>CM038681.1:424551341-425106073 GCA_021605205.1 Aegilops longissima | reverse complement strand
TCTTGTAGTCGAGAACAGGATAGCCACAGAGTCAAAGCTGGCTTGCTGCAACTAAACTCCACATTACCTTTTGACACTAATGCATGTATGATAGGATCTGATGTAAGTCTTCTTGAGTACCTTTGTACTCATGTTGCTTTATTTATGTTTTGCAGCGGAGACTTCGGTCTTACTAGTAGTTCCGCTTGGACTTGACGAGTAGCTTGTTACCTCAGCTACGATCTTGTACCTTGGGAGGGTCTTGTAAATAGTCGCTTCTCAGCCTTTTTCTTTTGTAGATGTCTCCGTACTTGACATGTAATGCTTCCGCTTGTTGTTTGTATGTTTCAATGATGGGTCATGTGACCCCTGTTTGTACTTATTGCTATGTGGCTCTTCTGAGCTTTTATCTATATGAGTTTGCGTTATGTTGTGATGCCATGTTGTACAGCACATACTTGCATGTTATGCGTACGTGTAACTTGTATTGCTATGTGTGGGATCCGACAACCTAGTTGTTTATCCCTAGTAGCCTCTCTTATGGGGAAATGTAGTCTCGTGCTTCTGAGCGATAGTAGTCCGCTACAGCCCGGTTCACCGGAGTCCTGCTAGCCCAGCACTACTGCTTGGACACTTGACTGGCCGGCATGTGTTTCACTTCGTTCCTATGTCTGTCCCTTCGGGAAATGTCACGCGTGTTATTCGGAGTCCTGCCTAGCCTGCTACAGCCCGGGATACCGGAGTCCTGTTAGCCCAGTGCTACAGCCCGAATATATACGTTGATGACCGACATGCTCGATGTGATTCATGTATGCCTGTCCCCATAGGTTAGCGCCGCTTGGGGTTCACGACTAGCCATGTCGGCCCGGGTTCTTTGTCATATGGATGCTAGCGACACTATCATATACGTGAGCCAAAAGACGCAAATGGTCCCGGCCATGGTAAGGCGACACCGTGGGGATACCGTGCGTGAGGCCGCAAAGGGATATGATGTGTTACATGCTAGATCGGTGTGACTTAGGATCGGGTCCCGACAGCTTTGGTATCGAGCTGATCGCTCAGAGGATTTCCAAGCCAACCTGATCAAGTTGAGTCTAGAAATGCTTTAGTTATATAGGGAATTGATTGTGGAAGGAACGTAAGGCTCTTTTTACTCCTTTACCTCATGGCCTCGATCTGAGTCGTCCTATCTTTCCTACGGGTTAAGGAACTAGGCTATCTCTTACGCTCATCGTGATCACGTGTTACTATTTCCGTAGTCCCATAGGATTGGTTGATCGAGTCTTACCTCAGTTTTCGAGTACCTCGGTATGGCATGTTTAGTATTATCCCGAACCTTTGATGATGATGTTGAGTATGGTGCTACCCCATTTTGCGTAATGTCTCATTTTGAACATTTTACCGCCGTTATGCTGCCGGAATTGCCCCTGGAGTTCGAGAGTTACTAATATCGTGTCCCACATTTTCAGATGTAGTGATGTGATTCCGCCCTTGGTTTCGTTTCTCGTGATGTCATCGTTAAGCTTAAGTTCTGCTGCTCGTAGCCGTAACCACGGAGATGGAAGGGATGAGGATCCTCCCACCAGCATTCTTTGACAGGTTCATGTTAGAAATGGAGAGGAACAAGCGTGAGTCTAACCGCTTGTTGGCACGTGACGAGGAGAACACCGCACATCAGTCCAAAGGGTTTGCAACCATTCATGACTTCATTCGCTTGCACCCACCTACCTTCCATCACTCCATCGAGCCACTCGATGCCGATGACCGGCTTCAGAGCATCACTCATAAGCTGCGCTCATAAACGATTCAAGATGACAAGGTCACCTATGCTGCATACCACCGGAAGGTCATGCTAGTCTTTGGTGGCGTAACTATGAGGCTATGCTTCCGGCTGGTCGATTCCAACTCGAGAGATTTCACCGAGGCTTTTCGCGAGCATCACATTCCCAAGCCCTCATCGATCGCAAGAGAGAAGAGTTCTGTAGTTTCACCCAGAGTGAGATGGCTGTTGATGCTTACAGCAGAGAATTTGAGAACCTTGCCCGTTATGCCCCAGAAGAAGTGTCCACGGACGCCAAGAAGCAGGCTAGGTTCCGGAAGGGTCTCAACCCCAAGTTGCGTCGTGACCTCCACCTGCACCATTGCGATACATTCCAAGCTCTTGTGAACAAGGCCATTAATGCAGAGACAGCTCAGCTCACTTACGAGGAGTCTCGTAAGCACCACCGTGAATTGGTTTTATCCTCCGGTTCTAGTTCCCAGAAACGCCGGATTTGGATTCCGAACTCTGCTCTTCCACCCGGATATTCACCGAGGCCATCTCATATGGCGCCTCACCCAGCTCAGTTACATGCTCCACCCAGGCCTACTGGTAGACCACTTGTCAATGTGGGTCCACGTCCAACTTCAGGGACTTGCTTCACATGTGGAGAGCCAGGACACTATGCACGTGACTGCTCTCAAGCCAGTTATGCTCCACCCCAGCCCGAGAAGCCTGTTGGTTGTGTTAAGCCATCACGCAAGATGATCAGTGTCAAGTCAGCTCCCGCTGAACGTGGATGTGTGCATCACGCCTCAGCTAAAGACGCCATGATGATCCGGATGTCGCTCTTGGTACACTCCTTGTCAATTGTCATCCCGCCTCGGTTCTATTTGATATGGAGCATCTCATTCCTTCATTTCAAAGCTATGCTAACTTGCACAACATATCATTTTGTGATATGCCCTCTCCGCTAGTCATTCAAACTCCACGGATCCAAATGGCAAACCTCTTGTGTAAGCCATGGTAACGAAATCCTTGTTGATGACTTGTATTCCTTGCCTCACTTGTAGCCCTCAAGTCTTGAGATATTAACATCATCTTGGGTATGGACTGGATGACAGCTCATCATGCCAAGATTGATTGTTTCACTAGGTCTGCTCAGCTTACACACCCATCCGCAAGATAGTCACTGCTCCACTAGAGTTGCAAAGCGCCAACTCTATTCTCTTAATGCCAGCCCTCTTCCGCACCTTGAAGATATCCCGTAGTCCGTGACTTTCCCGGACGTTTTTCAGAGGAACTGCCAGTGTTCCTCCCGACAGAGATGTAGAGTTCGTCATAGATCTTATCCTGTGAACCGCCCCAATCTCTAGGAGACCTTATAAGATGGCACCCTTAGAACTAGCCGAGCTTAAGAAACAACTTGATGAGTCCTTGCAAAAGGGTTTCATCCGTCCTAGTTCTTCTCCTTGGGCTTGCCCGTGCCCTTTTCGTCAAGAAGAAGGATGGTACGGACCGGATGGTTGTAGATTATCGTCCGTTAATTTGGTCACGATAAAGAACAAGTATCCGCTCCCAGATCAACGACCTGTATGATCAGCTCGCTGGATCCTCGCCTTTTTCTAAGATGGATTTGAGGTTAGGCTACCATCAAATCAAGATCAGGAATGGAGACATTCCCAAGACAGCCTTTGTCACTCGTTACGGCCAAGATGAGTACACCGTCATGTCCTTTGGTCTAACCAACGCCCAGCTACATTCTCCGCTTGATGAACTCGATCTTCATGGAGTACTTAGATAAATTTGTCGTGGTTTACCTCGATGATATTCTTATTTACTCAAGAATGAGGAAGAGCATGCCAACATCTTAGACTTGTGCTAGAAAAACTCAGAGAGCACCGCCTTTATGCCAAGTTCTCCAAGTGTGAATTTTGTTGCCGTAAGTGACCTACCTAGGCCACGTAATCTCGGTAAGGGCATTGATGTCAATCCCGAGAGAGTTCAGCCGTTCTTGATTGGACTCCACCAAACCGTTAAACAAGTTAGGAGTTTCCTTGGTCTAGCCAGCTATTGTCGCCGCTTTGTTGAAAACTTCTCCAAAGTAGCTAAACCCCTCACGGAACTTCTCAAGAAAGATAAAAGTTTGAGTGGTCCCCACGGTGTGAGTACAGTTTTCAGAACTGAAAAGACGGCTGACTTCTGCTCCCATACTAGTGCCACCGGATTTCACTAAAGACTTTGTTATCTATCGACGCCTCACACGACAGGGATTAGGTTGCATTCTTATGCAGGATCGTCATGTGATTGCCTATGCATCTCGTCATTGCATCCACATGAGGAGAATTATCCTACACATGATCTAGAGCTTGCAGCCGTAGTCTATGCACTCAAGACTGGCGACATTACCTTCTTGGTAAACGCTGCGAGATCTACACCGATCACCAGAGTCTCAAGTATATCTTCACCCAACCAGATTTGAACCTTAGACAAAGACGTTGGTTGGAGTTGATCACAGATTATGATCTAGGGATTACCTACACCCCAGGCAAAGCCAATGTCATGGCTGATGCGTTAAGTCAGAATCCTATTGCAACAATCTCATGTTGCAGCAAGGCCAACCACTTCTCCATGAGGAATTTTGTAAGCTTAACCTTCACATTGCTCCTCACGGATTCCTTTCTACCTTGGTGGCGAAACCTACTCTGGTGGATCATATCATAGAAGCTCGTAGCATGATACGGGATTACCTGATCAAGAGAAACATTGCCAAGGGTATTGCTGGTAGTTTCTCCATAGATGATCGAGGTGTCGTTTTCTTTGGGCACCGCCTGGTGGTCCCTAAGAAGCAACATCTTCGACAACCGATTCTTAAGGAGGCGATGAATCTCCTCTCACAATTCATCCCGTAGTACTAAGATGTATCAGACCCACGCCAGAGGTTCCGTGGACTAGGATGAAGAGAGAAATTGCTCGGTATATTGCTAACTGTGACGCTTGTCGTCGTTAAGCAGAGCATCAAAGGCCTCTTTGGCGCCCTTCAGCCCTTAGCTATTCCTCGAGTGGAAATGGGATAAAGTTGGTATGGATTTCATCACCGCTTTCCCAGACCAAGAAAGGGAATAATGCTATCTTCGTAGTCGCTGATCGCTTTCCAAAGTGGCTCACTTCCTTCCTGCTCGAGAGAGTATCACCGCTAGTCAGCTCGCTGACTTATACATTTCTAATAGTGTCACTCCATGGTGTTCCACTAGAGATCAATTCAGACCGTGGTAGTCTTTTCACTTCTCATTTCGGGAGAGTTTCCAAACTGCCATGGGAACCCATCTTTTCTTCAAGACCGCTTCCACCCTCACCAAGTGGTCGGTGGAAAGGGTCAACCAAATTCTCAAGACATGCTTAGAGCTTATGCTATCTCATTCGGTATGGATTGGGAGAAATGTCTTCCTTTCGCCGAGTTTGCTTATAACAATAGCTATCAATCCAGTCTCAAGAAAGCTCCTTTTGAGATTCTCTATGGACGAAGATGTCGAACACCTTTGAACTGGTCGGAAACCGGTGAAAGACAATTCTTTGGACCGGACATGATCCAGAGGCGTAAGAGCAAGTTCAGATCATTCGTGAGAATTTGAAAACAGCCCAATCTCGTCAAAGAGCCAATATGACCGCGCCATAAGGAAGTGGCTTATGAAGTTGGCGACAAGGCTTACCTTCGGGTTACTCCTCTAAAGGGTACCCATCGTTTCGGTATCAAGGGCAAGTTGGCTCCTCGTTACATTGGCCCTTTTCGCATTCTCGCTAAACGAGGAGAGGTTGCCTACCAGTTGAACTACCCCACATCTTTCTCGAGTTCATGATGTCTTCCACGCCTCTCAACTCAGCGCGTTGCTTCTCGGATCCTATCCATGAGTGGACCACTTAAACGCTTGATCTCCAAGATAACCTCACATACCGAGAGTACCCGGTTCGCATTCTTGATCAAGCGAACGTGTTACTCGACGCCGTAATATCAAGTTTTCAAGGTTCAGTGGTCTCATCATTCCGAGAGAGAAGCTACCGAGCGAGAAGATCGCCTTCGACCGAGTACCCCGCTTTCTTTCCGTCGACCCTCGAATCTCGGACGAGATTCTTTCAAGTGGGGCGAGTTGTCACATCCCTAGTGCTGGTATGCTCAAGGCTAGCTAGTCATTGTGCATCATGTTTAAATTCCATTTAATTTTGAAATGGGGATTTGTGAAACCCTCGTAATAACTTTTGAAATGACCTAAATAAAAATTGCTCCAAAAGGTCCAAGAAAATGCTCATGTGGGTCTCTCAAAATATTGGACAGAGATAACAATCTAACCAATATTTTAGGATCTCATAAGTATTTATTTTGGGCATTTGGAATTAATGCAGTAATTATTTGCCTTGGATATATATTATTATATATATAAAATATTGTCCAACAATTGTGCCCTTTGTTGAGGAGCTCTGGAATAATATAGTTAGCTCCTGCAAAAATTGGCATAATTAAATAAATTGGTTTGGTATTTTAAATAAGTCAAAACAAATGTCAGAAAAATAGAAAAGGAAATAAATAGGAAAAGGGGAGCTTACCTGACTTACCTGCGGCCTGGCCGGCCCAGCTGGCCAGCCCCGGCCCAGCCCGCCTTCCTCCTCTGTCGTCTTCCTCCCCGACAGAGGTGGGCACGCGTCTGACAGCCGCACCGCCTGGCGCCGCGCCACCTCCTCCCTCCCTACCTGCCTGCCTCTCCCCTCCTCGTCTGGATGCCCCGGGACGCCACGCAGCCACCCGACCTCTCTCGCTCTCTCTCGCTCCTCCCTCCCTCGAGCTCTCTCCCACCGCACTGAACGCCACCGAGCGCGCCGCTTGCCGCCGTGGCCACCGCCTCCCCTCGCTCCTCCGTCGGTCCACGCGCTCCGCCACGACTCTCTACCCTCGCAAGCCACGCACCACCGGACGCGCTCCATCACCCCCACCGCCGTCTTCTTCAACTCCGGGCGTGCAGATCTCCGGCGACCAGACGCCGTCATCACGATCCCGAGCCCGTTTTGACGCCCGCACAGAATCATGTGAGCTCCGCCACGTTCCCTCTCTCCGTTTCGCCCTCAGACGCTGTAGCGCTCCCCCTCGCCGAGCCCGAAGCTCCGCCGCCGCCCAGCTCTGCTCCGGCGAGCTCCGCGCCCGCTGCTTCGCCCGCTTCTCGAAGCGGGAGAGCACGGGCTACGCCGGTGCTCTCCGACGCTGCCTCCGTGGCCTATAACGCGGACTCCGCCGAGCCCGTGGTCGCCGGCGGCTTAACGCCGTGGGGTTGACTGCTTGACCTCGCGGGCCGTCGGGTGGGCCTCAGGTCGTGATTAGCTTAAGGCTAATCACCAACTAACCTACCCTCGACATCGACCGTGGGCCTCGTGCCCCTAATCTCTAATTAAATTTAAATAACCCCCTGTTTAACCCCGTGTCACTGACGTGTGGACCCCACACGTCAGGTTTGACCCTGGTCAGCCCCGGTTGACCTGCTGACGCAGGCATGACGTCATGCTGGCGCAATATTATATTTTCCGGAATTAAATTAAATCAGGAATTCCAGAATATATTCAAAACTTCAAAAATTCATAGAAATTCAACCGTAGCTCAGATTGAAATAATTTATATATGAAAAATTATCAGAAAAATTCAATCTATCCATCTGTACTAGTTTCATGCATGACAAACCAACTTATACATGCTGTATAAGTGAAACTCTAAAATGGCATTTATAAGAGCTTACTTTGTAATTGCATTTGAACCTTTGGTTCAAATGGACTTCATTCAAATCGAATACCAGTTGCATTAACTCAAACAGCATCACATCTACATGCCATGTTCATGCATCATATTGTTGCATATGATTGTGTATTGATTGCGGCACTGCTCCTTCTCGATAGGTCCTGCTCCGAGACGCTCCAGAGTACACATCTATGAAGCGGTGCCTCCTTGTTGACTTACCGTGCAAGCAAATCCCTTGTTCATTCCGATACAATCCTACTCTCTCGCTCCTGCTCTCGCTATTGCATTAGGACAACAACGATTCATCTCGCTACTTTGTGCTGCGGTAGTTGAACCCATTCCTCTGCATGACCTGTCATTGCCACAAGAATAGTTAAAACCCACTAGCATGTGTAGGAGTTGATTGAGCCATGTTGTGTTCCTACCATGCTATGCCTGCTATTGCTTAGAGTTGTGTCGGTCTGATTCATTGGGAATGAATTGGAGTACAGTTCTATGTTCCGATCTTCGAGAGTGAAGTGTGTGAACACGATTTGGTAAAGGTAGCGGTGAGAGGCCATGTAGGAGTACATGGTGGGTTGTCTCACCGAACCGCCTTAAGCTAATCGAGTTCTATGTATGTTGTCCAATGACTCGATACTACCACACATTGTTCGTAACTCAACCCTCTCGACTTATTAATCAACTTGATCTCTGTCCAGGAGTCGCAACTAGTTCTGGTGTTTGTAGGTACTGCTATTTTTCTACCAAGTGGCACCCGGCAGGGTGGGCTTGGGACAGACTAGGCACAGGTGGCACGGTGTACCAAGTGGCACCCGGATGGTGGGCTTGGGAACCCTGCTCACATCGCTTGGGGTCGGAGCGACACCCGCCGGATCTCCTTGCGGATGGAACCCGAATAGGCGATAAGCCCGGACTAGAGTCTTGTGTGGTTAGTCGTCGTGGCCGACACCTCGCCAAAGCTTCCGCTTGAAGGTTGCCGAGATACATGACGGTATATGGCGGTAAGTGGCTAGAGCGTGTGTGAAGAAGTACACCCTGCAGGTTATCATGATCTATTGAATAGCCGTGTCCTCGGTTATGGACTTCTTGGATGCTTACGTGGTACATAGACAACTTGAAGTGGATACTCTAAAATGCTCAAGACAAGTGTGAGTGCTATGGATGGCCTTCTCGTATGGAGACGGGAATGAATCCGTAGTAGTGTATTGATGTGGTGATTAGTGGACTCGTGTACGTTGACTCACCTCAAGAGTTTCTTGTAGTCGTAGAACAGGATAGCCACAGAGTCAAAGCTGGCTTGCTGCAACTAAACTCCACATTACCCTTTTGACACTAATGCATGTATGATAGGATCTGATGTAAGTCTTGCTGAGTACCTTTGTACTCATGTTGCTTTATTTATGTTTTGCAGCGGAGACTTCGGTCTTACTAGTAGTTCCGCTTGGACTTGACGAGTAGCTTGTTACCTCAGCTACGATCTTGTACCTTGGGAGGGTCTTGTAAATAGTCGCTTCTCAGCCTTTTTCTCTTGTAGATGTCTGTACTCAGACATGTAATGCTTCCGCTTGTTGTTTGTATGCTCTGAATGATGGGTCATGTGACCCCTGTTTGTACTTATTGCTATGTGGCTCTTCTGAGCTTTTATCTATATGAGTTTATGCTATGTTGTGATGCCATGTTGTACAGCACATACTTGCATGTTATGCGACGTGTAACTTGTATTGCTATGTGTGGGATCCGACAACCTAGTTGTTTATCCCTAGTAGCCTCTCTTATGGGGAAATGTAGTCTCGTGCTTCGAGCGATAGTAGTCCGCTACAGCCCGGTTCACCGGAGTCCTGCTAGCTCAAAGACTACTGCTTGGACACTTGATCGGCCGGCATGTGTTTCACTTCGCTCCTATGTCTGTCCTTCGGGAAATGTCACGCTGTTATTCGAGTCCTGCCTAGCCTGCTACAGCCGGGATACCGGAGTCCTCATAGCCCAGTGCTACAGCCCGAATATATACGTTGATGACCGACATGCTCGATGTGATTCATGTATGCCTGTCCCCATAGGTTAGCGCCGCTTTGGGTTCACGACTAGCCATGTCGGCCCGGGTTCTTTGTCATATGGAGGCTAGCGACACTATCATATACGTGAGCCAAAAGACGCAAACGGTCCCGGGCCATGGTAAGGCGACACCCGTGGGGATACCGTGCGTGAGGCCGCAAAGGGATATGATGTGTTACATGCTAGATCGGTGTGACTTAGGATCGGGGTCCCGACAGTTAAGGATTACAGTCTGGGATGGGTTAAGTGTCGGTCTTAGTGTCGGTCTTCGGAGGTGAAGCTGCTAAACCTGGAATCACGATTAGGACTTGTGATGATTATGATTATTATTTTGATGTGGACTAACCCGTGATATTCTTGGTATTATCGAATATCCCTGGGACGGTTCTACCTCCTGGATATTCACTTTGTTTATTTATAAGCCCTTTATGTGGTGTCGCTAAGACGCCCGACTGTGGCATTTCTTTTAAAAGCCCTTTATGTGGTGTCGCTAAGACGCCCGACTGTGGCATTTCTTTTAAAGCCCTTTATGTGGTGTCGCTCAGACGCCAGACCGTGGCATTGTGTTTGTTTATTTATAAGCCCTTTATGTAGTGTCGCTAAGACTCCCGACTGTGGCATTTCTTTTAAAGCCCTTTATGTGGTGTCGCTAAGACGCCCGAGTGTGGCATTTCTTTTTAAATCCTTCATGATATTTACTGCTTAATTTTAATACTACCATATGATTGCATATTCTTAAATGACATGCTTGCCCGCATCAGAGTTTTATTTATCTTTTGTGACTGACGTCATGAGCATAAATTATGTTCAGCACATCATTGTTAAATTATGCCTGTGTTCATGATGTTTGCGAGTACATTCAAAGTACTCACTGGCTTGTCCCTGGCTATTGTCTTGGCCAGATTTCCTTGCATGGAGAGGAGCGACCATGCCGACAGTTCCGGAACCTAAGCAACGGATATAGCAGTCCCGCGAAGATAGGAGTTAACCTGGTCAGTTGTTCCCGTGGGAAATGGAGTCCCATAGACGATGATGTTTCACAAACCACTTCCGCCATCAACCACTAGAAACCATTTGTTGTACTCACAGACCAGAATGGTCTTGTACTACATATTTTGTATTTTGCTTGGAATTTCTGTAACAAGTTGGTGCCTCATCAGCTAACAGTTATCCTGGGGCTGGTGAGCACAAGGGCCATTTTCTGGGAATTTTTACCCGGAGATTTGGTCCCCACAGCGGCGGCGACAGCTGCGTGGATCACGGCGCGCTTCGACTTCTAACTATGTTAGAAGGAGCTCCGTTACGACCCGACGGCTGCGTGCCATTTCCACCAGCGCTTTGGCGAGCGTGCTGGACCCCTTCATCTTGCGGGTGACGCACACGGCTCTTCCTACGGCGGTGCCCAGGGTCACCAACATGGTGACGCTGCTCGGCGCGCACACCATGGGAAGAGCGGACGGTGGTCGCCGGTGTGAGCGTCTTAGAGGACGCAGCGCCGCCCGAAGGTGGCACAACGACACCCCTGGAGGGCCCCGCACCGCCTGTGGGGGGCCCGGCTCCGTCTTTGGACCTGGCGGCGTGCGGCCGGTCGTCCAGCGCTCGAACGATGCCGCTCGCCAGGCTCTGACTGCTTGGGCGATGCTGGTGCTCGCGGACCGCGGCCCGGGTCCTGTCCGCGACCGGTCCACTGCTCGTCCGCACCGGCACGGGCCATTCGGCTCCCAACGAGCCAATTTCCGTGGCCGTCTTCTTCTTAGGAGACATGGCGATGAAGAACTGCTAGGCTGACTACTATACCAGATTCTCACAATTGCGCCCCTACCTGGCGCCCCAAAGATGTCGGTGTGGAACGACACCTATGGGATCACAAGAATCCCTACTACAGTTGCCGGGGCATAGGGTTGCAAGGAGAGCAGGGCTAGTAGACAACACAGGGGTCGTTTACCCAGGTTCGGGCCGCGAGGATGCGTAAAACCCTAGTCCTGCTTTGGTGGGTGTATTTCTGAGAGTTCTTCAGCTCTCGAACTAGCCGTGGTCGGTCGTGGTTCAAAAGAGCGAATCCTTCTCCAAGATGCCATGGGCCTCCTTTATAGTCCAAGGGCTGCCACAAGGGCACACAGGAGGTGGAAAGGCGATAGTGCCCCGAGCTTATCGTCAGACACAGGACAAGACGCATTTAATGCGTGGCTTAGGTGTCCCCTTGCTTTATCGGGGACGGGGGCGAGGCCCGTCCCGTCCGTCACCGCTCCTCCTCGCTTCGACACGCGCCCCGACCAGTGATGCGTGCGGTGCCATGTAGGCAGGCAGGCAGCTGAGGTGGCGCGGTGGTGGAGCCTTCACGAAGATCTGCATGCCGCCACGCAGGCGCTTCATGAGTTGGCCTGGGGGCTGCATGTTGCCACGCAGGTGCCCGCCCAGCTGGTTGGGCTCGCAACTGCATGGGAACGGCGGTGGAAGCTGGGTTGGCGCGGGCCTGGCGGTGGTCCTGCTGGCGTCCTTGGTGAGGGCCTTGCCGGGTGGACCGGCAAGGGTCTTGCCGTGGCGCGCTGTCGTCCTCGGCAAGAGTCTTGCCGGGGGTCTGGTAGCCTTCCTCGGCAAGGATCTTGCCAAGGATCGTCGTCTTCTAATCCTCATCTGATCTTGAATATGTCTTCACAAGCATGGCACCACGGAGGCGCCTCCCGAGCCCTGGCCCCACGTGGATGATGGTGTTGGGGATCGTGGGCTCAAGGGTGGCTCGCTCTGTTGGTGTGGGGCGAGCTGTCCCGACAAGGATCTTGCCGGGGCCGCTGAGGTTTCCCTGGCAAGGGTCTTGCCGGGGGAACCTGCTTCGTCCCTCTGCTCTTTGTGGTCTTGGCTTGGCGTTGCTCTGATTATCATGGGCTTCGGTCTTACCTTGGCTCACCTCCCCTACTCTTCTTGGTGTGACCGCGGGCGCGGCTCTGACTGCCCGTGCACAGGTATTGGGGTACAAAAATGCACCCCTCTTTTTGTACACCGACAGAGGTGGTAACATAATATGTTCCTGTAACATAGCGCTTTCCAAGACAAGGTAAATGAAGCCATCTATGATAGTACTACTAGTATGTTACTTTGCATTATGAAGGTAATAACTTAGACTAGTGTCATATGCATAACACTAGTCTAAGTTACTCCCCACTATGACCAGCCTTAGACTACCCACAGTGGGAGTAACATAGGTGGTAACATCACACCTATCTAGGCAAAATAGATGATGTGGCATGTAATTAATGAAGAAAGAGAGGCAGGTGGTAACATAGCTAGTTACTGTAACATCATACATATCAAGAAAGTGAGGCATGTGGTAACATAGCTAGTTACTATAACATCTTTATATCCAACAGACACAAAATATCCGTTCGACTGTTGGAAATTACTTTAACTACTGATCTGATGTCGAAGTAATTGCTGCATCGCCACCAAAGCCCACCATCTCTTAAGCTAAAGTAGACTGAGCTAACCCCTATATTAGCATATTACTAAGATAAACAGAAGGCACTGTAGAATCATTTAGGACGTGAGCTTGTCAATCTGAATGTGGAGGGACACCAGCTTAGCCCCGGCCAACAGCTTGGGTGGAACTGTGAAGAAGGTCAGCTCATGCACGGCGACGTCGCCAGGATCCTTGCTGCTTGTCACCTCCATTTCCACCTTGACGGCGTCGGTCCTGCCTTTGGGCTCCCCCGGCGGGCCGTTCGCCCATAGCTTGGCTACGTAGTGCGGAAGTGGGGATGACCCTGCTCTGACTCAGACGACCGACATGGTGATAGGCGCGCCGATGTCGAGCACGCCGCCGACCAAGAAAAACATGCAGCCGTCCTCCTCCACGAACAGCAAGAGTCGTGGCTCTGACAGTGGCACTTGCAGCTGGAGCACCTTGTCGTACTGGATCCTGTGCACGGGCATGGGATGCACGGTACTGATGTGGTGGGAGAGCGCCTGGCGGCGGCCTTCGAGCCGCAAACGGGCACGGGCATTTGCGGCGCGAGCGACACACGCCCGGTGATCGGCGAGCTTGTGGTAAGTGACGAGAGCCCACATCCTTCGTGCCGCACACCACCTCACCGAGGAGAGGACGGCGCCCACCGCTGTGTTCCGTGACGTCAAGTCACCACCGCTCGCAGACTTTTGGCCTTGCCGCTGGTTCCTGTGGCGCCGACACGCACTTCGCAGGCCAGTTGCCCTCCCTTGCACTGCACAAATCAATCGAACAACACGTCAATCAAGAAACCTGCACCTTGCTCGATCAGCCGAACAGAGGAGGTGTATTCGAACCTCATACACTGGAGACTTCAAGGGGCGGAGGCACAAGGGGCAGTGGAGCAAGGTGAGGTCCACCGAGACCATAGAGAGCTCCATCGTCGGGTCCTGTTCCGTCTGCATGATCTCGCCCTCCTTGGAAATCCGCCCTCCTCGTGCACAACCATCTCTTGCTTTATTACAAAGCTTTACCATCACATATTCATACTACTTCAAGGTGCATTAAATCAACACATGCAAGTATCAAAAGGAGAGTCACGACATGCATGCATGTGTTGTAATTAATGCATCGGTAAACGCAAATTATTGAAATATATCAAGTGCAGTGCTTTGATGTGTCGCGTCAACTCATACAAGACCGAGAAGTTTGATTACTACAACGCCCTCTCACCTTAACCACACCTGCCTTTGGCTGCATGACAGGTGGGCCACCCTCTTGTTGGGCCCACCTGTCATACACGCAAAGGCAGGAGCAGTAAGTCAATGAAGCTGCGTCCCTCCCTCGCCCATGAGCGTGGTGGCTGGAAGGACTAGGAGAAGCTTTCGTTCGCTACACGCTCTCCCTCCCGCAAGCGGTGGACATGCAACAGTTCAATCGGTGTCAGATGGCCAGAAGCATACTGTAGTACTCCTCCACTACAGTAGTACTCCATCATTGTTCGACTTCCGAAGAGGCGAAGAGGCGAAGAGCCAAGCATAGCCCGGACGCTCGTGTGGCAGTTTCATGTGTAGAGTAGTCTAGGTTAGTGTGTACCGTTCCTGTAAGCTTCAGAATCGTTGGGGTCGGATCCATGATTTTTTTAAATAATCTTATGGCCCTACCTGTCATCCTGGTGATTGTAGTTTGCACGCTCATCTGGTCAAGACAGGAATATATATTTTAATTTGTGGTGGTGTATGTTAGAGGTTGCAGCAAATGGAGTATTGTACACTGCGGGTCTTTCAGCCAAGTTTAGAGGAAACCATGTGGGGCCAGTGCTATGATGTGTCGCGTCAACTCGTACAACGAGGAGAAGCTTGATTTTACTACTTGCCTTCTCCCTCGTCCATGCGCTCGGTGGCTCGCACACGAGGACATGCTTTTGCTTATAGTAGTACTACAACAAGCTATCCCTCCCGCTCGCGGTGGACGGACATGCAGTAGTGGATTCGATACTGTAGAAGCAGTAGTAGTAACATCATTGTTCGTCTTCTCGAAGAGGCGAAGAGCCAAGCGCAACCCGAACGTGGCAGTTTCGAACCTTGGAGCACGCATATAGCCAGGCTCTTGCATGAGACAAAATTGCTATGTGAGCCCACTATTACTTGCTAGTATAGCCCTGTAAACCAGAAATGAGTATTTGCCTTTCTAGAGATTTCAACAAGTGACTAGACTACACTGAGACGGAGTACATATGGAGCAAAATGAGTGAATCTACACCATAAATAAATACGTAGTTCTCTTATTTTCCTCTTAGCCTTGGTCACGGTGCACAATAGGCACCATAGGCACCTCGTCGTCGACGGGAACGTCTCCTGACACGGGATAGACACGAGCGGCAGTCGCCTCCATAGGTGCTTGAGGACCTGTTTGGTTCATAAGTCCTAAGACTTTTTCTAGTCCCAACTAAAAAGTCCCTAGTCCCTAGTTTTTTTAGCTGGGTTAGAGAAAACTAGCTCAAACTAACACCTCCTGTTTGGATAATTTGAGGCTATTTCAACCCAAACTAGCTCTAACTCAGGGATCCAAACAAAGAGGAGTAGTACTGTACATGCTACAGTCTGGACCATAACACATTGTTTTGTATGGCTATATCAGCACATAGTTTTCTACTGCTGATTCACTGGGCTACCATGGTTCGCACTACTCTGCCGTGGTTCGCACTCCTCCTACGTACTTCGCCGACATGTGGGAGAGCCAGCATCCGGGTCAACGTGTCATGCACCAGATTAGAGTGCGGAATGGAAGTGGGGCATCACCCCGGTCATACCGCCAGTAATTCATGACTATAGTGAGTAGTCCTATCACAAGTCTTTCCAGCGAAGTAACGCCACAAATCGACAGCCCGACCTTTCCAGTGAGTAAGTAAGTTGAATCCGCTACTCCTCACCCTCCTCGCCTCTCTGTCAAACCGCTTATGCGAAACTGCCAGCGATCGCCCTGAAAAGCCCGCCCTGAACTTTTAACTACGCGAAAATAGTTCGAGCTTGTTCGTTCTATATAAATACTAGTTCTGTATGTTTATTCACCAGTGGGTTGGTCAATGAATGGAGGGCCGGGGAGCACAAGTGAACAATACTACTACTATAGTAGTAGTAAGTAGGAGTCGTGCAGTTACTCACCTTAAATAGATAGTTTCTTTTCTTTAACGCCACGTACACAAATTGAAACGCTTGTTGTGGAGAGAAAAAGATAATCACTCCACTATATATGTATGCCGGGGCCTGAGCGCTTGCTTTACTAGGGTTGCTCTCTTTATTCTCTCATCCTCTCCAGATCTAAACAAGACAACGGTAGCGACATTTTCTCTCTGCTCACCGCTGGTCACAGATCCGGCCGGATCCCTTCGGCTGGTGTGTGTAGAGGACTAGGTGCATCGTTCACGCGGTCATCATCGGCGAGGGAGGAAACCCACAGCTGCCGGAGGGGCCAGATCCTCTGCCCGTGCCGTTCTCTCTAACACAGCGCCGGCTCGGGAGGTCCTCCGACCCTTCTTCCTCCCTGCCGTATTGTGCGCAGATCCGACCTGCTGCCGCCGACATCCCGATGAACCTTAGGTATAAGTTCTTCAAAAGCGGCCTTGCTCTACTGCCCCAGCTCCCCACGTGTCTGCATGTGCATCTTTTTCTACTCCCATCAGCTCTTCCAAAGCCACCTAAATTTTTAGTATTATTAGGGGTAAAGCTACTTCATGCATTCGAATCTAGGACTTGGTTCAAACAACGAAGAAAGGGGGGAAAGTTGTAGCATGAATCTAGGACTTGATTCAAAGAGGAAATAATATGGTGAAAGTAGTAGAGACCGGATACCCAACCGGTCTCTTGGTTGAAAAGGGAAATAATGGGAAAACAAAGTACAAACTGGATAAGGAACATATCTATTTTTGGTTGAAAAAAGGATAGAAAGTGGTGGCTGGTGGACAAGTCAACAGAGTATGTCCAGGATTAGATTTGTTGCCCTCACATAGTAAAAGGTCTCCAGGATTAGAATTGCTGCCCTCACATAGTAAAAGGTCTCCAGGATTAGATTTGCTGCCCTCACATAGTAAAAGGTCTCCAGGATTAGAATTGCTGCCTTCACATTGTAAAAGGTCTCCAGGATTAGATTTGCTGCCCTCACATAGTAAAAGGTCTCCAGGATTAGATTTGCTGCCCTCACATAGTAAAAGGTCTCTAGGATTAGATTTGCTGCCCTCACATAGTAAAAGGTCTCCGGGATTAGATTTGCTGCCCTTAGATAGTAAAAGGTCTCCAGGATTAGATTTTCTGCCCTCACAGAGCATGAACAAACTCGGCATCACCACTTTATGCCTCCTTGTAGGTACATTGTGTTGATGCGTCCACTGTTGCATGTCCTTATACCAACTTTTAACTGTTGTTAATGTAAGGGCGCATGTAAAATGAAGCGATCACATTGTTACCTTAGGGACATGTCTAACCAGTGTTATTGTTCATCTAATGCCTCTAGTGATATGATGCAATAAAACTGTGTTACAAATGGTACTCCTGTTGTTTTCCCCAGTATGATCAGTAAGATGCTCCTTTATGCTGCTGAGTGTCCTGGTGTCCCCACGGTCCCATGCCCTTAAACCAACACTTTAGCTGTTGTTGATTTACTGTATCTAGTAAACAAGCAATGCCACCATTAAAGTAATCCCATATTTGACGAATGTCATTGTTGATCGTAATGCTTCCGGTAATATGAAGCATTGCTGACGTTTTAAAATTTCTACTGTCCTTGCATGATTGCCATGAACATAATTAAGATGCTTCTTTTCATTTCATGTATGTTTCGTATATTCTTATTGACCAGCAACGGTTTACTTTCTATCTTTTTGTGCAGATAGGGATATCCATTCCACCTTGTTGCTATTGTGACCTTTTGGTGAACTGCACAAAACACTCTTTTTTTGGAATGAGTGTCTTGTGCAGTTCAACTAAAATGTCATGTGGGCAACATCTCTCAATTTTGGTGGAACTGCACAAAATGGTGATTGGAGTTTCCAATATCTCCGTCAAATTCTGCTGGTAATCTCGTGCAACATTTTATTAGCCTTTGCAAGATGAGCCGTCACTATCACCACAATGGCACTTTATTTTAGTGGGACTGCACAATAGGATTAGCAAATGATAGTTGCACCTTACATGAGCAGGACATCCAACCTTAATGTTCCTCAATTTTAGTGCAACTATTAAAGAACCTGCCAGCTCACGAGAGCAAGTACTTCTTGCTAGCTGAATGATGCAATCTTTGCTTCATTTCAGGTGAACTGCAGAAAAAGGCGCATGAATTGAATCATGGAAGTCCAGGCAGGCCTCATCCGAGTGGAGTTGCAGGTTGAGTTCAAGGAGTGACACAATTATACTAAACAGGCTTATTTGTGTTGTGCAAACAGTAATACTCAATTACAGATGTTGTGACGGTCAAGAGCATTATACAAGTTCTTCGGTTGTATGACACGGCTAGCCAAGATAGATTTAATCCCGATATTCACTTTATCAAAAGGCTCTAATGGGTTGGTTCTGAATCTTGCAAGCTGGGAATCAATGAGATGTGTAGGCATATTTGTTGTACTTATGATTTGAATCTTGTTTGTTGGTTATGAATTTTCCAAGATGGGAATCAATGAGATGTGTAGGCATCTTTGTTGTACTTATTATTTGGATCTTATTTGTTGGTTCTGAATCTTGCAAGCTGGGAAACACGGCATGATGATGCAAAGGACAACAACCATAACAAACAGTTCAAACCTGGTAGTATTATCTGTGTGAAAGTGCCAATAGCACTCGGGCCGTGAACCAACGTGTGGCGGAGTAGGTTTCTTAATGGAGGCTTTGAATGCGCCGAGGGTGCATCTTTCGCGGGCGTGCAGCAAAGCGAGGGATGGGTAGTAACTGTTGTCGCTCAGACACACTCGCCATCGTTGAATCTAGTTCCCCAAGAGCTGAAAAATGAACTGCTGCCGCCGCCTACCCACTTGTTCACTTGAAGAGACTCCAATGGCGATCCGAGGGGTGAGCCTGCTGGATATGGACTTCAGGAAGGAGCTCCCCTTTTAGTTCGCCGTTTAGTCCTATGGTTGCACCAAGTTGAATGTGATGTACACCAACGATCCGGGCTCGGTGAAGCTCTGCCTCGCCGAGTTCAAGCAGTACATACAGGATGAGAAAGCACAAGGTCACATGACTTAGACCTTGTGCCCATCCATTCATCTCCTGACAGGGACCAGCGGATCGTCGTCGCCCAGGTATGTGTGCGGGACGAGGTTCTCGTCTACCACTGCTGTAGGGCCATCAGAGGTTCTGGAGCATTCGCCCGTTTCATCGGCAGCGCCGACTGCACCTTTGCTACGGTGGAGAGAAGGAAGAACGCGACAATTCAGCCATCTGGTGCAACAAGGTTGTCGACATCCAGAAGCAATACAAGATCATCGGCAACGGGCAGGAGAAGGACTCTGTGGTTGACCTCGCCGAGACCATCATCGACCCCTGATACGCCAACATGAAAGAAAACAATGATACCAAGGACCTGAACACGTGGGAGGTACCTCTGAATCTAGCCTACATAACCTACACGACCAAGGACGCATACGCATGCTATGACATGTACAGGTCAATCTTGGACATGAGGGCGTGTCTGCTTCCCGTAAATGACGAGTACACGGACAGCCGCATCGTCATGATCAAGCGTGCCAGGAAGGTCTAGATGTTGTACTTTATCTGTTTATAAGCACCTTTATCATCTGAGTGTTTTGTGCATTAGCCTATGTGTCGTAATTATCTGTTTTGTCCGAAATATTTCTTTTAAGAACGCATTAACCTGTTTGCTTTTTTTAGTGGCTATTTGCTTATGTATGTAACTAGTTCACTTGTTCGTTAAAAAAAACTAGTTCACTCGGCTGCCGTGCTTTGAATCTCCTTCCTGCCAACATATTCCCCTTCTCAGGTGGACCCAGCAGGTCTCGTACACAGACATATGGGACAAACCACCTATCCATTTATAGTTATTTACTTTATTCAATCTTTCGTCCTCTTCCTATACAGCGGTTGGCCATCCCTCTACTCCCACACATTGTCCGGCGGCGGCAGCTCCACCGGCCCACCCTGCACCCAAACAAGTCAACCCTCGTACTCCCCTCCGCCTGCGTCTTCCCCCGTTCCGGTTTGTTCGGTCCGAGGTCTCGACGTCGTCCTCTGCCTTGGTGCTCTCGATGTGGCGCCGGCCATCTGTCGTTCCCAACATGGTCAGCAAAACAAGAGGAATAGGGAGACAACTGTTCGTCGAGAGGCTGACAGTCCCGAGCCCACTAGGTCCATGGCCTAGGTTTTGTTGTTTAACATGGGCAACCCACGACATGTTTCAACATTTTTTGGATCCAGCAGGTCAAGCGTCCTCTGGGCCTCGCAACCTAGCTTGTCTATAACATCAGCAACCCAAGTTATGTTTGTTTTTTCAAGACAACGCACAACTCAGTTCTATTTTTCTATAAGAATGCAAAACTGAACCTATGTTTTCTATAAGAATGCAAAACTGAACCTATATTTATATCTTATTTTATTACATATATATATATATATAATAGAAACAACATAAGGTTCCGTTAAACCTGTCATTCATCCAACCATTTTATAGACCTTCCCATTTCCTTTATTTTTCGTTTCATTAATCCTATATCTGAATTTTCTCCCACTTTATTTTTCGATGTAAACTGAGTTTTCTCCCAGTACTTTTCCCTAGAACCAACTCAACTGTCCCACGTCTAGCCTAAAAAATAATAATACCCCACGTCCTATTGACTCATCAAATTAAAATGATATTTTATTTCATAAGTTGAAAGTTCTTACAAAATAATAATAATTGTTTATATATAACTTGGCAAGTTAACTCCTAGTAATTGCGTACATAAGCTTGCAAAGATTTTACTGACCAATGCAGTAATAGACGTACAATCATGTGTTTATGTTTTTATAACATTTCTCCGTCCAGCCCAACATGATATTTTCACCCAGCCCAGCAAGTCCACGGATTTCAAGAAAAATGCAAATGGGCTTTAAATTCTACCATATATATAAATGGGATGCATAGATGCTACATCATTGTTTCACCTAGTCCACCAAATGGATTAAAAAAACAAATGGACTGGCTGACATGTGAGCTAGTAGGTCGAAGCCTAACAAGGCGTTGGATTTACATCCATTGGCCGACATTCTTCTTCAATCTCTCGTCTTCTTCCCCCAGCGCTGCCGGGACCGCCTGCTCCAGCCTCCGGCGTCCAGCGGTGTTGTTTTGCACGCCTCAGCGAAACGCTACCCCGCCGACGGCCAGGCCATCCCTCCTGTTATTCTCTGCCGAGTGTAGGCCCACCCCGCACCCGAACCAGTCAAGTTTCCCACTCCTCTCCGTCTACGACTCCACTGCCGCGTCTTCCCCATCTCTGGGTCGTTCCAGTCTGGGGCCTCACCGTCGTCCATTGCCTCGCTGCACTCGGCGCGGCGTGGTCAACAAACAAGAGTCATCGGAAGAGGACTGTACTTGGAGAGCCTGACAGCTGGGACCCACGAGGTCCATGGTCGCACGCAAGGAAAGTTCCTCCTTATTAAGTTGTTTCCTCCCCCTGACAGTGGGACCCACCAGCTGTATCTTCGCATGGAAGGAAGTGCCTCCTTGTTATGCGAAAAAACCATTCCTCCCGATGACAGCTGGGACTTGGCAGATTTTGTGGCTGACTTGTGGGCCTACTAAGCAGACGTGTACGCAGGGCTTTGTCAACTTAATCAACAAATGATTCTAGCAGCTAGACCGTTGTATGTTAATCCAACAACCATGCTCCTTCTTCAACCTCTGTTCTTGCTCCTGTCTCCTGTGGGCGGCAGTGCTCCCGCGCACCCAAACCAGTCAAGTTTCCCACTCCTCTCCATCTGCGACTCCACTGCCGCGTCATCCCCATCTCCGGGTCATTCCAGTCTGGGGCCTCGCCCTCGTCCACCGGCCTTGGTGCACTCGGCACGGTGTGGTCAACGTGGCCAACAATCGAGAGTCATCGGAAGATGACTGTACGTGAGAGGCTGATAGTGAGGACGCACCACGCCCATGGACGCATGCATACAACTGCATCATTTTTACCCTGAAAAATAATGTTTTCTTCCCCTGACTGCTAGGACCCACCAACTACATCTTCGCATGCAAGGAAGTGCGTCCATATTATGGGAAAAAAATGATTCGCCCCCCTGACTGTTGGGACCCACCAGCTACATCTTCGCACACAAGGAAGTGCCTCACAGTCAGGACCCACCTGGTCGAAGCGTACGTAGCGTTGTCATTCTGGTCACGAACGTGTATGTAGATACGATCGGCCTATCTGCGGGCTGCAGCGATGAACCGTGGCCGTGTAACGAAGGGCATGTGTCGTAGTAGAGGTGCGCACGTGTCGTAGTAGAGGCGCGCACGTAGCATGTACACGTACGTACAACGGCCATGCTGCAAGAAAGTAAATACAGCCACGTACGTACATACGGGCGGGGTCTCGAACGCCTACTCGCGCATTCGTATGGCCAGGGCTCGTGTACATGGCTGGGTCAAAATGGAGAAACTGTGCCGTCGTCGTGTTAATCGGGAGCCAATCGGCTTGGACGGAATAGGCGATGGAAACGAGGCCTGGCGTACCGCAGAACGGAGGAAACGGCCTTGTGTTCGACCGGCCACGGTGGAAATGGGATCCTGTTCATCGGGAGGGGTCCGACGTACCACAAAACGGAGGAAACGGACCTCCTATGGTGGAAACGGGGTCCTGTTGATCGGGAGGGGTGTGGCGTACCGCAAAACAGAAGAAACGAACTTGTGTTGGAGCGCTACGGTCGAAACGGGGGGTCCTGTTCATCGAGAGGGGTGTGGCGTACCGCAAAACGGGACTCCATGGGATACTGTTCATCTCCATCGTCGACCTCCTCCAGCCTCCACGGGCTACTGTTCATCCACCGTCGACCTCCTCCAGCCTCCACCTGCGACTGTTCATCCACGGGCTCCTATTCATCTAGCCTCCACCGCGCGCTCCTCCATCGACTACTGTTCAACCAGCCCTCTCCACAGGGTCCTGTTCAACCACCCCTCCACGGGCTACTGTTCATCCAGCCCTCCACTGGCTACTGTTCAACCAGCCCTCCACGGGGTCCTGTTCATCCAGTGGTTGGATCGATCGGGGTACTGTTCATCCACCGTAACGGCCTCTACTACCACGGGGTCCTATTCATCCAACCCCCCACCAGGAACTGTTCATCCAAACCCCCTCAACAATGCTCACTGTTCATCCATAGGCAACATCGATCGGCTTCAGCAGTAGTAGCGAAGGAATCACATTCGGGTTCAGTTAATAGCAAGGGATCGATCGATCGCTCGGGTTCAGTAACGCATAGCCTGCAGTGCAACCGCTCGGGTTCAGTTAGAGCCCAACGCCTCGCTCGGGTCCAGTTAGAGCCCAACACCTCGCACACACGCGTGTATGTACGAGAGAAACGCGCATCGCTCAGCCCCCGACCACCCACTGTAACCGGGAACTCCCTAATATTTTCCTCGCCCTCGCTTCTACCACGGTTTTTTCCGTCATGGACGGCCCAAAGAATGTCATGCAGCTGCATGTCCGGCCCGCCCAGGACGAAAAGCCCATTTTCTGTCATGACTTTTTTTTAGAAATAGGACCCCACCACATCTATGATGATACCGGTTTTTGTCACAATTATCGTCATAGAAGTGTCATAAGTATGACAGGAAAAAAATTCGTTCAGCCCAAGATGTCACGAATGTGTCTTTTTTGTAGTGCTAGTAGTGTTGATTACTCCTTGTAGTTGATGCTAGTTGGTTTATTCGATGGAAGATCATATGTACAGATCCTTAATGATAATTAATACCCCTCTGATTATGAACATTAATATGCTTTGTGAGTAGTTACGTTTGTTCCTGAGGACATGGGAGAAGTCTTATTATAAGTAATCATGTGAATTTGGTATTCGTTGGATATTTTGATGAGATGTAAGTTGTCTTTCCTCTAGTGGTGTTATGTGAACGTTGACTACATGACACTTCACCATTATTTGGGCCTATGGGAAGGCATTGGGAACTAATAAGTAGATGATGGGTTGCTAGAGTGACAGAAGCTTAAACCCTAGTTTATGTGTTGCTTCGTAAGGGGATGATTTGGATCCATATGTTTCATGCTATGGTTAGCTTTACCTAAATTCTTCTTTTCTAGTTGCAGATGCTTGCGAGAGGGTTTAATCATAAGTGGGAGGCTTGTCCAAGGAAGGGCAGCACCCATGCACCAGTTCACCCACATATAAAATTATCAAAGTAACGAACATGAATCATATGAGCATGATGAAAACTAACTTGACAACAATTCCCATGTGTCCTTGGGAGCGCTTTGCTTTATATAAGAGTCTGTCCAAGCTTGTCCTTTGATACAAAAGGATTGGGCCACCTTGCTGCACCTTATTTACTTTTGTTACTTGTTACCCATTACAAACTATCTTATCATACAACTATCTGTCACCGGTAATTTCAGTGCTTGCAGAGAATACCTTGCTTAAAACCGCTTGTCATTTCCTTCTGCCCCTCGTTGGGTTCGACACTCTTACTTATCGAAAGGACTATGATAGATCACCTATACTTGTGGGTCATCAGAAATCACCTTGTATATGATGTTGCACAAGCTTATAGGTCTATACTATTTCGCACCCACAGGGTTGTAACTTTAGGCATCAGTACTATCACCGTCTCATTAACCCCCTCTGGCGTAACAACGTGAGCAAAGAAGTCATTCACTCCCCGCACCACTTCTTCTTTGAGAGTCATCCAATTCCTTTGGTAAAACCGGGCTGGGAACCCGTCCGGCCCAGGGGCTTTGAGGGGTCCTATATGGAACAGTGCATCACTCACCTCTTCATCCGAGACTTGTCTTGTTAGTCCTTCATTCATTTTGTCATCCACTTTCCTGGACATACATTTTCATCCTTCTTGTACAGTTCCTGATAGAAGTTGTTTATCTCGGTATGTATGTCCACCTCTTTTTTTGCCCAACTCCTGTCTTCTCTCCGCAATTTATTGATCCTATTTTTTTCCTTTGCCTAGTGGCTTTACGATGGAAGAACTCCGTGTTCTTGTCTCCTTCTTTCAACTATTTTATCCGGGAGCATTGTCTCCACATCTCGGTGCAGCCGCTTATCCAATTCATACCCAGTCCATTTGAGTTTTTTTAGTAACGGGGGTAGGTTGCAGAGCATGCAACCCTTTTAACTTGTCCCAAAGGGCCTTTAGCTTATTCTGTAATGAACTAAATTATTTCCCAGCCTACCTGCCAAGTACATCTTTCATTCTATGCAACTTTCTAGTGAAATCAGATAAGGACTGGCTCGTACCCCCTTCAGCCCAAGCGGTACTAATCACTTATGGAAGATCAACCCTTTCCCACATATACTAGTATACGAAGCTCTTCTTAATTGTTCGCCATTCCTGTCTGAACCCAAACCGGAGGAGGAGAGGAGCATATGATCCGACCTGGAGGATACTATGTGTTCAATCGACACCCTTTCAAATGTGTTGTTTCACACCTCTATCCAACCAAGCCTTCGCATTGTTTTGTCTTTGTTGTTTGTTGTCATAAGTCCAAGGAGCCCCTATATCCCAAGTCAATGAGGCTGCATTCAGCTAAGATGTCCCTAAAATCAGCCATGTACTTCTGTGATCTTTTAGCTCTAGAGAAATGTTGCTTTGCCACATGGTTTCGTTTAAGTCACGATCATGAGCCATGAGGCCGAAGCATCAGGCTGAATTCTTCTCAAGAGCTCCCACATGAGATGTCTCTCGTGGCCTTTTGGTTCCCCATACATGAAGGTACCCCTCCATTGCACTTCATTAGGGTTTAAACGGACTAACACATCGATGTACCTTGGTCCAACGACAAGCTCTTTTATTTTGACATTTTCATTGTAGAAAAGTGCAATACCAGCGCTTTTCCCTACACCGAGTTGTACAATACAATGTTTGAGGCCCAGCCTCCATCTCAACTTATTGGCGTACTCACTTCTTTGTGCTACTTGTGAGATGAGTTGGGATTTTCCCCGAAGAGGTGATACGTATCCAATGTATCTATAATTTTTTATTGTTCCATGCTATTATATTATCTATTTTGGATTTTTATATGCATTAATATGCTATTTTATATTATTTTTGGGACTAACCTATTAACCTAGAGCCCAGTGCCAGTCTGTTTTTCCTTGTTTTTGAGTTTCGCAGAAAAGGAATACCAAACAGAATAAAACCTTCGCGATGATTTTTCTTGGACTAGAAGACACCTAGGAGACTTGGAGTGCAAGTCAGAAGGGCCACGAAGCGGCCACCAGGGTGGAGGGCGCTCCCAGGGGGGTAGGGCGCGGCCCCCTACATTGTGGGCCCCTCGGTGACCCCCTTACCTAGATCTTCCTCCTATATATTCACATATATTCCCAAACAACCAGAAGCATCCACGAGAACACTTTTCCACCGCCGCAACCTTCTGCTCCTGTGAGATCCCATCTAGGGGCCTTTTCCGGCATCCTGTCGGAGGGGGATTCGGTCATGGAGGGCATCTACATCAACTCTATTGCCCTTCCGATGAAGCGTGAGTTGTTTACCACAGACCTACGGGTCCATAGCTAGTATCTAGATGGCTTCTTCTCTCTCTTTGATTCTCAATACCATGTTCTCCTCGATGTTCTTGGAGATCTATTCGATGTACTATTCTTTTGTGATGTGTTTGTCAAGATCTGATGAATTGTGGATTTATGATCAGCTTATCTATGAATATTATTTGAATCTTCTCTGAATTATTTTAAGCATGATTTGGTATCTTTGTAATTCTCTTCGAACTATCAGTTTGGTTTGGCCAACTAGATTGGTTTTTCTTGCAATGGGAGAAATGCTTAGCTTTTGGTTCAATTTTGCGGTGTCCTTTCCCAGTGACAGTAGGGGCAGCAAGGGACATATTGTATTGTTGCCATCAAGGATAAAAAAAGATGGGGTTTACATCATATTGCTTGAGTTTATTCCTCTACATCATGTCATCTTACTTAATGCGTTACTCTGTTCTTCATGAACTTAATACTCTAGATGCAGGCAGGAGTCGGTCGATGTGTGGAGTAATAGTAGTAGATGCAGAATCATTTCGGTCTACTTGACACGGACGTGATGCCTATGTTTCATAATCATTGCCTTAGATATCGTCATAACTTTGTGCTTTTCTATCAATTGCTCAACAATAATTTGTTCACCCACCGTATTATTTGCTATCTTGAGAGAAGCCTCTAGTGAAACCCGGGTCTATTTTCCATCATATAAGTTTCCGATCTACTATTTTCCATCATATAAGTTTCCGATCTACTATTTTCCATCATATTAGTTTCTGATCTACTATTTTGCAATCTTTTAATTTCCGGTCTATAAACAAAAAAATCCAAAAATATTTACTTTATCTTTTGTTTAGTTTCATATATCTCTATCAGATCTCACTTTTGCAAGTAACTGTGAAGGGACTGACAACCCCTTTATCACATTGGGTGCAAGTTGTTTGATTGTTTGTGCATGTATTGGTGATTTGTGCATTTTCTCCTACTGGATTGATACCTTGGTTCTCTAACTGAGGGAAATACTTATCTCTACTTTGCTGCATCACCCTTTTCTCTTCAAGGGAAAAACCAACACAAGCTCAAGAAGTAGCAGGAAGAATTTCTGGCGCCGTTGCCGGGGAGATCTACGCCAAGTCTAGACATACCAAGTATCCATCATAAACTCTCATCTCTTGCATTACATTATTCTCCATTTGCCTATCATTTTCCTCTCCCCCACTTCTAAAACAATTTTTGAAAAGATTGGCCCTTTTCTTCGCCCTTCTTCCGTTCGTCCTTCTGTTTGCTCTTGTTACCATGTGCCTTCTATTTGCTTGCATCTTCGCTTGCTAAAAAATCTATTGATATGGATCCTCATCCACTTGCTAAACTTTTTGGAAAGATCTAATTAGTATGAACCAATTGCTAGTGATATGAGTGCACTAGATTATCTTTATGAGGTTTTGCTTGAAATTCGTGAATCTGGAAATTGTGATGAAGTGTTGAAAGAATAAATTTATGAAGTGATTCACGATAGCTCCTTGAATGAAAAGCATGATTACAATGATATTAGTATAAATTATATTAATGACAATTCTATTAATGATATGCAAAACCCTAAGCTTGGGGATGCTAGTTTTGCTATGTCCACTACTTGTTGCAATGATCATGATTGGGGTGATTTTTCTTACAATCTTGAAAATTTATTTAAGCTCCATGATGAATATGAGATTGATAATAATGTTTGCAATAATACTGAAAGTGGGTTTGAAAGAGTGTCACCTTTAGACCCCACATATTTGGATAATGTTCAATCTTATGAAGTTCTTGATAAAAGTGGGTTCAGAGAGGTCATGACTTTATTTTATGATAATCCCACTATTTCGGAAGATTGTCAACTTTCTATGCATGTGGATCATGTTGAGAATATTTTATGTGATAGTTATATTGTTGAATTTGATCATGATCCTACATGTAATTATTATGAGAGAGGAAAATATGGTTTTAGAAATTTTCATGTCACTAAATTACCTCTCGTTATGTTGAGATTGCTATTGTTATTTATAATATTTTATAAATAAACATGATGAACAAGATACGTTACCTTTTCATCATGTTTTACTAATGTTATTTATAATATTTTAGAGGTATATTCCACTTTATGATGCAGTTAAATGCCTTTTCTCTCTTAAATTGCAAGTTATATCACAAGAGGGAGATTGTCGCCAACTGGAATTCTGAGCTTGAAAAAGTTACAATAGAGATAGCTATTCCTCGAAACCCAAAAGACCTAAAAACTTATAGATATTTTTTGGAATATATAAAAAATACTGGAAGAAAAATATAATGGAGAGGACTCACCATGCGCCCACAAACTCAGGTGGCGCCCCCTAGGGCACGCCATGTGATCGTGTGGGGCCCACAAAGACCCTTCGGAGCCCATCTTCTGCTATATGAAGCTATTTGCCTTAGAAAAAATCAGAACAAGACTTTCGAAAGGAAGCGCCGCCGTCTTGAGGTGGAACCTGTGCAGAAGCACTTTTACTCCCCGTGGAGCAATTTTTCCATGGATACTTCCCTCTAGGAGGGGGAAATCGAAGCCATCATCATCAACAACGCTCCTATCATCGTGGGAGGACTCATCTCCATCAACATCTTCACCAGCACCATCTCATCGCCAAACCCATCATTATAGGATAGCGCGTAAACTGGAGATTAAGCTTCTGTCTATCTCACGACCCATCATCTACTTACTAATCCCACAGTGCCTTCCCTTAGTCCCAAACATGGTAATGTGTCCTGTAGTCAACTATCACACAACACCACTAGAGAAAGAACAACATAATGCATCATCAAAACATTGAACGAAAACCAACTTCACATGATTACTTATAACATGACTTCTCTCATGGTCTCAATAATAAACATAACTACCCACAAATCATATTCATGTTCATGATCAGAGGAGATAAATATATGATTAACAATCTGAACATATAATCTTCCCCCAAGTAAACCAACTAGCATCAACTACAAGATGTAATCAACGCTACTAACTGAAGTGCGTTAAATCGACTAGAGGGGGGGTGAATAGGCGATTTTTACAAATTCATCACTGAGGAAATACTACTTGAGGAATTTGCTAAGTGACAAACTACAAGCAGCAGAATAAGTACTCAGGTGCATGCATAATAACAGTAGCGTAGTCATCATGATGAAATGAAACATACATAGAGCACATGTAGCGTGTAAACAGGATAAGCAGGCGGAAGACAAGATGACTGATGGAGTCCTGGATTAGGGGGTGTCCGGATGGCCGGACTATAACCTTTGGCCGGACTCCTGGACTATGAAGATACAAGATTGAAGACTTCGTCCCGTGTCCGGATAGGACTTTCCTTGGCGTGGAAGGCAAGCTTGGCGATACGGATATGTAAATCTCCTCCCATTGTAACCGACTCTATGTAACCCTAACCCTCTCCGGTGTCTATATAAACCGGAGGGTTTTAGTCCGTAGGACGAACAACAATCATACCATAGGCTAGCATCTAGGGTTTAGCCTCTCTGATCTCGTGGTAGATCTACTCTTGTACTACCCATATCATCAATATTAATCAAGCAGGAGTAGGGTTTTACCTCCATCGAGAGGGCCCGAACCTGGGTAAAAACATCGTGTCCCTTGTCTCCTATTACCATCCGCCTAGACGCACAGTTCGGGACCCCCTACCCGAGATCCGCCGGTTTTGACACCAACATTGGTGCTTTCATTGAGAGTTCCTCTGTGTCATCACCTTTAGGCCCGATGGCTCCTCCGATCATCAACCATGATGAGGTCCAGGGAGAGACTTTTCTCCCCGGACAGATCTTCGTATTCGGCGACTTTGCACTACGGGCCAATTCGCTTGGCCATCTGGAGCAGATCGAAAGCTACGCCCCTGGCCATCAGGTCAGATTTGGAAGTTTGAACTACACGGCTGACGTTCGCGGAGACTTGATCTTCGACAGGTTCGAGCCACAACCAAGCGCGCCGCACTGTCACGATGGGCATGATCTAGCTCTGCCGTCGAACAGTGCCCTCGAGGCCGCGCCAGTGTCTGCTCCGACCCTTAGCTCGGAGCCGACTGTGCCAATCGAGGACGGGTGGCTGGACGCCGCCTCGGGGGCTGCAATCTCTACGGCGATCGAGCCGAATACCAGCCTTGCCTTTGTGAAGCTCGTGACTCCAAGGTGCCGGACTACCCTCCGGACTCCGGACCTTCCGCGCCCCTGCCAATCGAATACGATTGGGCGCCGATCATGGAGTTCACCGCCGCGGACATCTTTCAGCACTCGCTCTTCAGCGACATTCTGAATTCACTAAAGTCTCTCTCTCCATCAGGAGAGCCCTAGCCGGACTATGGTCAGCAAGGTTGGGATGCGGACGATGAAGAAATTCAAAGCCCACCCACCACCCACTTCGTAGCCACTGTCGATGATTTAACCGACATGCTCGACTTCGACTCCGAAGACATCAACGGTATGGACGACGATGTAGGAGACGAACAGGAATCAGCGCCTATAGGGCACTGGACAACCACCTCATCCCACGATGTATACATGGTGGATACACCTAAAAGAAACGACGACAAGGAACAAAGGGGCGCAACGAGGGATCGTTCCCTCGAAAAGCGGTCAAAGCAGCGGCGTAAGCACCGCTCCAAACCCCACCTCGACAAAGTCAGCAGCCATACAGACCCAGCCATAGAGCAGGGCGAACCGGCGGACGACGAACATGCCATCGAGCAACCGTCCGAATAGGGCAACTTGGATAAACAACCCCTCCCCGGCGAAGATAACAGTCCGGACGACCTCACGCCGGACAGATTGTTGGAGCAGAAGAACCTTCAAAAACGGCTCATCGCCACTGCGCGTAGCCTGAAAAAGCAGAAACGGAAGCTCAAAACAGCGGAAGACGCAATCAGAATTAGATGGAGCAAAGTACTCAACACCGCAGACAGATACGGCGACAGTCGCCACACAAAGAGTTATCTGAAGCGAAAATTATTGCCGGAATTTGATGAAGAAGCCTTAGAGCCTCCGCAATCAAAAAATAAGGAAGCCACCCGGTCGAATAAACGACCCCATGGCCTACATAGTGCGGCAAATGGCGCCGCACACAATCCGGCACGCGATCCGCACAAGGATTCGCATCAAAAAGATGGCACAGCTAGATCTATCTACGGGCCAATAAAGCAAGCTCTAGTAAGCAATGCAACGCATCAAGTATCCGAACATCACGGTACACCCAAATATAGGGGTGCCGCACACCCCCTATGTTTCACCGATGAGGTGATGGATCATGAATTTCCAGCGGGATTCTAGCCCGTAAACATGGAGGCATACGACGGAACAACAGACCCTGGAGTATGGATTGAGGATTACATCCTCCACATACACATGGCTAGAGGAGATGATCTCCATGCCATAAAATACTTACCCCTCAAACTCAAAGGGCCAGCCCGTCATTGGCTTAAAAGCCTTCCCGAAAACACCATTGGAAGTTGGGAAGAGCTCGAGGATGCTTTTCGGGCAAATTTTCAAGGGACCTATGTCCGACCTCTGGATGCAGATGATTTAAGTCATATAACTCGGCAACCCGGAGAGTCAGCCCGGAAACTTTGGAACAGATTTCTTACTAAAAAGAACCAAATAGTTGACTGTCCGGACGCCGAAGCCTTAGCAGCTTTCAAACACAGCGTTTGAGACGAATGGCTCGCCAGACACCTCGGCCAAGAAAAGCCAAGAACAATGGCCGCATTAACAAGCCTCATGACCCGCTTATATAGGAGAGGGTAGCTGGTTGGCAAGATGCAGTACCAGCGACCCAAGTACATCCGAAGTTAGGGATGGAAACGGGAAACCGCGACGCAGCAAGGACCAGCGCCGGACCAAGGGAAACAGCCCGAAGAGCACGACAGTCAACGCCGGATTCAAAAGCTCTCAGCAGAATCAGAAAAAGCTGCCCCTCAAGGATAATAGGGACAAGCTATCTAACTTAAACCAAATCTTGGACAAGATATGCCAAATCCACAGTACTCCCGGGAAGCCTGCAAACCATACCCATAGAGATAGTTGGGTCTTCAAGCAATCCGGCAAACTCAATGCCGAACACAAGGGGCTCGACACACCAAGCGAGGACGATGACGAACCCCACAAGCAGAGCACTGGAAAACAAAAGAATTTCCCACAAGAAGTCAAAACAGTAAACTCACTTCACGTGACAAAAGGGAAAACATAGTGGCGCCTATAGAGATACGCGCCATACGGCCTATCCCAGAGGATTCGCGCCACTGGTTGTTAAAACCAATCACCTTCGACCAACAGGATTACTCTAGAAGTATCCGGAACGCAGGCTGGACTGCCTTGGTATTAGATCCGATAATTGACGGACTCCACTTTACACAAGTCCTAATGGACGGGGCAGTGATCTAAACCTGCTATAAAAGGAAACAATACGCAAAATGGGGATACACCCAACAACAACTCGCCATAGCAACACTTCCTTTCAAGGGGTAACGCCAGGCCCAGATGCCCATTGTACGGGCTCTCTCCTTCTAGAAGTTATGTTCGGCTCACCCGACAAGTTCCGCCGCGAAAAGCTAACCTTCCATATCGCCCCATTTACAAGTAGCTATCAAGCACTACTGGGACGAGAAGCTTTCGCCCGCTTTAACGTCGTACTGCATTATGCATCTCTTATACTTAAAATGCCCGGTCCACGAGGCATCATCTCATTAAAGGGAAATATCGAGTGCTCCTCGAGCGCGGAAGATTGTGCGGCTGCCTTGACAGCCACACACTAAACTGGCTTCACTAATCAAAGCACCTAAACAGGTTGTTCAGACCCCGGACATGGCTAGACGAGTCCGGCGTAAACATACAAGGGCTTACTAGCCGCATACCCCCATACAAGGGGCTCATCTTCACCAGCAAACACTCAAGACCCTCGCAAGGGGCCAAGCCTCACGAGGCGGACGATGCAAGACCTCCTCGGGGGCGGCCTCACCAGGCTGGCTTGCGAGGGGCGGAGAGATCAAGGCAAGGGGCACCTCGTGAGGTTGTTGTGATTTAAGCCATGACGACCGGGGCTAGGCGGGCGCTAGCACGCACAGTGTCCTCGTTTCCTCTTTGGTGCTAAAGAGGCGAGCGCAGGCGAGGAGTCCCAAGGCAGCAGGCAAAGGTTTCCATATTGGTGCAACGAAACCAAGACCAGCAGGACGGCAGGACGGAGGTCACTGTGGAGCCCAAGACGGCGTCACCACCAGAGCCTTTGGCAGGCGAAGACCACCTTTAGTCAGGATAACTTGTACTAGTTGTCTCCCTTCAAATTTGGCCGTTGTGGCATCCCTTCCCGCCAGCATTTGGGAAGAGGACCAGGGCCTCTATAAATAGGGCTAGCCACCACAATAAGAAGGAGAGGGATCTCGAGCCATTCAGATCATCCTCATCCACACAAGCGCACCAAGCACAAGAGCACCTCTCCTCAGGAGGTTGTTCTTCTCTTGTAAATGTTCATCCTCAGCCCGACAGGCAATCCACCACACCACAATGGAGTAGGGTATTACACCATATCGGTGGCCCGAACCAGTATAAACCTTGTGTCTCTTGTTCTGTGATTTCAACGCGCTGAGCTTTGAGATTGCAGTGAGGGCGTTAGCTAGGGGGAGGAGAGATCTTCGTGCGCACCCAAGTGTTCAAACCTCAAGGGTTTTGCCGGAACCCAAAATCCGACATTTGGCATGCCAGGTAGGGGTGCGCTGAAGCCTTCCTCCCACCGATTCACGTTCCATTCCTCCACCGCATCCATGGCGGACGCACGTCGAGCCCGCGCAGAGTGCCAGGCCGCCCTCGCCGCCCGTGTCGCTCAGACAGCCCCTGTCGGCGGGCCTCCCCATCGTTCCCCGTCGCCCGCCGCCAACGCCGCCACCGGTCCAGCGGGAAACGAGCAGCAAGCGTCCTCACTGCATCCCTCTGCGCGGCGGGACGGCCACACCGCCACTCCGTCGCTAACCCCTGCCGGCAAATCGTCTGACGCTCGTCGCGCTCCCACGGAAGCGTAGGCCGCGCTGCTCATGGCACACGAGCTCCTGCGCTACTGCCCGGTCGACGGCCTCTACGAGGACTGGTTGGACCGCATCGCCAAGCTCGTTACCACCGCTGGGGTCTCCCCCGCACCCTCCCTCTCGCTGCCTCGCCCTCCACCAGCTACGGGCGACGTAGCTCACGGAGCACCTCCACCACCTCCGCACCAAGACGACGCTCTGGCACCAAGGCGCGCAACCCCTCGGCGTGACCTACCGCATCGGGTGCCCGCGCGAGAAGAAGGGAGCTGCCAAGAAGTTCCCCGGGCGCCCCAGCGCCACCGCGACAAGACCACGTGCCTCCTGCAGTGGCGGCGCGCGAGCATCAGGGGCAGGCTCCGCATCAGCAAAGGGCCCCAGTGGCCACGGCAGGCTGCCGCGCCTTCACTCCGGAGCTGCGTAGCGTCGTCTGACCGGGCAAGTTCAAGCCGGACCTGCCTCCTCGCTATGGTGGCACCCCCGACCCTGCGGAGTTCTTGCAGCTCTATGAGCTGAGCATCAAGGCGGCCAATGGCGACAAGAAAGTAATGGCAAACTGGTTCCCCATGGCTCTCACGGACGATGCTCGCTCGTGGCTCCTGAACCTGCCCCCGAGCTCGATCTCCTCCAGGGATGAGATGCGCGACCGCTTCTTCGCCAACTTCCAGGGCACTCGGGACCGCCCTCCAGCCGCGGGTGACCTGTGCCGCATCAAGCAGCAGCTGGGAGAGACCTTGCAAAAGTACATCCAGCGCTTCAACATCGTTCATCTCAAGATCCCCAAGGTGACGGATGAGGCCATCATTTCCGCGTTTTCTGATGGCATCCGCCACGTCAAGATGAAGGAGGAGCTCGCCATCCATGAGGAGTTATGCACGCTGATAACCCACAAGTATAGGGGATCACAACAGTTTTCGAGGGCAGAGTATTCAACCCAAATTTATTGATTCGACACAAGGGGAGACAAAGAATATTCTCAAGTATTAGCAGTTGAGTTGTCAATTCAACCACACATGGATAACTTAATATCTGCAGCAATGTATTTAGTAGCAAAGTAGTATGGAAGTAACAGTAACGGTGGCAAAAGTAACAGTAGCAGCTTTGTAGTAATTGTAACAGTGGCAACGGTAAAGTAACTAAGCAAAGAGAAATATGTGAAAAGCTCGTAGGCATTGCATCGGTGATGGAGAATTATGCCGGATGCGATTATTCATGCAACAGTTATAACATAGGGTGACACAGAACTAGCTCCGATTCATCAGTGTAATCACTACAAAAAAATACACTTCCGTGATGATACGTGTTTGTCACAGTAGGTCGCGTTTTTTGTCATGCATGTACATCCATGAAAAATTTATGACAGAATCAAGATAGTCATACTGTCTTTGTCGTAGAAGTGTTCGATGACATTACCAAAATTATCATCACGGAAGTGTCCACTTCCATGACGATAAATCGCGCGTCACAGAACTGCTTTCGTCAAGGGTGACCGACACGTGGCATCCACCGTAACGGAACACCGTTAAGCTATCGGGTCGGGTTTTGGATCCGATAACCCGTTAACAGCCCCTACCAATGGGGATTTTCCGCGTGTAAAATCATCATTGGCTGGAGGAAACACGTGTCGGCTCACCGTTGGGACATATGTCATCCACTCATTGGACAGAAGGCGCCTATGATACGTCGACATGTGGCACGGCCCAACAGAGGCCCATTCCTGTGAAAAGGCTAGCCCGTTTGACTTGGCCAAAAGGTGGCAGGCCGGCCCATGGAAAGCCTGTTAACGGCCTATTCGCATATAGCCCATTACAGCCCGCTAACCCAAGGCCCGTTACGCCCTATTCGAATTAGGCCCAGTAGCGTTATCTGGGCCATCCAATATGATTCCAGCCGTTTTACCGGCCCATGTATGGCCCATGACGTCTTTTCGCCCATATGAGGCCCTATGTAACTCTTGGCCTATTAACGGCCCGTGGTGAAACGGCCCGCAATGAACAAGTGTATCACTTTACACCCACTAACGGCCCGTGGTGGCGGCCCGTGATGAACAAAGATATCACTTTATACCCATTAAGAGCCCGTTATTGGTTGGGCGCTTCAGCAAATGTTATCTTTCGCCTTCTCGAGCCCATTTATTCTTGGGCTCATTTCAAAGATTCGCTTACTTACGGCCCGTTCATCGTCATTTTCGCTTGTGGGCCAAATTCAGCCCGTGGTTACATCGGCCCGTTTGTGGTCCGTTAATATGTTGGGCCGTTTTCATAGCGTCATCAAATACGGCATATTAACGATGGCCCGTTATGGTCATACGGCCCGTATAAGGCCCATTGATGATACGGCCCGTAGAAGGCCCATTGTTTCTATGGCCTGTAGAAGGCCCATTATTTCTACGGCCAGTAGAAGGCCTATTGTTTCTATGGCCCATAGAAGGCCCATTGTTTTTACGGCCCGTAGAAGGCCTACTGTTTCTACACCCGTAGAAGGCCCACTGTTTCTATGGCCCGTAGGAGGCCCAGTGTCACTACAGTAAATATTAGCCCATGGTTATTGTGGCCTAGTTTTAAAAAGAACTGCACTGACTACAAGCAAACAAATAAACAAGACAACAAGGAAATAAATAAGCAAGCAACTTATGCTAGGCTATCACGGCTGTTACACATATTACATCCACTGGGCATCAAAGTTCGCCACCAGTGCAAATATAGGGAACAAAGCAGCATATCATATACATTGGTTGTCAAAGTTGGCGACCAGCACAAATAAACGCCCAAACAAAACAAATCCAGAACTGAAACCACTTGAAGATCTCAAGAAACAATATCCAGGTACCCATAATGTTGGCAAGATGCTTAGCAAGCTTATTAACTTTCTCTTGTTTGGCGCTTAAATCCTCCAACGCTTGTTGTTGCACGGAAAATATGCATCTAAATTCTGCAGGACTTCTCGGTCCTTGACTTCTGTCGCAAAGACATCGATCGATGTCTTTCAACTTGAAGTTGAGACTCAAGAAGACGAACTGATTCAGCAGCGAGTTCAAGAGCTTGTGCCAGCAGTGAGTGGCTGTAACTCGAACACTACATCAAGACAGGACTTTTGGGTTCCCTCACTATCGCCAAGATAGTTTTATCAACTTTCTTGGAGACCAACAGGATGTCTCACTATCTTGAACCTTATCTGCATTACTTCCTTTACCATTGGATAACGCGTATCGTGTTCTCCAATATTTTGTCCGCATTCTAAAAGAGAAACAAGCAGACACATCACATGTTTACCATGTTGTATATGAAACTCATTTTGGTAAATGAGTTCAGTAGTAAAGTGGACAGGATAACAACATGAAACAAACATATATCTATGTGCCATGGTCACTTTATGGTCTATATCATTCTAGATTTTTGTTGCCAAATCAAGATAGAGACACAGTTCAAATAATATTTGTTCAAGACAAAGCAGAATAGACAGAATATAAGTGTGGGTAACTATAGAGCAATAACAACACTTGTAATGTGCATGACATGAGAACATGACTATTTATTCAATTGAAACTGAAATCAACATAGAGCAAGTTACAACAGCAAACTAGTTAAAGAAACAGGTTTAAAACATATCTGTTGCACCATTGGAGTTTCAATTCCATCCTTCAAATTTGAAAATAGTTGGTATGAGTAAATACAGTAATGCAAGAGCAAAGGAGTATGAACCATAGCTACTGTAACCCGACATGAGAACAAATCTTCTTCTCCTTTAAGCGTTGAGTTGGGATTCGAGTGGTGGTCCTCATGCTTTGGGCACTGCAGTTCCTTACTAACCGCCGTGTTTGGGTGCCCTGTGGTGGAGACGGTCTTGTGTCAACTGGAACTGGGTTACTATCTGCCGGGTTGGGGTTAAAAGGGTGTAGCTGGTTCTCTGTCCAACTGGTAGGGGTACAATCTGCGAGTCTGGGTTATGTGTGGTGGATCTGGTCCTTGGGCAAGTACAACCGTGGTTCTATCTGCATCAACTGGTAGCACTATCTTTTCGAAGACCGTGTTGTTACTCCCTTAGATACCGCCATCACGCCTCCAATTCAAATGGCTGATAAACAAGAAAAGTAATTGAAAGTATAGACATTGTATGATAGAGCAGTGCAATGGATAGTGGGGAATAAAAGAGGGCATGAAATAATTCATATTTATGTTGTCTAACCAAACAGGATAGCATGACACAATTTCACATATATGATGGCTAACTAAACAGGATAGCATGACACAATTTCACATTATGATGGCTAACTAAAAAGATGGAAAGACATAGTTCAAAATATGAGACTATGTAAACAGGATGACATGACATAACTATATAATGTGTTTATTAAATAGGTTGGCATGCCATAATTCACATACATTCATGGATAGAATGCCATAATTCTAAATATGATGACTGTAAACACTAAACAGGATGAGATGATATAACTATATGATGTCTTTATTAAATGGGTTGCCATGCCATAATTCAGATAGATGATGTGTATGTACTATGTAAACATGATGGCATGATATAATTCAAATATATGATTTATATAGTAAGCAAGTAAGCAGATGGCAATCTATATATGATGTAAAAACTAAGCAATGCAAGACAACATGCATGACATGGCTAATATAACCCTGCCAAGTTTGAGCATAGACCTGGGGAAATAGGACTGGTCATCGGTCTCGAATCCTCCTCCGAGGAGCTCTCTGTAGCCAGCAAGATGTCTGCTTCAGCAGGTAGCATTGTCTGCTCTGAATACCTTGTTTTCACTCCAGATACTTCCATCACCGCTTCAAATGGCTGATGCACGGGAAGAGTAGTTGAATATACAAACGTTGTCGACAAATGGAACACGTAATACAAAAAATGATAGCATGATATAATTCACATACATGATGATTGGCTAAACAGCATGGCATTGCATAATTCACATATATAATGCCTTTGCAACAAGATAGCATTGTATAATTCACATATATAATGTCTTGCAACAAGATGGCAATGCATAATTCACATATATGGTAATTAGACACTGAACAGGTGGCATTCACACAAAGCATGTCTAAACTAATCAAATGGCATAGCAATGCGAGACACCATACGCACGATATGAGCAACATAACCCTGCCAAGTTAGAGCATACACCTCGGGGGGGAATAGGACTGGTCATCTGTCTCTGAATCCTCCTCTGAGGAGCTATCCGTAACCAGCGAGATATGCGCTTCGTTAGATAGCATAGTCTGCTCAGAAGACCTTGTTTTCACTCCAGAATTTGCCATCACCGTGTCAAATGGCTGATGCACACGAAGAGCAGTTGAATGTACTAACATTGTTGACAAATGTAATATGTAACGAAAAAAGATGGCCTGATATAATTTACATATAAGATGACTGGCTAAGCAGGATGGCATTGCAAAATTCACATATATGATGCCTGGCTAAACAAGGTGGCGTTGCATAATTCACATAAACGATGAATAAACTAAACAGATGGCATTCGCACAAAGGATGTCTAAACTAAGCAGATGACATATTTGATGTATAAAGTAAGCAATGCAAGACACCATATGCATGATATAACCAACATCAGCATGCCAAGTTAGAGCGAAGACCTCAGGGGGTAAATAGGAGTTATCTTCTCCTTCTGAATCCCCCTCAGAACAGATATCTTCCTCTCGATTACAATCTGAAATGCGTGGAGGGGGGCTGCCTTTGCGCCTACCATGGAGCGACGTCTGCATGAAATTATATTGCCACGCAAGGCTCGTCTCTTTTGCTCTACATGTTCAGTTCCATTGTTTACAATAACTGTCATGCATAGGAATAAAACATAGTGAGATTATGTAAGGAGTGCATGCAGAAATCCAGAGTGATGGTAGCAACCTATGGATAGACCCAAAACCAATAATAGCAGGCAGATAATGGCTTCAGTTAATAAATACAGATAATGGCTTCTTTACTGTTTGTTTCCCACCCAACATGAAACTCATAGTAGACACCGGAGATTAACCAGATAGTAGATAGATACTATTGATAGCGGCCCCGATATGTACCCCACAACCATTTAAAAACTCAAGTTTGACCATTAGTTTGGAGCTGACTCAGAGTCTAATCGGTGAACAGGACGATAAAGTAGCATGTAATATTAGCGATGCATAACGAAGCGGACACGAAGAGTGCGACCTCTCTTGCGGACCCGTGTAGTCCTCGAGGTCATCTGCTCAGTTGATGATGGTAATGCAGTTTTCATGGCTGCCAGCGGCCGGGAAGAAGATCTGAGGCGGCGAAAGACAGTCTGGAGGCCGGATCCCTGCTTTGCTGGACCCTTCTGTCGTTGGAGCAGCTGAGTTGGGGTGGACGACGGCGCAGCAGGACCGGGACAAACCACGCAAGGTTTTCTTTGACAACTATCTGTAAGAGAAGTAATTCTGTAAGGGCTTGTTTGAATTTGAGGATTCTGACAATGCAGGGATAGGAAATAGACAAGAATAGGATAGGAATGCACGTGCAAAACAGAGAACTTAAAAACACAGGATTTCTGCCAATCTGGGTGTTTGATTCACAACAATTGGAAGATCGTAGGATGCAAAGAAGCATGGTGAGATTAAGTCAAACCACAAGAAAATGTACGGTTATAATGCTATTATGCTACTATCTCTTAGTCTTGTGCTTCATGAATAGGAATTTGAAAAGGAGGACAAGTGAAAATTAAAATTCCTACATTTTTTCTTTCAAGGAGACACTAAAGGAACAAATCCGTGTGCTCGATGGACAATATATATAACATGTAGAGTAAAAAGAGATGCAACAAGTGTACAACCTCTTTGGCGAAGCCATGTCGATCTTAGCGCGATTGGGTTGGCCGGTGAGGATGCTCCGGCTGACTTTGCTGTTGGAGGAGGGGAAGAAGATCTTAGGCGTCTGGAGATGGAGCCGAGGTACTACTCCGCTGTGATGGAGGGTTTAAATCGTTGGAGCAGCTCCGTGAGTTGTACGACGCCGAGGCTAAAGCAGGACAAGAGAGACAACGAACAACGTTAACCTGAGTGGAATTCTAATAGCATCTCCAATACATGACGTAAAATACATAACCACAAAGTGCTAGATGTAAAATACATCAGCCGCTCATCTCTGAACTTAAGCGTCAAACTGAACTTAACTGTCAAACTCGAACCTAAGCTGTCCAAACTGAATTTTCTTTGTCGAAACTGAATTTTCTTTGTCGGAACTGAACGCACTAGCAAGGTGAGGCTACATGTCGGTCGAATGACTTTTTCATCTCTGGTCATCGATTTTGCAGCCGTTGGATACGAAATCAAGGGCTGCGGTTCATCTTCAACCTCCACCCCTCGCGCCGCCACCACCACCGCCAAACAGCAGCCCCCCGCCCATGACGGTGGTCGCCGCCCGCCGCCCGAAAACACTCCCCACCGCCGGTCCGCCGCCCTGCCATCCCTCTAGGCCCCCGTGCCGAGCTTTTCTCCGGTGATCCCCACGCCACCGCCCGCCACGCCCACCACCGCCGGCGACCACCGCCCCATCTTGAACCCTAAGATAGATAGTGGGTACCTCTCCGTGAGCCCCCCTCCCGCTGCGGCTGGTTCTTCCTTCACCCCGCGAGCCCACCCCTTGAAATCGATCGACCCAAAATTCGATTCGGTCGATCAAGTGTAGCCAAATCGAGCAGCATCGCAAGCAAGAGCAAGAGCGAGAGCAGCAGCGCGAGCAAGATCAATAGCAAGAGCAGACCAGGCAGGGGACCGAGAGCAAGAGCAGAGCAGCAGCGTGAGCGAGAGCTAAAGCAGCAGCAGCTCCTACTGATGTGGACGTCACCGCCGAGGGAGCGACGCCGTGGAGGAAGTGGCCGGCGACGCCGCCGTGGATGGAGCTGCGCCGTGTCGGCTCGGGACCGAGCGCCGGTAGCACCGTGAGATCGAATCAAGAATAAAATGCGTCGATTAGTGTACAACCTCTTTGGTGGCGCCGATTAGGCCGCAGCTTCATCCGAGGAAACGGTGATGATGATGCTCTTTCGATGGTGTAGGTGAAGACGGCGGCGTGGGAATGGTGGTGGCGCGAAAGACGAGGGGAACATCGGGGCAGCTCCTTGGAGGTGGAGGACGGGGTGACTGAACCGGCGGGACGATGAGATCGACGACGGATCCTCATCCGGTACGGTGGATGAGGGACGTTGAGGTGTTGCTATGGACGATGTCGTCGGGGAAGAAGCTCCGGCTGGGTGGCGGATGGAGCAGGGTATGGGGTTTCATCGCGGGTTTTCGCGGCCTCGGTGTATGAATGGGTGGGCGGATGGGATGGCAGTGGGGAACCATGGCTTAGAGACGCGCTTGTCCGAAATGTGGGTTAAGTTTAAAGTACCCCCACCGATTTGAGGCGGTTCTTTCGGTTCAGGGTACCACGGGCATTTCGTGTCGGGATTTCACAGGAGGTGGGAGTTTTCGCGCGTTGTAATTTCGAATAGCAAGGCGGGTTGAGATGGAGGAGTTGTCGAGCACAACGAGACAAAGATATATCTTAAATATTTCGGGCTAACAAGGCGCGGGTTGAAATTTTTGGACAAGCCTAACATGTACTGTACCAAATCAATGCGCACTACAAATGTCATTCAAAACTTTGAACTAATGTTATGTTCAATTAAAATATTTCGCTATGTGTATAATGCATGCAACCTACTACTCAAATGAATGTTTTAGTGCATTCCAAACGTATATACTACCGCTTCAATATGAACTAAATTTGAATAAGATCTACAGTAATGATTGTTGTGAAGTCAAAGCATTTGAATTCGTTTCTCTGTTTTAATAAGATCTACAATCATCATTATTGTCAAGTTAAACCATCGTTTGTGTATTATCTTCACAGCACACCACATGATTAGTCTCGAGTTACATATGAACTATGTGTACTATATGAACTCGAACTAGATTTTTTGAATCCACTTTATTTTGATTTCAAATCACATTACATTTCTAGCTCTAGCTAGATCTTCATAATCTAAACCATGTCTCATATGTATAATGTGTTTATCACATTATGTATGGTGCCCCGCCCCCTACGCCTACAAGTATTTAGATGTGAGTTGCAAACACCACACATTACCACAAATTCAAATAAAATGTGAGAATGTTCGATATAAAGTATTGTTTAGATTGCTCGATATATAGTTGTAAGCTGCAAACGCCGCACATTATCTCAAATTCAAGTAAAATGTGAGATTGTTTGATGTATAGTATGGTTTAGATTGTTCGGCATTTAGCTATGAGTTGCAAACGCCAGGCGTTATCACATTATGGTATAACATGTGCAAAACACGTGTATCACCGCTATATTCATGCATGCAATGTTTAAAACACTATGATCTCCTATTCAAATATATGAATCTGCTTTCATATCAAATTATGATCTTTGTTAGTCTCTTACACCCACACAGTCCTCTAACCTTTGTAGCTACCACTAACTTTCTCTCGTGCATGCACACGCCCTCCTCGCCCTCCCCCTCCCTCGGCATTCTATCCACCGGGCACATTCATTTTTTCCTTTAGGTCATTCTCCCAGAGTCTCCACAACTCCTTTCCGACACACACCGATCGATAAACCTCTCCAGCGATGCCTGCCTACAACATACACACACAGCTTCAATCTCCTCCTTTACGTGTCCTTGCCTCGTGTCTCTCATATGGTCAGACACACGTGTAAACTCTCACCCCTCTTTTAATCGATCTCACAAATGCACACTCCTCCCCCTATCCAGCTAGTAGTTGGGCCTCTCGCACCACCTCCTAGCTCCATTCTCTCTGTCTATCCGTCTCGCTGGGCCTTATTTGCCTCTAACAAATGGACGTACACCGACCAATCTCTCGCTATACATATAGCCAGCTAGGTCCTTATAACTCCTTTTTACCCACACATCGATCGATCTACCTCATTAGTTGTGTCTCTCCCTTCCTCCGACAAACAACAATTGATCTACCAATCTAGTTAGGTTTGCTTACCAAACACATGGTTCCCCTTCATCATCCATGGATGCGTCCCGACAGATCTATCACGCATGAGCACACACAAAACACATCCCCACTCTTATTGATAACATTGCAGTTCCACCTCGGTTTGTCTAGTAGGCCTCTCCCAACATCTCCGAGAAGCAACTCCATCACCCATCCAGCACTCTCTACCCTCTCCCTCCCTCTCTCTCTCTCTCTCTCTCTCTCTCTCTCTGTCCCATCATATTTCCCGTCCTTGATTATGTATGGATGTCGACCGATCTCCCTCATGACATAGCTGGGTCTCTCCTTCTCAACACATATCTGAGTCGTTCTACCTCTATAGTTAGGCCTCTGCCTACCCCTCCCCCCACCCCTCCCCCCACACACCGATACATCAAGCGCTCTAGTCATGTCTCCCTGCCACACACAAACTTGACATGTGCCCTCTAACGTTCGGTAGGCCAGTCGCCCTATATCTTTGACTTGCACACACACACACACACGCAATTTCGATGGCTCTCTTCATCGATCTCGCACCCACCCATACTTGATCCTCTCTTGACTCTATCGATAGCTATGACCCCTCCTCTCTTCTCGTGGATTGCCCGACCCTCTATGTATGATATGGATAGGCCTCCATTTCACACACATTGCATGCAAAATTTTGTTTGAGATGTCATCGACACATATTCCCACAAATAATTCACGAAATCAACCCCCCCCCCCCCCCCCCCCCACCACAAAACAAAAATACTCACGAACGCGGTTTGTATCTCTCACACACACCCACGTAGGTGGGGACGTGCACGAAGAGAAGAGGTGCATGCAAGGCGCACGTACTCCCGTCTCTTTCCCAACCACACCCGCGCGGGTACACGGTGGAGCTCATTTCTGTATGAAAAAGGCAGCCCACGTGGTAATTTGGCATGTCTTGGTTGTCCACTTGGTGGAGGGAGGATCGTCTACCACGGGTGAACAAACAAATTGCGACTTGACGCGTTATGTTAAATTAAAAAAAGAGGCAAACCATGTGGGGCCTACCTTAGAGGCAAGGCTCTATACACTGGAGTACTTTTGATGTGTCTCGTCAACTCGCAGAACGAGGAGAAGCTTGCTTAGTACGCCGTCTCCCCCGCCCACGGGCACGGTGGCTCGCAGGATGAGGTGAAGCTTGCTCCTCCCTCGCCCATGTGCGCGGTGGCTCGCAGGACGAGGAGAAAAATTTACTACTCCCTCCGTTTACTCCTCGTCCCTACTACCTTGGTTATAGAGATTATATCATATTGTTTGGAATATATATGTCCTTAGTAGATTTCAATATGAACTACTAGTACATACTCCAAACACTGATGTATATAGACGTATTTTAGAGTGTACATTCACTCATTTTGCTCCGTATGTAGTAGCACTCTCCCTCGCCCTCGACCCGCCCACGTGGTGGACGTGCAGCAATTCATTCGGTCTCATATAGCGTAACGATATATCTGCACTACCATTATTGCTCGACTTCCCAAAGAGGCGAAGAGCCAATCGCAAGGTTAATATTTTGGAGATGCCAAGCGCAAGGTTATAGGAGAACGAGTAGTAGGTGCTGCGTCATTTATAAATAATTTTTTTTCTTCAGTGGCACATACGCGATATGATAGGTTCATATGGAGAGAAAAGGAAACCGCTCCACTATATACATAGTCGACGGGCCAGCCTACACGGTTGCTTGCTGGGGTTGCTCTCTTCACACTCTCGCACAAAACGATCGTGGCCACATCTCTAACATCTCGGCGGATCACGTCCGCTTGGGGAAGGGTGGATGCTTAGTGTAGATGCGGTGTCCGTCGCCGACGGCGAAACCCTTGTCGGCACGTCCCGATCAGGGGTCCCCGCTGTTCTCTCTCACAAAGCCGGTGAGGTTGCCTTCGTCCCTTGCTCATCGCCGCGGCGTAAGTTGCCGCCTCCCCGCCGCCTCCTCAAGGTCGAGCTACGTCCCTCGGTACAACTCCTTTATAGCCAGCTTGCACCATTGCTCCAGCTGCCCACATCACTCCCTCGTGGATATTTCTCTACTTCTTTGCCCCACACATACCGATACCTCTCTGGCTTCTACGTCATCAGTATTTGTGATGAGTTTATGTCCCATCAACTAGTCCTAGTAATCTTATTCTAATCACGCTTCTTCAATTTCTTTGCCACAGGGATGCTCATCTCAATTTTGGTGAATCTGCACAAAATGATCCGATATGTCAAAAGGTTGCAAACTTCATTTATTAGGAAGCTCGAACGTTGCCAGCAAATTGAAGCCTGGTCAGGGTTCACATTTCAAGGGCTAGGGACTGCATGGATCTTTTTTTCTTTAGCTGCCTCTGTTCCAAAATAAGTGTCAACTTTAGTAGTAGTACAACTTTGTACTAAAGTTTGCACAAAGTTAAGACACTTATTTTGGAACGGAGGGAGTACATATTTGCTATGATCTGTCAATCATTGAGATGCAATAGTATGCATGTTAGTCTCCTTTGTATTTGATGAAATGTTGCAACGGGCAACCTTGGACACAAGATACATGTAACAGGAGCTGGAAGCTTCATAGCATTGTACAAATTTATCTCGCTGATAAATTACAAGATGCGTACTAGTACTATACTAGTACTTCCTCCGTTCCTAAATATAAGTCTTTGTAGAGATTTCAGCATTAACCACATGCGGATGTATATAGATGCATTTTAAGTGTAGATTCATTCATTTTGTTCCGTATGTAGTTCACCTAGTGGAATCTCTACAAAGACTTATCTACTAGTAATAGCTAGCCCCACTACTAGGAATTATCTATCCTCTCCTTGAGCCACATCATCAAAATTGACGTAGCCATTAGATGAAGTAAATCAGTCATAATAGCCGTCTGATCTAGACGTTGAGAGGCTCATCACTAAGCCACATGCAAGCATGCAGAAATACCGTGGCACATGCATGTGAGTGGGTTTTAAATCACATCAACATGTCTGCATGCAAGCATGCACCGGTAGCATGCATGTAAGTGAGCTTTTAAGTCCCATTAACATGTCAAAAATAAAAATATAATCCCATTATGCAGTAGGAGTTGGCTGATCTTTTTTCCTTATGTGGGATGATCTAAATGATGATGGGAGTTTATTTAGTTTGGCTACCACATTTGTCATGCGGTTATAGATTTTTTTAGTTCTATGAAATCGATAATTTTTGCAGAGAGATATACCGTTGTTCCCGAGCAACGGCGCGGGACTCATCTAGTAATATTTAGGAACGGAGGGAGTACTATGTAAAGAGTTAGGTGTCGCACGGTGATACTGTGAGGTGGGCCATGTAATCACTGAGCCTGCGTGTTTTCACTGCTCTTGCACTCCTCTGCTGTAAGAATGGAGAAAATTGTAATCTACTACCTCCTTTCGCTGAAAGCGTGGGACATCCAGCAGTCCTACCACCTCAGTAATAAAGGCCAATGAGCCGTCAAATCACATAGACCCAGCAGTAAGATGGAAGTACGAAGCAACCATCACTCTTGCGCCAGTGAGAGGTTGCGTCCACTCTGCCCGGGAATGCGGCACCGATTCTTTGGAGCGGCGCTGGCCGTTTCGTGCGAGAAGCGCGCGCGAGCGGTGGAGGGGCTTTGGGTGGGCCAGGCTGGTCAGGAGCGGGCGTGGCAGCTGTCCGCATGTCCCTACCGGACACGCCCGAAAACGAGAGGATGCACCGACTCTCGCGGCTAAAATCGTACACTACACACCATATCTCTGTAGGAGTAGGTCGATCTGTCGCACTCTCTAACACACACATGCTATTAAACACACACACGCACACGCACGCACCTTGGTCCCGTTGCACCTTCTAACGTGACTTATTACACCTAGACGGAGGGAGTAGTAAGTATACGAGATACGGTGGCACACTGACTTAAGTCGAATACAAGTGCCCAAAATTTGTGTGCATGTTATAATAAGGATTCACTTAAAATAGTACGTGAGCGAACAGAGGGATCAATTGGACAGTGTTCCGGAGCAGTACCGAGATGTGTGAGGTAGTAAGATACACTCTGGCACTTTTAGTTTTTCTTATTAATTTGTTTGTTTCACCCTCTGACTGGTGGGACCCAACGTACTACGTGGAGAGAGGTAAGGTGACTAAGGCTGCATTATTTCTGCACCACTGTGGATAGTCTTACCACCAAAGCCACATGACACGATTATGATTGAAATCCTAATGACTCCCACACACACACACACAAAAAACACGGCATGCCTGTCACACGAATGCAGGAATGTATAAAAGGTTATTTTCCTCTCGTTGAACATAACGGGAGGGTTGTGTAGCTGGTTAGCCTGTTCGCTCATCAAACTTGAGGTCTCGGGTTCGATAACTACACTTGAGCATAATTTTGCCGGGAGGATTCTTTGACTGGTCAAAATGTTTTCTAGGGTTTGCACGCTTCACACTCTCTCTCCAAGATATATATACACGCTGGAGCCTCGGCGCTTGTAGTTGCTCTCTTCACACTCCCTCGCCTCTCTCCGCTGGAGCTGGATCCTCGCGCTTGTAGTTGCTCTCTTCACACTCTCTCGCCTCTCCAGATCTAAACAAGACTTCGTTGGCCTCTCTCTCCCTCAATGCTGCTCAAAGAGCGGCAGGATCCGTCCTTGGGAAGGGAAGGAGGCTTAACGTTGTTGCCGTCGGCGAGGGAGGGAATCCACTACCGGCGCTGCTGTTCACTTTCCACCCAGCGGCGGCGCGGGAGGGCCTCCAACCCTTCTTATTTGCCGCCGTCCCTTCGCCCACCGAACCACGCCCCAAGAACCTTGAGGTATATTTTACTTACTCCACATGCATTTCTCTAGCTGCATGTATACCATGAATCTAGGACGTGGTTCAAAGAGGAAAGGGGTGGGGGAAAGTAGTGGGAAAAGTTGTATATAGCATGAATCTAGGACGTGGTTCAAAGAGGAAATGAAGGGGTAAAGTTGTATAGCATGAATCTAGGACGTGGCTCAAAGAGGAAAGGAATGGGGGAAAGTAGTGGGGAAAGTTGTATCGCATAAATCTCGGACGTGGTTCAAAGAGGAAAGGAAGGGGCGAAAGTACTAGTTCAAAAAGGAAAGGAAGGGACAAGGCTGTAGAGTTTGAGCAGGACTAGATTTATTGCGCTCACATAGGGAAAGGTGTCTAAAGAAAAACTGTGACCAACACAAATATGCTCCTTGGTTGTTTGTTCTTTGTTGCAATAGACTGTGCATGACCACAGTACATCGGTAGATGCACATGGTGCTGGTGCGTCCACTATCCTATGCAACTCATTAGCTGTTGTTAATCTACGGCCCTGTTTGGTTAAAAACTCCCTAGTCCCTACCTGCTTGGTTCCAGGGACTAAACATGGACTAGAGGTTATTAAATGACATGATAAAATACAATGTTACCCCTAGTAATGAACTAATAGAAACAAGGTGCGATGCGTGGAAGGTCAACTGTTGGAAAAAGTCCCAAAAAGACTCCCTCGGGGTCTTCTTTCTTTAGTCCCAAATGCCCACTTTTAGTCCCGAAAAGTCCCTCCTGTTTGGTTTAGATGTGACTGACATGGAGTTTTTTTAGTCCCTACACCAAAATGTCCCTGTAAACAAACACCCTCTAATAATGCCGCTGGAAAATTGATGCAATGCCACAGTTAAAAGAAAATTACATGTTTAACGAATTTTATTGTTAATATAATCTCTATGTTAATATTAATCAATGCCACTGTTTGAGAAATGCTATTGTCTTGCTTTCTTTCCCATTTAGATGAGGTAGATGCTTCTTTTTGTTGGCTTCTGTGTCATCCACCATTATTGACCACTAATTGTTTCCTTTGCACCTCTTTGTAAACAGGGTTATCTACTTCACCTCGTTGCCATTGTGACCATTTGTTGCACTGCACAAAATACTTTTGTTTTAAGAGTGTTTTGTGCAGTTCAACCAAAATGTCACACTGACAACGTTGCTTGATTGCTTGATCTTAATGGAACTGCACAAGAGGAGATCTTACTTCAGGCGAATTTGGTTTAGATCTTCTTACTGTGAGTTGTTTGAATTCCGCATCATGAGAGGTCAGTACTAGCCTTCTTTCACATGATTCTGTAGTGTGCTTTCATATGTTGTGCTACTTGTACGATAATGTTGCTTGATTTTAGTGACCTGCACAAATGGAGGCAAGACTTCCAATCTGTATGTGCACCATAATATCACCATTGAGGTAAGATAAGGATATTTCACAATTGTTGGCCTGTATTTTGCCACTTCCATCAGAAAATTAAGTTTAGTACTATACTTGTGCTCCCTAATTGACATGCCAAATCTTACATTGAAGGCGAAGCTTGTCTGTTATTGAACCAAGTGATGACAGGGAAGAACAAGCGGAAGAAAAACAAAAATCAACTCCCGGTGCTGTAATGAAGCACTGGAACTGTCATGACACAAGTAATGATATAGTTTTGCATCTTAATTTATTGCTATGGCTGGAACGAGCAATTGATTTGCCACTGATTTGATGCCATACATAATTATCTCTACTTGTGCAAACAGGGATCTTCTTTGAAGATACCATATATTTTAGTGGAACTGCACAAGAAGATGTTGGAAACATTAAACTAATCGAGGAGTATATAGTAAGCATGGCCACCCCGTAGATAGCAGCAGATGGTTTCGAGAAGTGCTTCATCTGTATGCTCTACACAATCAGCCTCCTGACAAAGTTTGGTACTCGCCCACTGATTTCATCCATATGATTGAGCTTTGTCATCTATATTGGTGTTGTGCTACTGTTTAGATACTGTCATGAAAAAGTGGTATTGTCCTTGGGAAGTGCTTCATCTGTGCTGTTTTAAATATTTCCTTTCCTTTTTTTTTCGAGCAAACATGGATGCTAGCATTTAGTAGTCCTCTTGTGTTTGCACAACAGGATCATCTTCCTCTGAAGAAGAATATGGAGTACGTGAAGTGACTAGTTCCGATTATGATAGGATGAAGAAGCACTGGCTATCTTCTCATCAGAAGGAGCAGTTGAAGGATGGTTACATTACTCCCCACAAGACCAAACTAACTTCAGCTCAGAAGGACTGACAAATCTCCATTTTTTTTGATGTGATGCGCGGGCACAATGTTGTTCTAGGATTCTTTCTGGTGAGTTCCATTTTTCTAAAAGTGTGCTCTACGTGGACCATGTATGTGCCTGTTGAAACTGTCAATTCATAGTACAGTTTGCTTTATACTAATCACTTTTTTGTATTTGTGCAAACAGGGGTGCTCAGCTTGATTTCAACGGGAACTGCACAAAATGTTCATGAATACATCGAATCATTCATTTCCACCACAAGAAAGGAGGTGCCCATTTTTGGGTTCTACGGTAGGGTGCGTCGACTGGAAATTTAAATTTCCTACGCGCAGAACAACCAAGAACATGCTACGGGAGATGGATCATAGTTCGTTACCACTAGACGCGCAGTGCCATGCAGCGGAAGAAGAGTTGGGGCAGCGCGTCTGCGTGGATCGTCTCCTCCTCGTCCGATCTCCCTTGAACAGCCGGTCGTCCGATCCCATGTACTATTTCGCCGGAGCGGCGCAAGTGCACCGCCTCTAGCGGTATCCGCGCGTGTAGGAGTAACACCGTGCGGCGGACTGCTAGGTCCGATCACACAGTCGGCGGCGAGTGGAGGTGGCTATTCGCAACACATGCAAACCCTAGTCGCAGCGCCGAAGCGATCAACAACCTGAGTGTGACGCACCTCCACTTTATATTGGCGCCCGTCGCAGGATCAACACTTGGGCCTCACACGGACCCTAAAGCCCAAAGTCTACTCGGTCACGTTCCTAGTCCAGTTCGGATCACATCCGACCAGTGTCCTACAAACCGACCTCGTAGGTTCCTTCCCTTGCTGCTTGCGACCCCTTAGGTTCAAGTCGGCTTGGTCACAGTTCGGATCACCTCCGACCTGCATGGTTGGTAGCGGCCTCTAGCAAGACGTGCCGACCACCAAGTAGACTATGAAGCTGGTTAGGCGAACCTGTACAACGTGTCACACTTCTGTTCCCTTTGCCACACGATATATGTTGTCGGGCTCAAGGCGAGACTGTCATCCTTGTGCTAGCCCGACCTCTTTCTCGTTCCAGTGATGCCGACCACTATCCGGATTATCTCATAATCCTTGTCGCATGGCCATGCTTATCCTGGTCGGATCACACGAGGGGCCCAGAGTATATCTCTGCTGATTGGAGGGGCAAATCCCATCTTGCTCGACCATGTCTCGTAGCATGGGACTGGACAAACCCGAAACCTACCTTTGTAACTACCCAGTCACGGAGTAGCGTTTGGTTGGCCCAAAGCAAGTCTGTCACCATCCCGAGTACATGCGTCAGCTCAGGTCTTAGGACATAGAACGTATGTTGTACTAGAGACTCACAGATGACATATCGCTGCGTCTCATAGTTGGGTCTATCCGACTCGGACCTTATCTCGACTCGGATCCGACTACGTCGAATCCGACCAGACCTTTCCAAGTCCATATTGTCCGGTTAGGATCCAATGCTCCATGGCTAGTGAGACCGAGCCATCGACCGTGTCATATGCTAGTCTAGTCGGATGCGCGTCCACACAATCCTTTTGACTAGGGACCTTTTAGGACAGTCATCATACAATGCATAGTCCCACAAACAAGTCATGTACTTGCTGATACACATCATTGATAATGTCCAAGGACTATCTTTATTCATAAACACATAGGAAATATCATCATACATGATTGCCTCTAGGGCATATCTCCAACAGTCTCCCACTTGCACTAGAGTCAATCAAATAGACATCGAATGCCCATAGCTCTAACGTGCCCCTCATGCTTGGGTTGTGGAAGCAGCTTAGTCAATGGATCTGCAACATTTGCATCCGTGTGAATCTTGCATAATTCTACATCACCATTCTTTACGATCTTTCGTATCAGGTGATATTTTCGGTCTATGTGTCTGACCTTGTGGTGATTCCTCAGCTCATTGGCTTGTGCGATGGCACTAGAATTATCACAATAAAGGTCCAACGGTTTCACCGAGGCTGGGAAAATACCAAGATCATCCAGAAAATGCCGGATCCAAACACCTTACTTTGCGGCTTCACAAGCCGCAATGTTTTCGGCTTCTGTGGTAGAATCGGCCACCGTATCTTGCTTGGAATTCATCCAGTGCACTGCTCCTCCGTTCAGGACGTACAGGAATCCGGACTGTGATCGACAATCATCTCTGTCGGTTTGGAAACTAGCATCAACGTAACCTCTTACGACGAGCTCTTCCTCACCTCCATAAACTAGGAACATCTCTTTAGTCCTTTTCAGGTACTTCAAAATAGTCTTTACCACTGCCCAGTGACTCTCACCTAGGTTGGCCTGGTATCTGCTTGTTAGGCTTATTGCAAAAGAAACATCGGCCTTGTACATATCATGGCATACATGATGGATCCGATTGACGAGGCATACGGAATCCTACTCATCCTGCCGCTCATCGGATGTCGAAGGACTCGAGTCTCGCTTAGCCTTATACCATGTGAGAGTGGCAAGAACCCTTTCTTCGCCTCACTCATGTTGAACCGCTTCAACACTTTATCTATGTCGTGCTTCGGCTTAGGCCGAGCAGCCTCCTCGATCTATCTCTATAGATCTTAATGCCTAAAATATAGACTGCCTCACCAAGGTCCTTCATCGAAAACTTGCCATTCAATGATCCCTTGACTGAGTTTAACATCGAAACATCGTTCCCGATCAGTAGTATGTCGTCCACATACAAGATCAAAAACACTATCGAGCTCTCACTTAACTTCTTGTATAAACAAGAATCCTCTTAAGCTTTTGATGAAACCGAGACCCGGTGGCGACCTCATCAAAGCGAATGTTCCAACTCCGAGATGCTTGCTTCAACCCATAAATGGATCTCTTGAGCTTGCATACCTTACTAGTGCTAGTCGGATTGACAAAACCCTCGGGTTGTATCATATACACGTCCTCGGTTAAATTTCCATGAAGGAAAGCCGTTTTGACATCCATCTGCCATATCTCATAATCGAAATATGCAGCTATAGCTAGTATGATCCTCACCAATTTCAGCATCGCTACCCGCGAGTAAGTCTCGTCGTAGTCAATTCCTTGAGCTTGTCCATAACCTTTAGCGACAAGCCGAGCTTTGTGGATCTGAACATTTCCATCGACATTGGTTTTCTTCTTAAAGACCCATTTGCAACCAATGGCAGTTACGCCAGGTGGCAGATCAACCAAGTCCTAGACTTGATTCTCATCCATGGAGTTTAACTCGGATCTCATGGCCTCCAGCCATGCCTTGGAATCTGGGCTCACCATCGCTTCTGCATATGTGGCCGGCTCGTCGCTTTCTAGCAATAATACATCACGCACTCTGCGCAATCTTTCCGACCTCCGTGGTTCCGGTGCCGCTTCCACTATAGGTTCCCTGACCTATACATGTATGATCTCATCACCAGCCGAGCCGTCCCCGAGTGGTCCTCGAATTTCTTCGAGTCGAACCGTCCTCCCACTGGCCTCCCGACTGATAAACTCTTTCTCAAGGAAAACCCGTTCGAGCAACAAACACTTTGTTCTCTTCCGGTTGTAGAAGCTATATCCCAAGGTTTCCCTCGGATATCCACGAATATGCATTTATCCGACTTAGGTGTAAGCTTGTCGACATAAGTCGCTTGACAAATGCTTCACAACCCCAAATCTTTAGAAAAGACAAGCGGGACTCTTCCGGTCCACATCTCATGTGGTGTCTTGTCTCTGATTTTGATGGTACCCTATTAAGTGTGAAAGCTGCAGTTTCTAGAGCGTATCCCCAAAATGACAAGGGTAAATCCGATTTGCTCATCATAGACCGGACCATGTCCAACAAGGTCCTATTCCTCCATTCCGACACGCCATTTCTCTGTGGCGTACCCGGAGGTGTGAGCTGAGGTACTATACCTCGACTTTTCAGATGATCATCGAACTCCTGGCTCATGTACTCACCTCCACGATCAGATCGCAGAAGCTTTATAGTCTTGCCGAGTTGATTCTCAACCTCGTTCTGAAACTCTTTGAACTTTTCAAAAGTCTCCGACTTGTGCCTCATCAAATAGATATATCCATATCTACTCAAGTCGTCGGTAAAAGTCACGAAGTACTGATAGCCACCTCTGGCGGTTGTGCTCATTGGACCACACACATCACTATGTATACGTTCCAATAGCTCGGACGCCCTCTTGCAACTCTTTGCGAAAGGAGACTTAGTCATCTTGCCGAGCAAGCATGATTCACATGTCTCGAACGACCTGAAGTCGGACAAATTTAGGAGCCCATCATCATGGAGCTTCTTCATGCGTTTTTCAGACTAACGTGTCCAAGCCGGCAATGCCAGAAGTATGTCGGATTTATCTCATTAGGCTTATGCCTCTTGACATTCACATTATAGACCGGTTCCTGTTCTATATTCAATATAAATAGCCCATCAACAATGGGTGCATAGCCGTGGAACATACCATTCAAAAATATCGGACAACCATTGTCCTTTAAATAGAATTCACAACCTTGACTCATCAAACATGAGGCAGAAATAATGTTCCGACTAAGTGCAGGAATGTAATAACAATTATTCAATTCCATTATGAATTCGGAAGGAAGCTGGAGCTGCATCGTGCCGACCTCCAACGCAGCAACTCTTGCTTTGTTGCCGACCCTAATGTCAATCTCCCCTTGTGCCACATGCCTAGTTCTTACCAGCCCCTGCATCGAGTTGCAAATATGAACAACCGATCCGGTATCAAATACCCAAGAGCTACTAGGTATGTCATGAAGGTAAATGTCTATAACATATGCCACAAGTGTACCTTTGCCTGAAGAAGCATTTCCGGCCTTCTTGCCATGCTCTGCAAGCCACTTGCTACAGTTCCTCTTCCAGTGACCGGTCTCCTTGCAGTGAAAGCAAAGCGGTCTTGAGTCGATCCAGACTTGGCACTGGCGGAGGTTACCGTCTCCGTGCCCTTTGCCTTAGCCTTTTTCTTGGACCAACTCTTCTTGAACTTAGCCGATTTCTGCACCATCAACACTTGATGCGTGCCTTTCTTAATATCCTGCTCTGCCACTTTGAGCATCCCATGCAATTCAGTGAGCTTCTTATCCATGCCATGCATATGATATTTCGAGATGAACGTCCCATAGCTGGGCGGAAGAGAACCCAGAACTGCATCTGTAGCCAGCTCATCCAAGAGCGGGAAGCCCAAACGATCCAAAGCTTGCACATATCCGATCATCTTGATCACATGTGGGTTCAGTGGATCACCTTCCTTCAGCTTGCAATCCATCAAGGATCGCCAGACGTTGAACCTTTCCGTCCTAGCTGTGTCTGAAACATGCTCTTGAGACTCTCGATCATATCGTAAGCCTCAACATTTTTGAAATGATGTTGCAAATCGGGCTCCATACAAGCCAGCATCAGACAGCTGATCTCCGTTGATTCATCAACGAGTTTCTGGTAGGCATTCTTAGCTGTGGCATTAGCATTATCGGCAGGTTCCTCTCGAAGTGGATCCTCTAGAACATGTTCCTTTTTATCGTGCTTGAGAACAATTCTTAGATTTCTATACCAGGTGGTAAAGTTTGTTCCATTCAGTTTATCCTTTTCGAATTGATTTCAATGCAAAGTTGGGTTGAGCAGGTGGTGCCATTGATCTACAACAGAAAATATGCAATCACTAAGCAATGTGTTTATGTAGAGTAATTCTAGCCTAAGCAGAAATACTCCCATCAAGTCAGCATCCTTCGCAAACTCTCGGTGATTCAGGATCCGACTAGAGCATGCGACTAGTGAGCTTTAGCATCACTGCTAGCCAACATACCTATCCGGTAAGCAACTCCTTGCTAATCGTATCTCTATACGACTCCTGTCGGCCGGGAAGGTATCTTATACCCCGGCTCCCAACCTTCTTTGCCACAAGGCCCAAAACCGTTTTGATAGCCTTGTCAAGTTAACCTGATGCAGTGCATGTCCATGTCCGACACAAACCCTTCAGTTCAAGGACACCCAGCAGCACCCCAATTTTATGAGCCCACTACTAGACGTACTTGACGTGCGAAGGTGCAACATGGGGGATGGCAATTCGCTTGATATTCATGAGGGATCTTTCTACCATTCTAACATGCATAGAAACAAAGAAGAATAACAATCACAAATAACACATATTGTGAAATAGTATGGCTCCTTCATGGACGTTCTTCTAGGTCGGCTCCGACTCCGATGACCATCTACGAACTCCATCTTGTTTGTCACGCCGGGAAGCCAAGCCACCAACCTGATCTCTATTATCCAACTACTACAACTAGTAATGAATTTTACATAGAGAATCACAAGTCGACACACAGGTCGTTATACAATATAATGACAACACTTTGGCTCCTGCCGGCTGACAAACATGAAACGCAGGCCACGTATAAATTACACACATGCATCACATACACATGAGCCATACTATTCTCATCAAACCTGCAAAACGAAGTTATGCATAGAATCGCATTCTACCGGTTCGTGTGTCGGGTACGAAATACACGGCGCTACGCACACGGCGGTCCCGATTTACAGAAAACATAGCCTCAACGATCCCCATGTGCAGTTGATCACATCAACCGTGCACATAGCCAATCTTTTCAACGACAACAGATCTCATCTGCCGCCTCCACATATCTAATATGCATACAATCTGAATCCAAATCCTATAGCAGAGGCTCTCATACCACTGTTGGGTTCTACGCTAGGGTGCGTCGACTGCAAATTTAAATTTCCTACGCGCAGAACAACCAAGAACATGCTACGGGAGATGGATCACAGTTCATTACCAATAGACGCGCACTGCCATGCAGCGGAAGAAGAGTTGGGGCAGCGCGTCTGCGTGGATCGTCTCCTCCTCGTCCAATCTCCCTCGAACAGCCGGTCGTCCGATCCCACGTACTAGTTCACCGGAGCGGCGCAAGTGCACCACCTCTAGCGGTATCCGCGCGTGCAGGAGTAACACCGTGCGGCGGACTGCTAGGTCCGATCACATAGTCGGCGGCGAGTGGAGGTGGCTATTCGCAACACATGCAAACCCTAGTCGCAGCGCCGAAGGGATCAACAACCTGAGTGTGCCACACCTCCACTTTATATAGGCGCCGTCGCAGGATCAACACTTGGGCCTCGCACGGACCCTAAAGCCCAAAGTCTACTCGGTCACGTTCCTAGTCCAGTTCGGATCACATCCGACCAGTGTCCTATGAACCGACCTCGTAGGTTCCTTCCCTTAAGCGCGCGACCCCTTAGGTTCAAGTCGGCTTGGTCACAGTTCGGATCACCTTCGACCTGCACGGTTGGTAGCGGCCTCTAGCAAGGCGTGCCGACCACCAAGCAGACTATGAAGCTGGTTAGGCGAACCAGCATAACGTGTCACACTTCTATTCCCTTTGCCACACGATATATGTTGTCGGGCTCAAGGCGAGACTATCATTCTTGTGCTAGCCTGACCTCTTTCTCGTTCCAGTGATGCCGAACACTATCCGGATTATCTCATAATCCTTGTCGCATGGCCATGCTTATCCTGGTCGGATCACACGAGGGGCCCAGAGTATATCTCTCCTGATCGAAGGGGCAAATCCCATCTTGCTCGACCATGTCTCGCAGCATGGGACTGGACAAACCCGAAACCTACCTTTGTAACTACCCGATCCACGGAGTAGCGTTTGGTCGGCCCAAAGCAAGTCTATCACCATCCAGTACATGCGTCGGCTCAGGTCTTAGGACATAGAACGTATGTTGTACTAGAGACTCACAGATGACATATCGCTGCGTCTCATAGTTGGGTCTGTCCGACTCGGACCTTATCTCGACTCGGATCCGACTACGTCGAATCCGACCAGACCTTTCCAAGTCCATATTATCCGGTTAGCATCCAATGCTCCATGGCTAGTGAGACCGAGCCATCGACCGTGTCATATGCTAGTCTAGTCGGATGCGCATCCACACAGTCCTTTTGACTAGGGACCTTTTAGGATAGTCATCATACAATGCATAGTCCCACAAACAAGTCACGTACTTGCTGATACACATCATTGATAATGTTCAAGGACTATCTTTATTCATAAACACATAGGAAATATCATCATACATGATTGCCTCTAGGCATATCTCCAACACCCATAAGTTCAAGGCGTTGCAACATATAAGGGCGAAATCATACAAGCTACGCGCGAATTTGGTTGATTTTGGTGGAACTGCACAAAAAGAACAGCTGGTTCATTTAGCACGAGTTGCCATGTCAATGTCCGAACTGATGGCAAACCCTGCCCATTCCACAATCATAGGCATTTGATATTTTGGAATGGGACAACCTTCTCAAATTTTGCTCATTGATTTTAGCAAGATATGCGTTTGATATTTTCGAATGGGACGCCTTTGCTGTCGTCGTAGCGATCAATTTTTTCTTTATTCTTTAGTTGTGAAGTAAATATTGCCTTTGACATGTGAGTCGCTGAGATGCATAATCATCGATTGTTTTGAATGTTCTCTATGAATTGCCAGGCCTGTGTGTTTGATTGCAATGTACAAAAACACTAAAAAGCTGCTCAAACTCTTTGTACTCCTTCTGTTCCTTTTTACTTCGCACATTGTGAAAGTGCATACTTTTTGTATAATATTGGTCAAAGTAGAGATACTTTGACTGCAGACAAAACTTGTATGCAGACTAGAAAGGACGGAGGAGTACATGTGCTTCTCGCTGCAAGCGTGGTGATCACCACAGGAATAATGCTAGCACGTATTGTTTTGCATGTTCATCCAATGCCAGTGATACAGAATTGAACTAATCAAAATAAATTCATTCATACACGGTCGGATTTCATATAAACATGCGGATTTCATTACATTTCATACATTCTTCAACTAAAAGGGGTGTTTGGGCGCATGCATCTCCCGATGCAGAGGTCGGGGTCATCCTCCTTTTGAAAAAACTAAAAAGGGTGCGCTGGAGGTATAATTAATTAACCGAGGCTACCCACTGTGTCCCGCAGAGCGAGCAGAAGCTTCAAGTGACTTAGCAGTAGAGTGCGATTGCGTGGCGACATGTGGCTGTTGGGCCCACGTGTCGATCAGCCCAATCGCACCAGCAGTTAAGTAGAAGCAGCGTTCTTCTCCAGCGCAGCTCTCCAACTCCACGTCGCCGCCAAGAAGCTAACCGGCCGTCAATGGTCAACCCGCCTAGCTTGGCTTCAACCGGAGGGTAGCAGCGGTGGCCTTACTTGGACCCGAGCGGCGGCGACCTACCGTGTTCTACTCTTCCTCGTTTTCTGTGTGGTGCGGCCTCGTTGGCTGTGGGGCGGGGCCTTGGCGGAGCCCGCGATGCCTCTGTCTTGTTGCCGGTGGGCGTCGCCTCAGCGGAGCGGTGGAAATCCTCCCCCACGTTGCCGGCACGGTGGGGCCTCGGCTGAGCCGGCGATGTCCTCTGCCTCGTTGTTGGCGGGGCGGGGCCTCGGCGGAGCCGGCGGTGTCCTCTGCCTCGTTCTTGGCGCCACGGGGCCTCGGTGGAGCCGGCGGTGTCCTCTGCCTCGTTGTTGGCACCGCGGGGCGTCGGCGGAGCAGGGCGTCATCAACGCCCGGCGAGCAGGACTCGTCGGGCAGGATTGTCCTCGCCTCGTCCTCGGTCTCGCCAAACAGCGCCTCGCCCGCTTCGCCGCCCTCTTTGCTAGCCTCTTTGTAGGCGGCGCAGCCTCCGCCACCGCATTCGGTACCGCCGGCCTTTCGGCGGCCCTTGCGGGCGGAGCGGTACGAGTCGAGCAGCGCCTCCTACTCCGCCCGGCTCGCGGCGATCTGCTCCTCCGCTGCAGTGCTCTGGAGGAGATGGTGGTTGTGGCGGCGTTGGCCTGCGCCTCCGGAACTGCTCCTCACGCATCCGCCTCACCTGTCCATATATTGGGCACGGGCCTTGCCGATGGTCATGGTGCAATGCACCGGCGAGGATGGCGCGGAGGAGGGGGTTGGCGCAGGATCGTCGACTACCATGTTCTCCATTGGGACATCGTCGTCCTCCGGCTGCCTGCCGGCCAGCCGGTCGGCAGCAATGGCTGCTATCTCCTTGTGGTCCGTCGTCCGCCCGTCCCGAAGAGCGCTGGAGCGCGAGGAAGCCAAAGTGGGCAGTAGTGGTGTGGACAGGAGAAAGGCAACGGATGCGGATGACTACGGCTATGGCCGGTGCAGCAGTTTATATAGCAATGGTAGGCAGGCGGAGGGACGGACGTGTGACGCCGGAGTAGCCGCCTCGGCAACCGCGTATCATTAATGTGTGCGGCAGATGGGCGGACGGGACGGCACTTGTGTCGTTTGAAAGCGAACAATCGCCTGACGGGAAGCGGGCGGCCGGCGCCGATTATTTGAGCGGAAGCGCAGCGAGGAGATCACTTTACTTGGATAGGATGACAATGGGGACCCACCAGGTCCATAGCCTCACGTACGCAAGTGCCTCCTTATTTTATATATATATATATATATATATATATATGTATGTATGTATGTATATAAAACTATAATTTATTTTGCTTCCTCCTGGTTTCCTGACATCACGGTCCCATACCATTGTCTACCTATGTATAGTCAATAAACGAGAGAATTGCACAAGAAGCGGCCGACAGCTGGGACCAAGCAGCTCGAGCAGTATTTGTGTTTTTGAGGTGTGAGCACTGGAGAGTTTTTCAAAGTTTACCCCAGATATTAATTTTTCTCCTCTGAACAACAACGAAAACATCGTTGTAGGTATTAACTGGGCGGGTTGTGGCTCGTCTAGCCCAGCCAGATATCCAGCCCAGATATTAATTTTTTTCAAGCTGAAAATGGCAAGCCCAGCTATACTTTTTTTAGGAATACCCAGGCAAGGTCAATTTGTTATTCTCCGCCCTGCTGGGCTGCAAATCTTTCCTAGGAGGGATGCATTAGGCTTAATAAGAAAATGGGCTTTAAGGAATAATAAATGGGATGTAATTATAAAAACTGGGTAGTAACTATAAAAAAATGCACCAAACAGTGATAACTTTATAAAATATTATTTTTGGAATATTGAAATTTTTAATTTCATTAATTATTCTTGAAGCGGAATGTTTCGTTGGATTTTTACGCAATATAAATTTATATTGAAATTGTATTTAATCTGACTAAAATTTCGGGATAAAAATATTCGGATCCCATCAAAATGTGGGAAATTTTATTGAACTCTGTTTTGAATGGTTAGTTGAAATGGGCTGTACTTTTAACAAACTGTAAATGGGCTGTAGTAAATTCTATTAGAATTCAAAAATGGGCTACACATTCTTACAAATCTCAAATGGGCTATAAGTTCTCGCCACACACTTACGGCCTTACTAAGTTGTGCGTCCCCTAAAAAAACAGAGTTGACGGGTATGCAAGGCTTTGTCAACTTATAGTCAACACACGGTTCTAGCAGCAGGGGCCGTTGGATGTCTATCCAACGGATGCCGTGCTTCTTCTTATTCAATCTCGGATATTCTAGCTTCACCCGCCCAAAAAATGATTCATCCCCCTGACATCTGGGGCGCACCGTTTCGGAAGCTGACTTGTGGGCCTACTAAGTTGACGTACCAAGGGCTTTGTCAACTTAGTCAATATAAACGATTCTAGCTGCAGTGACTGTACGATGTCCATCCAACGACCGTCGTGCTTCTTCAACCTCTGGTCTTCTTGCTCCGGCCGCCCAGCGATGGCGGTCGTGTCGCCTGCTCCTGCCTCCGGTGGCGGCTGTGTTTGCCTTGAGGCCTCACCGCCCTACTACTCCCACCGCTGGCCAGGACATCCCTCCACTCACCCACTGACCCAGACCCCCTGTTATTCTGCGGCGATGGCAGCGCAGCCGAACCAGTGAACCCTCGTACTCCTCTCCACGTGTGCATCCACTGCTGCGTCTTCCCCGGCTCTGCGTCGTCCCCTTCCTAGGGCTCGCCGTCGTCCACCGCCGTGGTGCTCTCGGCGCGGTGTGGTCAACGTGGTCAAGGAACGACTTCCATCGGACGTGGACTGTACGTGGAGAGGCTGACAGCTGGGTCCACGGCAGCCGCAAGGAAGTGCCTCCTTATTACGCGCAAAATATTTATTCCTCCACCTGACAGCGGGGACCCACCGGACGGGCCACCGTATTACGCGAAAAAAATGATTCGCCCACTGACTGCTGGGACCCATGAGCTACATCTTCGCACGCAAGGAAGTGCGTCTGAAAAAAAATGATTTGCCCCCCTGACTGCTGGGACCCACCAGCTACATCTTCGCATGCAAGGAAGTGCGTCCGAAAAAAAACGATTCGCCCCCCGACTGCTGGAACCCACCAGCTACACTTTCGCATGCAAGGAAGTCCGTCCGGGCAAAAAAAACGATTCGCCCCCCTGACTGCTGGGACCCAGCAGCTACACCTTCGCATGCAAGGAAGTGCGTCCGGGCAAAAAACGATTCATTTCGGCTCTTGGGACCCAGCAGCTACACCTTCGCACGCAAGGAAGTGCGTCGAGCAAAAAAGCGATTCACCCCGATGCTGGGACCCACCAGCTACATCTTCGTGAGGCAAGGAAGTGCACGGCGGTCGGGACCCACCTGGTCGAGCGTCGTGGCGTTGTCATCCTGGTCGCGTGACGTATGCGTACATACTGGTTGATGTAGAGGCGCGCACGTGTCGTAGTAGAGGCGCGCATGTGTCGTAGTAGAGGCGCGCACGTAGCATGTACATGTACGTACAGCGGCGAGGGTGCAAGAAAGAAAATACGGCCACGTACGTACATACGGGCAGGGTCTCTAATGCCTATCGCGCATACGTACATGGCTGGGTCGGAACGGAGAAACAACATCGTCGTCGTGTTCATGGGGAGCCAACCGGCTGGGACGAAACGAAATGCGTGGTCGTGTTCATCGGGAGGGCTTGGATGGAACACACGATGGAAGCGAGGCTGGCGTACCGCTGGCGGAGAAGCGGCCTTGTGTTCGACCGCCATGTTCAAACGGGTCTGTTGATCGGGAGGGGCTGGCGCACCGCAAAACGGAGGAAGCGGACCTCGTCACGGTCGAAATGGGGTCTGTTGATCGGGAGAGGTGTGGCGATCGCAAAAGGATTTAAACGGACCTCCTACGGTCAAACGGGGTCTGTTGATCGGGAGGGTGTGGCGTGCCGCAAAAGCGGATTTAAACGGACTTGTGTTGGGCGCCACGGTCGAAACCGGGAGGGTGTTTCGTACCGCAAAAGCAGGACTCCACGGATCTGTTCATCTCCACCGCCGACCTCCTCCGGCCTCCACGGGTTACCGTCGACCTCCTCCAGCCTCCACGGGCTCCTGTTCATCCAGCCTCCACCGCGTGCTACTCCACTAGCTACTGTTCAACCACCCCTCCACGGGCACCCCTCCACCGTCTCTGTTCATCCAGCCCTCCACACCACGGGTCCTGTTCAACCACCCTCCACGGGCACCCTCCACCGCTCACTGTTCATCCAGCCCTCCACACCACGGGTTCTTGTTCATCTAGAGGCAATGCCACCGCCACTGTTCATCATCCCCCCCCTCCCCCCCCGCAACACTCCTTTGTTCATCCCGAGGCAGCATCGATCGGCTTGATTAGCAGCGGTAGCGAAGAATCGCTCCATCGGGTTCGATTAACAGCCATAGATCGATCGCTCGGGTTCGAGAACGCGTAGCTTTGTAGTGCAATCCCTCGGGTTCGATTAGAGCCCAACACCTCGCTTCGGCTTGATTAGAGCCAACGCCGCACACACAGCGTGCGTCGACGAGAAAGCGCGATCGCTCCGCCCCTGACCTCCCACCGTAACCGGCAACTCCCCGAAATTTTCCTCCCCCTCGCTTCTACCACGGTTTTTTTCGTCATTGACGGCCCAAAGAATGTCATGCAGCTGCGTCTCCGGCCCGCCCAGGACGAAAAGCCCATTTTCTATCATGATTTTTTGTCATAGAAGTAGGAGCCCACCACATCTATGATGATACCGGGTTTTGTCACAATTATCGTCATTGAAGTGTCATATGTATGACAGAAAAAAATTTCGTTCGGCCCAAAATGTCACGGATGTGTCTTTTTTTTGTAGTGAATGTAGGCATGTATTCTGAATATAGTCATACGTGCTTATGCAAAAGAACTTGCATGACATCTTTTGTCCTACCCTCCCGTGGCAGCGGGGTCCTATTGGAAACTAAGGCATATTGGCCTCTTTTAATAGAGTACCAGACCAAAGCATTAACACCTAACGAATACATGAACTCCTAAACTACGGTCATCACCGGTAAGGATCCCGATTATTGTCACTTCGGGGTTAACGGATCATAACACATAATAGGTGACTATAGACATGCAAAATAGGATCAAAAACTCACATATATTCATGAAAACATAATAGGTTCAGATATGAAATCATGGCACTTGGGCCCTAGTGACAAACATTAAGCATAGCAAAGTCATAACAACATCAATCTCAGAACATAGTGGATACTAGGGATCAAACCCTAACAAAACTAACTCGATTACATGATAAATCTCATCGAACCCATCATCGTCCAGCAAGCCTATGATGGAATTACTCACACACGGCAGTGAGCATCATGAAATTGGTGATGGAGGATGGTTGGTGATGACGAAGGGACGAATTCCCCTCTCCGGAGCCCTGAACGGACTCCAGATCAGCCCTCCCGAGAGAGTTTAGGGCTTGGCGGTGGCTCCGTATCCTAAAACGCGATGAATGCTTCTATCTAATTTTTTCTCCTCGAACATGAATATATAGAGTTGGAGTTGAGGTCGGTGGTGCACCAGGGGGCCCACGAGGCAGGGGCGCGCCCCCCACCCTCGTGGACAGGGTGTGGGCCCCCTGGCCTTGATTCTTTCGGCAATATTTTTTATTATTTCCGAAAATATTCTCCGTGAAGTTTAAGGTCATTCTGAGAACTTTTATTGCTACACAAAAATAACACCATGGCAATTCTACTGAAAAGAACGTCAGTCTCGGTTAGTTCCATTCAAATCATGCAAGTTAGAGTCCAAAACAAGGGCAAAAGTGTTTGGAAAAGTAGATACGATGGAGACGTATCAACTCCCCCAAGCTTAAACCTTTGCTTGTCCACAAGCAATTCAGTTGATAAACTGAAAGTGATAAAGAAAAACTTTTACAAACTCTGTTTGCTCTTGTTGTTGTATATATGTAAAGCCAGCATTCAAGTTTTCAGCAAAGAATATGAACTAACCATATTCACAATAACATTTAGGTCTCAAGTTTACTCATATCAATGGCATAATCAACTAGCGAGCAATAATAATAAATCTCTGATGACAACACTTTTTCAAAACAATCATAATATGATATAACAAGATGGTATCTCGCTAGCCCTTTCTGAGACCGCAAAACATAAATGCAGAGCACCTTTGGAGATCAAGGACTAACTAGATATTGTAATTCATTGTAAAAGAGATCCACTCATATTCATACCCAATATAAACTAATAGTAATGGATGCAAATGACAGCGGTGCTCTCCGACTGGTGCTTTTTAATAAGAGGGTGATGACTCAACAGAAAAGTAAATAGATAGGCCCTTCGCAGAGGGAAGCAGGGATTTGTAGAGGTGCCAGAGCTCGATTTTGAAATAGAGATAAATAATATTTGAGCGTCATACTTTCATTGTCAACATAACAACCGAGAGATCTCGATACCTTCCATGCTACCCACATTATAGGCGGTTCCCAAACAGAATGGTAAAGTTTATACTCCCCCTCCACCAACAAGCATCAATCCATGGCTTGTGTGAAACAACGGGTGCCTCCAACTAACAATAGTCCTGGGGGAGTTTTGTTTGCAATTATTTTGATTTGATTTGAGCATGGGACTGGGCATCCCGGTGACCAGCCATTTTCTCGTGAGTGAGGAGCGGAGTCCACTCCTCTTGAGAATAACCCGCCTAGCATGGAAGATACAGACAGCCCTAGTTGATACATGAGCTATTCGAGCATACAAAACAGAATTTCATTTGAAGGTTTAGAGTTTGCCACATACAAATTTACTTGGAACAGCAGGTAGATACCGCATATAGGAAGGTGTCGTGGTTTTGTCACGGCAGATGTCCTAGAGAAAGGACTTAGTCGTAGAGCCATCGCGACGGGTTAGCTTAAAGGAGTTAACGCGGACAAGGGACACGGAGAGTTTATACTGGTTCGGCCCCTTGCGGTGAAGGTAAAGGCCTAGTCCAGTTGTTGTGGAATTGCTAGGGTTTCGATGACCAGGGAGCGAATTCGCTATGCTGGCTCTCGAGTTGTTGTTTGTTGTTCCTTAAAGCGCCGTCGGGTCGTCCCCTTATATACATGGGTTGACGCCCGTCGGTTCACAGGATCCCGAGGCCGGCTCATAAACGTGCCCGGCTCGGTCTTTGCTCTTTCTACCTTGCAACACAAGTTTACATAGCAATGTCGGTTTACGTCTACAGACCTTAAACCATCTTTTGGGCCCTGGGCCTTCATAAAGCGCCACCGTCTTTGTCTTCATGGGCTTCAGATATAATTATCCATTATGGGGATAATCCGGCCTCTCCTGGACGGTTTACACCCAGTATTAATATCCCCAACATTAGGCCCCAGATTGATTTGAATTGGTTCATGTCAATCTTCAACGCATCATCATCTTCATAGAAATCTTGAAAACCGCCATGATGTCATCTTCCAGAATCGTGATAAACCGCCATGACGTCACCTGCTATTAAAAATTGTATATAGCTCACCTTCCTTAATGAGCCTCCGACAATCGAGGCGACAGTTCTGCCATATATCTAACTTGTGGGCTCCTCGATTCTCGTGCCTATCACTTATCCCTTTGCCTTTATAAATTGGACTAGGGGTATTTTCCATCCCCCCCCCCCCCCCCGTGCCACTTTGCATCATCTTCTTCCTCATGCCGACCGAACCATCGAGCTCTACCGCCGCCGTCGATCTTTGCATCTGCCTCAACAACGGCCGCTGCATCAACCTGATCGTACCAGAAAGCCGCGGTGCCTCTCCGCTGTTCTTTTGACATTGGTAAGTCTTCAACCCTAGATCTTATCATTAGGGTTTGTACTTATCGGAGTTCTTCGAAGTTCTTGGAGTTGTTCTTCCCTATTCCTCTTCAGTAGTACGAATGGCGAGTTAGATCTCATATTTTCCAGTGCCTTCGTAATTAAAACTCCTTTTTCCTCATTAGAACATCTGCTTTGGGTAGAAAAACTCATCTGGAACTATTAAACTGCTTAAGCACCTGCGCGTTAGGTCAGAATATATTTTGATTTTCCAACATACTGCAGATCTGAAATTACCATGCCAAGCCGTGAAACTTGTTTTTCCTTCACTTATGCATCTTAGATCTGTATCTTCTATACCAGAGTAGGTGGTTTAATCTCATAGAAAAATGATGATCCAGGTAGGTACCATTAGTCCCCTGTTGAACCGCCAAGCCGCTTTATCTTTGTACATCTCCCATGTCTGATTCCGGTTTAACAATGTGTACATATTTCTATCTTCTTCACTTTATATTTGTCCATCTTAAACCTTAAACCGGCAATAGCCTTGTCTCAGCTTTCCATTTCAATGGCCAAACAAGTCTATGAGTGCAACTGGGTTCCTTGCCGGGTCACCGAAGAAAAATTAGACAGATGTGTCGCAACTGGCGCTTTAGCCAAGAAAGAGGTCATCCACTGGAGGGCCCCCGGTCTGGAAAATCCTCCTGAACCCAAAGAAGGAGAATTAGTTGTTTTCGTTGACCATCTGGGTCGAGGCTTTAGCCCTCCCGGTTCAAAGTTTTTCCGAGATGTGCTTGCCAGTTTTCAGCTCCACCCTCAGGACATCGGCCCAAACTCTGTGTCCAACATCTGCCATTTCCAAGTATTTTGTGAGGCTTATCTTCAAGAGGAGCCCACAGTTGAATTGTTTAGGGATTTCTTCCATTTGAACCGTCGCACAGAGTTCACAGATGGACCCAATACTGAGCTCGGTGGAATGGTGGTTCAAAAGAGAAAGGATGTCAGCTTCCCTCATGCCAAGCTTCACAGTCACCCCAAGGAGTGGAACCAGACTTGGTTTTATTGTAAAGACAGATCTCCAACTGATGAAAACCCTTTGCCGGGTTACCACCCTCACCGTCTTAGCAATACACATCCCTTTCCTCAGAGGTTAACTTCAAAGGAAAGGTCCAACTATGCTCCACAACTATCAAAGCTTAGAGCCTTTATGGCGAACAGATTAATAGGTGTTGACTTTGCTCGTTGTTGGATAACTTGGAGCATATTGCCCTTAAGCCGACGCCCCAGTTTAATGTGTGAATACACCGGGAGTTTGAAGGACCCTCAATGACACATTGATATTCAGCTTTACGATGCTGAAGATTCTTGAGGCTGTGAAGAAGATGCTGAATGAACCGGAGGCTGTCTGTAGCCAGACCGAATTAAGTCCTTTCTGTGTTTCTAACAAACCGCCAACTGTAAGGATCACATAACTTTTTTGTTCTAACTTGCTTCTTTCAAATATTCTCTCAAAATTTTGTCCATCCTTGACAGGGCGATGATCCGTTCTGGAAGAAAAAACCACAGGATAAACCGGTAAAACCACAAGATAAACTGGCAAAGCCACTTCGCCAGAAGACCAAGGTTGTTAAAAAACCTGCCAAGAAGAGGACCACTGCGTCTTCCGAGCCAAATGCTAATGTCAATTTGGCTAATCCAGACTCAGAGGTAGAACTTGACTCTCTCGGTTCATTTTCATACATCTCATTGATAATGACCATTATCAGGACGATGCCGAAGGCAGCCAAGCTGATGATGCAAAGGTAATTATCCTTTCCTCCGGTTCTGATCCTCTGCCAACACCAAAAATCCGTCGAGCAAACCGGAAAGTAAAATTTTCTCACCCCCTTGCCCACTTGGACCCAAACTTTCTTTTGAAGACGCAGCAACATGAAGCTTGCCGCACAACCCGGCACAGTGGACAGGTAGTCACCTCAGCCGGTTTACCAAATACTCCACTCCGGAAATGTCAACCAGAGGTTTCTTACATTCCTGACACTTCTTGTCCCAAGGCGGGTTATTTCTGTCAGCCTCTTAATCCGTCCGATTCAAATTATCAGGGCACGCCTCACTCATCCTCTGGCGAGTCAACGGCCACACAGCTTCCAGCCCTCAAGACAGTTCCTGGGTAAGCTATGCCTGAAATATGTTCTTAATACTTATATTCACTAGACGTATTGTTCTTTATGTTTATTCTTCTTTAGTGCCAAGCCTAGACCCAGCAAGAAGGCTCGGTTAAACAAACCGTCAGACGAGAATGTGGTTATTGAACCGGAGACCAATGCTGACGCTCTACTTGATGATCCGCCACCACAAGATTATGACTTCGTTGTTGAACGAGTAGAAGTTGACACCACAGGTCCCACTGACAAACCGACTAGTCTGGCTCGCACGGATGATAAACCGGCCAGTCCAGTGAAGGCTGCTGATAAATTGTCCACTCCAGAGAAGGCTGCTGATGATAAAGAAGATGATATTATGATTACTGGCATCAGCCACACCGCTCCTGGCAACCCGGTCGCTTTATCCAAGCATAGCACCAAGGATGAGCTTTCTGCTATGGGCAAAGGTAAATGGAACACCGATTTGTCCAGCTACACCCATCTCAACGCCCAAGACATTCACTCTGGCTTCTTGAACCGTCTGTACACCAGTCGCGACTATGGAGCCGGTTTAGTAAATCTGATGAAGGAGCGATATGAGGTAACCACACAACTGTTTCTCTTATGTCCAATTTCAAATGTCAACTGCAGTAGCCCCCAAGGACCGGTTTATAATGTTAATCTGAACCGGGACTGTGTAATATCTTAACTTTGCATCCTTAGCCTCCAGGGACCGGGTTATCTCTTTAAGATGAACCGTTACTTTAGAATTGTAACATTTGTATCTTTCATTGGTGTAGCCCCCAAGTGCCGGTTTAACTTATGAAGGTGAACCAGGACTCTAGAAGAATTCCCATAACGTTACTTTGAGCAAACATACATTAGCCCCCAAGTGCCAAGAGTAATACTTGTATTATGCTTGGGACTTGTAGTAATTTTCAAGAACAAGAAAATATGCATTAGCCCCCAAGTATCAGGTGCATAACTTTTTATGTAGTTGGTACTTCAAATATGTACTATCAACTCATGATATGTCTGTCTCTTATAGGCTGAGCTGAGCAAAAAGGAAACTCAAACTGCCGATCTGCAAGAAAACATCAAGTCCCAGCAAGCCGAAGCCCCCAAGGCCAAGGATGAGCTGACCAGCGCTTTAGCTGCTATGGAAAAACTGAAGGAGAGTTTCAACAAGGAGAGGGCGGATTGGGAGACAGAAAAATACGCTTTGCAAAAAAGAGCCGAGGACGCAGAAGCAGCTCTTAAACCGGTAGTAGATGAACTGCCTGGCATAAAGCGGCAGATACATGCCATGACGGCTGCTGTATTTGGTAAACATACTTGCCTCACATTTTCAACATAGCATCCCATACGAAGCCGGTTTACTGATGCTTGTAATTATGCAGGGACTCGCATTAGTCATCTGGGCTCTGACGTGCAGAAGAAGCTGAAGGCTGCCTACACTCTTATAGAGCAGTTATATACCGACGCGCAACGAATCATCTGCACCGCTTCTCACAACAAACCGCCCCCACTTTAATCAAGGAGACCTTAGAAAGACTGTCAATGATGCTTGCCCGGATAGAAGAGCTAAAGAGATCTGCTGCAAGGGTTGGTGCTCTGACCGCACTAACCCGGGCAAAAGCATGGGTGCCTGATCTTGATCCGGTGGATGTGGCAAAAGGCTACCCAAGCTTAAAAGAAGACGGATCAGAATTTGGCAATGAGGACCTTCGTGCCATAAACCGGGAAGTACGTGCACTGGCTTTCCAATTAGCTGAAGAAGCTGATCTTTCATATTATCAGGCGAATTATGACGTCAATGAACGAGCTCCAAGGAGGGAGGAGGGAGGGAGGCAAGAACCATGCTTTCAGAGAAGTGGCAACAAACGGGTTGCTGCCCCAACTCCGGAGGCTCGAAATCCCATCCCGCAAATTCGTAAGCACACCTATGCCCCTGGAATTGAACCGTCCACCCTTATAAGCGATGAAGCTGTGTTCCAAGCCTTAACTGGGATCGACTGGGCAACTATTGACTTCCAGCCGCTGGGTAGAGACGAGGAGGATGAACCGGTGCAAGATGATCCGCAGCTGTCCAGTCAACCTGGTGACGAATCATGATCCGGAGACCGGGTTAGCCTTCTGCGAGCCGCAACACTTGTTTGAAAAAAATTATTCTTTTGGGCACTGAAACGCCTTGTAATAGGCTAGTTCAAATACTTGGTCTGTTATGCCTTCGTGCATGTTTATGTTGCCTGATACTTGTTAATTCGCCATGCTTAAGATATATGATATTCATAATCTATAGCTGCTCCTGCATATAAGAAGTTGAAAGTGTCCTGGCGGTTTACCGCCGGACAGGTCATGATGCCCAGATATATAGCCAGGGTTTATAACCAAGGCTGTAAAAAGATAATCAAATATGGAAATACTTGAAACCTATGACCTTGAGTCATAATGTTGGCAGACCAACTATTGTAATGAGGGTGATAACCCTAATCTGTAGTAACAGTAACTCTTGTCATATTATGCTGGTTTATGATAAAACCGTTCCGGGTTGTGATAAACACCGGTTTATTCATATTCAGTTCTGGCGACTTATAGTCGAAACCAGACCGGGTTAAAAAGCGCCGGATTATAATTGATCATGTACTGACAAATTGTAGTTGAAAGTCAAACCGGGTTAATGAACGCCGGCTTATCAAAACATTATAAATGTCATCAAAAGAGAAAAACTTGGCAAACAAAAGCATATGAAAAACTTGTAGTCGAGGCTTTTCATGGGCTGCCAGGCCCCAAATTCGAGGCTTTTCATGGGCTGCCAGGCCACTGAGTTAAACCATTTCACAAAGCCTTTTAAGATGGTCCTCAGTCCTTAACCAATCGTTGTTTTAACTTTGACAAGTTCAAGGTCTTATGAGATTGACTTGTCGAAGTTCGGCGGGTCATACCAGGTTTACCTGGACGGAGTGACTTATGAGGGAGTCCTGGATTAGGGGGTATCCGGACAGCCGAACTATATCCTTTGGCCGGACTGTTGGACTATGAAGATACAAGATTGAAGACTTCGTCCTGTGTCCGGATGGGACTCTCCTTGGCGTGGAAGGCAAGCTTGGCAATACGGATATGTAGATCTCCTTCGTTGTAACCGACTCTGTGTAACACTAGCCCCCTCCGGTGTCTATATAAACCGGAGGGTTTAGTCCGTAGGACAACAACAATCATACCATAGGCTAGCTTCTAGGGTTTAGCCTCTATGATCTCGTGGTAGATCAACTCTTGTAATACTCATATCATCAAGATCAATCAAGCAGGAAGTAGGGTATTACCTCCATCGAGAGGGCCCGAACCTGGGTAAACATCGTGTCCCCCGCCTCATGTTACCATCCGCCTTAGACGCACAGTTCGGGACCCCCTACCCGAGATCCGTCGGTTTTGACACCGACATTGGTGCTTTCATTGAGAGTTCCACTGTGTCGTGACCATAAGGCCTGATGGCTCCTTCGATCATCGGTAACGATGCGGTCCAGGGTGAGGTCTTCCTCCCCGGACAAATCTTTGTATTCAGCGGCTTCGCACTGCGGGCTAACTCGCTTGGCCATCTGGAGCAGATCGAGAGCTACGCCCCTGGCCACCAGGTCAGGTTTGGGAACTTGAATTACACTGCCGACATCCGCGGAGACTTGATCTTCGACGGATTCGAGCCCGTGCCAGGTGCACCGCACGATCACGACGAGCATGATATAGCTCTGCCGTCGGACAATGTTCGGGAGATCAGACCGACAGCCGCTCCGACCTTCAATCCGGAGCAAAATGCGCCATCCAAGGATGGGTGGATAGACCCCGCCATGGAGGTCGTGCTCTCAGCGGCGATAGAGCCAGATACTGACCTTACCCCTCACGAGAGTCGTGATGCCGAACCACTGGATTCATCTCCGGCCACGGACATCGAGCCGCCTGCGTCCGTGCCTATCGAATCCGATTGGGCGCCGATCATGGAGTTCACCTCCGCGGATATCTTTCAGCACTCGACTTTCGGCGACGTGCTAAATTCATTAAGGTCTCTCTCCTTATCAGGAGAACCTTGGCCGAACTATGTCCGGCTAGAATGGGATGCGGAGGACGAAGAAATTCACTACCCACCCACCACCCACTTAGTAGCCACTGTCGACGATTTAACCGACATGCTCGACTTCGACTCCGAAGACATCGACGGTATGGACGACGATGCAGAGAGCGAACAGAACGACCGCCTGTGAGCGCTGGACCGCCACCTCATCATATGATATATATATATATATATATATATATATATATATATATATATATATATATATATATATATATATATATATGGTGGATACCCCAAAGAAGGCAATGGCGACAAGGCAATGGAGGATGACCCTCAAGAAGCAACCCGAGCACCGGCGTCGTGGCGCCGCTCTAAGTCCCGCCATAGCAAAAGCAATGAGACCGGCACAAGAGACAATAACACTCCGGACAGTGCCAAAGAAGATGACAATCCCCTCCAGCAAGATTTAGAGCGGGAGGATGAACAAGCCAGCCCTCCTGAGTGGGCAGCAGACGGAGAAGCGGAGGTTGACAATTACATGCCTCTCTCCAAAGACGAGGTGAGCCTCGACAACGAAGAATTTATCGTGCCTGAGGATCTCGTCGAGCAGGAGGGCTTTAAGCGCCGGCTTATAGCCACAGCAAATAGCCTGAATAAAAAAGCAACAACAGCTTCGAGCTGATCAAGATTTGCTGGCAAACAGATGGACTGAAGTCCTTGCGGGCGAGGAATATGAACTCGAACGCCCCTCCAAGGGTTACCCAAGGCGCAGGTTGCTACCCCGACTCGAGGAGGAAGCATTGAAACCTACATCACCAGCATACGATGCGGCTGATCGGCCACCTCGTGGCCGAGACAGAGAGGCGTTTCAGCCTGAAACTCACCCTGCACCCCGCCGCCACTCAAACAAAAATACCAAGGCACGGGGCAACACGCGGGACCTGCGAGTCGTATTGGAAAACAGGACAAAACACGCAAGATCGATATAAGGATCACGGGGGCACGCACATACGCGGGACGATGACCGTCATGCCGGATACACTAGTAAATCCGGCCGGGCCGAACACAGCAGACAAGACTCATATGAACTGCGTCGTGATATAGCCCAGCACAGAGGCGCCGCACACCCCCTATGCTTCACTGACGAAGTAATGGATCATGAATTCCCAGAGGATTTTAAACCCATAAATATCGAATTATATGATGGTACAACAGATCCCGCGGTATGGATCGAGGATTTCCTCCTCCACATCCACATGGCCCGCGGTGATGATCTGCATGCCATCAAATACCTCCCACTAAAACTCAAAGGACCAGCTCGGCATTGGCTGAATAGCTTGCCAGCAGACTCCGTTCGCTGTTGGGAGGATATGGAAGATGCATTCCTCGACAACTTCCAGGGCACTTATGTGCGACCACCGGATGCTGATGACTTGAGCCATATAACTCAGCAACCGGGGGAATAGGCCAAGCAATTCTGGACACGGTTCCTAACCAAGAAAAATCAAATTGTCGACTGTCCGGATGCACAGGCCTTAGCGGAATTTAAGCATAGCATCCGTGACGAGTGGCTTGCCCAGCACCTCGGCCAGGAGAAACCAAAGACTATGGCAGCCCTCACGACACTCATGACCCGCTTTTGCGCGGGAGAGGATAGCTGGCGGGCTCACAGCAACAACATATCAAGGAACCTTGGCACTTCAGATACCGAGGATAGTAACGGCAGACCACGTCGTAGCAGACACAAGTGCCGCAACAATGGCAATAACGCCGAGGATACGACAGTCAATGCCGGATTCAGTGGCTCTAAATCCGGTCAGCAGAAAAAGCCATTCAAAAGAAGTACTCTAGGCCCATCCAGTTTGGACCGCATACTCGATCGCTCGTGTCAAATGCACGGCACCCCCGATAAGCCAGCCAATCACACCAACAGAGAATGCTGGGTGTTCAAGCAGGACGGCAAGTTAAATGCCGAAAATAAGGACAAGGGGTTGCATAGTGGCGATGAGGAGGAGCCCCGGACGCCGAACACGGGAGGACAGAAGAGGTTCCCCCCACAAGTGAGGACGGTGAACATGATATACGCAACCCACATCCGCAAGAGGGAGCAGAAGCGTGCACTAAGGGACGTCTATGCGATGGAGCCCGTCGCCCCAAAGTTCAACCCATGGTCCTCTTGTCCGATCACCTTCGATCGCAGGGACCATCCCACTAGTATCCGTCATGGCAGATCTGCTGCATTGGTCTTTGACCCCATCATTGACGGATTTCACCTCACACGAGTCCTTATGGATGGCGAGAGCAGCCTAAACCTGCTCTATCAGGATACAGTGCGCAAAATGGGTATAGATCCCTCAAGGATCAAACCCACCGAAACCACCTTTAAGGGTGTCATCCCAGGTGTAGAGGCCCATTGCACGGGCTCAATCACTGGAAGCGGTCTTCGGATCTCCGGACAACTTCCGAAGCGAGGAGCTAATCTACGATATCGTCCCGTTCCGCAGCGGCTATCACGCACTGCTCGGGCAAACCGCATTTGCAAGATTCAACGCGGTACCGCACTACGCATACCTCAAGCTCAAGATGCCAGGACCTAGGGGGGTCATAACAGTCAATGGAAACACAGAGCGCTCGCTCCGCACGGAGGAGCACACTACAGCCCTCACAGCAGAAGCACAAAGCAGCCTCTTAAGGCAGTCCACAGATTCGGCGATAAAGCCCCGGGACACCGTAAAGCGAGCCCGGAGTAACAACAGGATCGCCTGGCATGTTCGGAGCTCGCCTAGCAATTCGGCCCCCGCCCAGTCCTAGTCAAACGGCGAAATCCATGCCGCGCGTACATAATTATGCATTGAAAATACCATGGGCATAGGCGGGGGCACGACCAAGGCACGTCCCACAGTGCGGCTCAACCGCCCTATGGGCTGAATACCTTTATCATTTTCTCTCTTTCAGGACCTTACTCTCTGGAATCCCTATCCGGCAATGCGATTGCCGGACACATAATACAACAACCAAGGAGGCAGGAAGCTACATCGTACAATGGAATCCCCAGGTGGTCTCTGATAATGAGCGAAATACCTGCTTTAAATACCAGTCCGCAGCTTGCCCTTGGATAGGACATGTCAAATAGTCCTATTTTTTTGCTTATTGCACTACTTGTATCAAGGCTTCGACGGATTCTTTGAATAACAATGCACAGCACTAGTCTATTATTGCATTATCTATTCTTTTTATATATGTTTATTTACGACAATTAGCACCCGTGACGTTACGGAAATGCGGCCAAGACGCGCCGGGCTTCCGTATACCCCATAATACGGCGTGAGAAGTCCGAACACTTTCGACAGTGCGGCACCCCGAACTTATAGCATTATATGCACCAGCTCCGAATCATGTCTTGGGTCAATAGTTGGGTTTGCCCGGTGTCGGTGTCAAAACCGGCGGATCTCGGTTAGGGGGTCCCGAACTGTGCGTCTAGGCGGCTGGTAACAGGAGACAAGGGACACGATGTTTTACCCAGGTTCGGCCCCTCTTGATGGAGGTAAAACCCTACGTCCTGCTCGATTGATATTGATATTGTGGATGTTTACAAGAGTGGATCTACCACGAGATCAAGGAGGCTAAACCCTAGAAGCTAGCCTATGGTATGATTGTAAGGGTGGTTGATGATGTTAGTCCGAACTAGAGCCATCCGGTTTATATAGACACCGGAGAGGGCTCGGGTTACATAGAGTCGGTTACATTGGTAGGAGATCTACATATCCGTATCGCCAAGCTTGCCTTCCACGCCAAGGAAAGTCCCATCCGGACACGGGAGAAGTCTTCAATCTTGTATCTTCATAGTCTTGGAGTCCGGTCGATGATGATAGTCCGGCGGATGATAGTTCGGTGATGATGGTAGTCGGCTATCCGGACACCCCTAATCCAGGACTCCTCGGTAGCCCTGAACCAGGCTTCAATGACAATAAGTCCGGCGCGTATATTGCTTGGCATTGCAAGGCGGGTTCCTCCTCCGAATGATAGAAGATTGTGAACACCAGGATAGTGTCCACCTCTGCAAAATAAATTCCACATTCCACCGTAGAGAGAATAATAATATATACACAAGTTCAATCTGCAGAGATCGTGTTTCCCCTTAATCCGGAATTCTCATCAATACGGGCGTGGGTAACCCAACCGCACCATTGATGGTGACGCTTGGGAGATAAGCGAGTTTTACCAGGCCGGTGGGGGACGCGTAAGACTTCGCCCGCCCATATAAGGGATAAGGATTCACCTTCTCACCTACGCCTTCTTCCTCCTTTGCTTATCCATCTCCGCGCACTCGAGCTCCAGCACCCAAGTTCGCGCATCTCGTCTCAACCTTCTCCGACCATGTCTGGAGCGGGAGGTAAATGGTTGGCCTCCACCATTAAGGAGGAGCAAATCGCCAAACTGCGCGGCACCGGATACCTCTCCGGCGACATCGCGCACCGGCTGCCCAACGAGGGGCAGCTCATCCCCACCCCCAGGCCCCATGAGAGGGTCGTCTTTCTTCCCCACTTCCTCCGCGGACTGGGCTTTCCACTTCACCCCTTTGTCCGGGGCTCATGTTCTACTACGGGCTGGATTTCCATGATCTGGCGCGAACTTCATCCTCAACATCTCGGCGTTTATCGTGGGTGTGCGAGGCCTTCCTCTGCATCCAGCCCCACTTCGACTTGTGGCTCAAGACCTTCAATGTCAAGCGAAGGTAGTGAAGGGCACTCAAGCGGAGTCTTGGGCGCCATGTTGGGCAAGATGCCCAATGTCCTTTAGTTGAAGGGCCTTCGTGGAATCCGTCAAGGGGTGGCAATCGGGGTGGTTCTATATCACCGAGCAGCGTGACCCTAAATGGGCGGCGGCCCCGAGTTTAGATCTGGTATCCCACGCAGCTCACCTCCCGGAAGAAGGGCTTGCTATGGGGTAGTTGAAGGAGGCTAGCGGGACTCCAAGCACTGTATCAAGAAGCTGGTGAAGAAGCTCGGGCTGGTTAACGTGGTCCAAGTCATGCTCGTCCGCGGATACTCCCATGCCAAGAGCGGGCATTCAATCTGTGGGAGTTCGATCCGGAACAGCACCAGCGCTGAGCGAGCTCTTGACCTGACGTCTGAAAGGCGCTGGAAGGTGCTGTTCAAAGCGCCGAAGCCCCGCATCCATGATCGAAGATCGCGGATTTCGCTCGCAGCGCCAGCCGACGAGGTAAGTGATTCTACCCTTTACGGGACACTTGTTTTCATAGTTTGACTCTATCGGGTTTAATTTCCCTTTTCCTTTGACAGGACTGGATGAGGAAGGCGGAGCAGATTACTGTCCGGCTCCTATGCTAGAAAATCCGATAGGCGCTCGTCTAGCGAGGTTGCTGGTTCCGGCACCGCTGCGTGGTGCGGAGAAGAAAACCAAGAAGGAGGCCACGGGTGCTCGAAAGAGCTCCCGTTTTCAGTGTCCGGCGACTCGGGCGGACTCCTCCCGAAAATGAGGAGGAGGAAGAGGACTCTCTCGGAGGAGGGGAGAGGAAGAGGAAGGCTTCCCCAGCAGGGGAGGCGAAGGGTCAAGAGGGAAGGACTATTCCCGGACAGCTCCGCCAACATCAACGTTGGCGGGAAGAATAGCCTTCAAGGGCCAGGCCTCGGCGAGATCGTAAGTATCCGGTTCTGAATGATTTATAATTTCTTTTCTGCGTCACATAGTGTCATTACGATGCCGCATGCTGCTGTAGTCCGGCCGGTGATGATCTCCCGCTTCATCGGCGGGTCGTTGGCTCCGTCGGATGTAGACTCCATCCCGACCGCCTCCACCCCGCGACACCGAGGACGCCGAGGTGGGATCCCAGAAGGACCCATCGGGGAGGCTCGGGCGCCACAAGGCGTCCTCCGGACTTTGCGCGGACTCCACATCAGAACCCGCGGTGGTTCGAGTCCGACATAGCCCCGAGCGAAGGGCAAGACCGTGACGCCAGCGGCTTCCGCCCAACGGGCGCCGAGCAATTTGATGGGGCGCTGCAGGCGCTTCCATCGAGGAAGAACACCGCACTATTATGAGTGCGGTGATCGAAAGTGCAGCTTCGCCAAAGCGGGCTGACCAAGCTTCTGCATAGCCTTCTATTAGGCTTTGAGGTAAGAAGTTAAAATTATGCAATGTAATACCGCATAGACAGTAGCCCGATGCTCGGTTCGGTGTTGGAAAGAAAAGCGGTGAGGATCTGAAAAAAAAGATATCTGCAGGGTTGCTAAAAATTATGTCAATATGGGTTTGCAGGCTGCGCTGCTGACCTGACCTCTGCCCTTGGCTGGAGGTCGGTGCTTTGAAGCAGAGCTCGGCGGTCGAGCAAGAGCTCGGCAGCGCCGAGAAGCAGCTCGGGACAAAGAAGGTGAGTAACACCACTTTGAACTTGTACCTTACTGAGAAAAGGATTTAGGTTGCAACAAAAATAACAAGGATAACATGGGTGCTGCGGGGGCCACGAGCGAGGTGGCGACCACGAAGGAGGCCGTGTCATGACGAGCATGCGATGCCACGGGCAGGCAGAGCGAGAAAAGCAGGAGGTGCGGGTGGCGGTGGTTCAGCAAGAGCTCCAGGCTCTCATGGAAAAGCATGAGAGTTTGGGCGTGACTCAAAGACTCGAGAGTCGAGCTTGCCTCGTCTCGAAAGTGCTAAAACCAACAAGGCCGAGGCCCATAAGTCCCTTCAGGAGATTGAGTTGATGAGGAAGATAGCGGCGGGTAAGGCATTTTTCATGCAAAGCAAGCATGTGAATGTAAATTCGTGTTACTTACCCGAATTGAGCTCTCGAGGCGTTTGCAGATCTGCCAGCATGGCGTGTACGATGCCGCCGCATTCTACCGAGCCGAGGAGGGAGCTCAATGGAGAAGGTCTTCGGTCTCGGTATCTTTGAGACCGGCCATCAGTGCCCCTAGCGACCAGTGAAGCAGCTGGTCGAGCTTCCTAAGGTGGCGAGCAGGCCATGAAGGGCCTCATAGTCCGGTGTGGCTGGAGAGGCCATGCACAGGAGCTACGCCGGCCTCGTCTGACGGCTGGTGGATCGTGCCCACAGGTGGAGGTTATCAAGCGCTCCGCTTTGTATTGAAGGTGCTCGTCGGGCCCTTGCCCGCGCAAAGGTGCATTGGGGCAAGCTGGATGCGGAGAAGCTAATCACTAGCAGCGCCACCGGCGGGCAAGGAACATCGTCGCCGAAATCTACTATAAGGCTGTCTGAAGGGTGCTGCAAGATTGCGGATGAGTGCCCGAGGATGTATTTTTGAGTAAATTCTCAATGTGTTATCATGTGCGCTGAAAACTTTGTTCATATCGCTAAGCAACGCTTGTTAATTTAAAATATTACCTTACATGCGGCCGTTTATTAAATCGAGAGATGGCAAGTCGTCGGCTTCAGCCCCCATGCCACAGTCTTTGGGGTGTTGGGATAAACTTGAGCGCTCTAGTTCCCATTTTGGGTCCATCGAGGAGGAGCTCAACACAGCGAACAAGGCAACGGACTTATAGTGCTTGAACACTCACTTAGCCATAGAATTCTATAATTTTAAATTTCTGAAGCCCCTAGTATTCGGAGGACGAATTGGGGCGCTATCACGCCTTCATCGGACATTGTCCGAACTTCTTCAAGCGGCGTAGGTCTTTAAGGACCGAAAGGACCTCTCGAACAGCGACCAGTCTCTCGCCTTATCATGACAGTCAGTTTTAGCTTTCTCCATTGAGGCGTTAACCGGCTCAACAGGCGCAATCGCGATGGTTCTCCAGTGCTACCTTAGCCGATAGAGCGGGCGTAAGGTGCCAAACATGGGGCCGGGCAAACCCAACTATTGACCCAAGACATGATTGAGCCGATTCATATAATGCTATAAGTTGGGGTGCCGCACTTGTGAAAGTGTCGGACTTTATCACACCATAATGCGGAGAACATAAGCCCTGGTGTATTTGGCGTACCAGAATGTACGGATGCAACATGTAAGTAAATGAACATATATGTATATATAAGGTAATGCAATTATAGGCAAAAAGTGCTGCATTTTATTCGAGAAAATATGCTATGAGTGCGGAATGATACAAATAGTGCGGAAAGCAAGGGATGGGACGAATTAAAGGCGTCTCCCTCGAGGGTAGGCAGCGGAATGTTGTATTTAACAAATTTAATGCTCGTGATGGAGACCACCGAGTGTTAAATCGCGGCCTTTGTCCTTCCTGGCTGTTGCATCATGAGTTGGCGGGTTCGCCGCGGACAGAGTTCTGTATAAAAAGAGAAAAATAAAAAAGAAAAAAGCGACACACTTGGGAGCCCTGGTGTGGTCGAACCGCACTCTGGAGTCTGTTGTGGTTGTGCCTTTCCCCTATGCCCATGGTATCTCAAGGTGTAATTATGTATGCGGAGAGTTTGTCTTACAATTTTGCGAGGGCTGGGGTTGAGGCCGCATTGCTATGCGTGCTCGGGCGTGCAGGTGGTCTTGGTTGATGTTGCTCCGGCGCGTTTGGTCGTGTCCGGTCGTTTAACGGCGGACTCGAAATTGCCTTAAAAGGGTGCTCTGTACTTTCGCGCGAGAGCGCTGTATGTTCCTCCGTTCGGAGGGGCGTTCCGTGTTTCCATTGACCGTGATGACTCCACGAGGGCTGGCATCTTGAGCTTAAGGTATGCATAATGCGGCACGCGTTGAATTTCATAAGCGCGGTTCGTCCGAAAGCGAGCATGGTAGCCGCTGCGGAGCGGGACTATGTCGAAGATTAACTCCTCGCGGAAATTATCCGGGATCCGAAGACCACTTCGATGTAAGCGAGCCTGTACAATTGGCCTCAACACCTGGTATGGCGCCTTTGAAGGTTGTCTTTGTAGGTTTAATCCTTGAAGGGTCTATGCCCATCTTGCACACTGTATCTGATAAAGCAGGTTAGAGACTCTGCCGCCGTCCATCGGGACTCGTGAGTGAAATCCATCGACGATTGGGTCTAAAACCAATGCGGCGAATCCGCCATGGCGGATCTTGGTCGGATGGTCTCTTCGATCGAAAGTGATCGGGCAAGAGGACCATGGGTTGAATTTTAGGCGGTGGCTCCATCAGCGTATCGTCCCTTAGTGCGCTTCCGCTCCCTTTTGGGAATATCGTTGCATATATCATGTTTACCGTCCGAACTTGAGGGGGGAATCCCTTTTGTCCTCTGTTGTTCGGCGGTCGGGTCTCTTCCTCGTCATCGCTATGTAGCCCCTTGTCACTGTTTTTGGCGATTAATTTGCCTGCCTGCTTGAATACCCAACAATCTCTGTTGGTGTGGTTAGCTGGCTTTTCGGGAGTTCCATGTATTTGGCAGAGGCGGTCGAGTATTCGGTCCAAATTGGGCCGGGCCGGAGTGGTTCTTTTAAATGGCTTCTTCCGTTGGCCGGGCTTGGAGCCTCGGAATCCGGCGTTGATTGCCGTATCCTCATTCTTGTCGCCGTTAATCGGCGTTTGTTTTGTTTGGCGCAACCTGCCATTGCGGTCCTTGGTATCCGGACTGCGGCGTTTTTCTTTGAGGTTGTTCTGCGAGCTAGCCAGCTATCCTCTCCCGCCTGAAGCGGGTCATGAGTGATGTGAGGGCTGCCATGGATTCGGCTTCTCTGTCCTAGGTGCGGGCCAGCCACTCGTCGCGGATGTTATGTTTGAAGGCAGCGAGGGCCTCTGCATCCGGACGGTCGGCGATTTGATTTTTCTTTCTTAAGAACCGTGTCGAGAATTGCACGGCGATTAAATGCAGCTGCTGGATTATGTGGCTTAGGTCATCTGCGTCCGTTGGTCGCTTTATCGTGCCACTGGAAGTTGTCGAGGAATGCGGCTTCTAGGTCTTCCCCAACATCAATTGACTCTGCGGGCAGGCTGTTAAGCCAATGACGAGCTGGTCCTTTAAGCAGGCGGGAGATATTTGATGGCGTGAAGATCGTCGCCGCGGGCCATGTGTATATGGAGAAGATAATCCTCAATCCAAACCGCGCGGTCTGTTGTGCCATCGTAGGATTCGATATTAACGGGTTTAAACCCTTGAGGATTTGATGATCCATTACTTCGTCGGTGAAGCATAGTGGGTGTCTTGGCGCCTCTGTATTGAGAAATATCGCGGCGTAGCTCGAGAGGCGTTATCTGCAGTGTTCGCCCGGCGGAGTAGTTATATCCGGCGACGGTATTAAATCGTGGGTCTTGGGGCGCCACGTGATCCATAGATAGATCTGGATTGTCTTGCCTTGTCCTCAATATATCCCACAAGTCCGGCGCGTTCCCCGTGGCTTCATGCTTTTTGAGCGATGCCGGGTGCGGTTTTGGTGGAGGCTTGCGCCTCTCTGTCGCGCCACGAGGTGGCGATCTGCCGTATTAATGCGCTGGTGATGCAGGTTTGTATGCCTCCTCCTCTAATCGGGGAGCAACTTGCATTTTGGGCAACTTTTGGAGGGCGTTCGAGTTCATACTCTTGACTGCGAGGACCTCGGTCCATCTGTCGGCCGATGGGTCTTGATCAGCTTGAAGCTGTTGCTTCTTTTCTTTAGGCTGTTTGCCGTGGCCATTAGCCTGCGTCAAAGCGCTCTTGTTGACGGGATACTCGAGGCACGCGAATTCATCGTCGTCGAGGCATGCCTCGTCTCCGGAGGAGGTAAGTAATTGTCATCCTCGACCTCTTAAATGCGCCGCCCTATCGTGGGGCTTGCTTACCGCCTCCTCTGCGTTGGATCGTCTTTGGAGGAGTTGTCTTCAGCACTTTCTAGGGTGTTGTTATCTCTGTGCGGAATCTCCATTCTTGCCATGGCGGGATTTAAGCGGCGCCTTGGCGCTTCGGTGCTTGGGCTGTTTCTTTAAGGAATCGGCCTCCGCTGCTTCTTTACCGTCCCCATCTTTTGGGGTGTCCACCATGTATATGTCATATGGCGAGGTGGTCTTCGGTGTCTGTAGGCCTTTGGTTCTTGGTGATCTCGGCATAAATCGTCCATCTTGTCGATGTCTTGGTCGTGGTCAATCGTCGGTTAAATCGTCGGCGGTGGCTCTGAAGTGGGTGGTGGGTGGGCTCTGAATTTCTTCGTCGTCCGCGTCCCAACCGTCCGGCCGTAGTTCGGCCAGGGCTCTCGGATAGCGAGAGATGCTTGATGAATTTATGATATCGCCCGAAGGCGAAGTCTTTGAAAAGATGTCGCAGCGGTGAATTCCATGATCGGCGCCCGGTCGGATTCATTGGCGGCGAGGAGGTTGAGTTGGCACCTCGAGTCATGAGATTTATCGCGGGACAAGGTAAGTGTTGGCTCTATCGCCGTAGAAGTTGCAGCTCGGCGGTGTCCAGCCATCCGTCCTCGATCCGGCGATCGGCTCCGGACTATGGGTCGGGCGGATTAGTGTCTTGACCTCAAGTTGCTGTCGGCGGCGAGTTAGGTCATGCCCATCGTGACAGCGGCGGCACGCTCGGCTGTGGCTCAGATCCATCGAAGATCAAGTCCCGCGGATATCGGTCGTGAAGTTTAGGCTTCCAAACCTGACTGCGGCCGGGCGTAGCTTCGATCTGCTCGGATGGCCAAGTGAGTTGGCCCTTGATGCGGCCGCCGAATCTGAAAATCTTTCCGGGAGAAAGGTCTTACCAGGACTGCGTCGTTGTTGATTGAAGAGGCCATCAAGCCTATCGGTGGCGACACAGAGGAACTCTCAATGAAAGCACCAATGTCGGTGTCAAAACCGGCGGATCTCGGGTAGGGGGTCATGACTGTGCGTCTAGGCGGATGGTAACAGGAGACAAGGGACACGATGTTTTACCCAGGTTCGGGCCCTCTTGATGGAGGTAAAACCCTACGTCCTGCTCGATTGATATTGATATTGTGGATGTTTACAAGAGTGGATCTACCACGAGATCAAGGAGCCTAAACCCTAGAAGCTAGCCTATGGTATGATTGTAAGGGTTGTTGATGATGTTAGTCCTACGGACTAGAGCCATCCGGTGTATATAGACACCGGAGAGGGCTAGGGTTACATAGAGTCGGTTACATTGGTAGGAGATCTACATATCCGTATCGCCAAGCTTGCCTTCCACGCCAAGGAAAGTCCCATCCGGACACGGGGAGAAGTCTTCAATCTTGTATCTTCATAGTCTTGGAGTCCGTTCGATGATGATAGTCCGGCAGATGATAGTTCGGCTGATGATGGTAGTCCGGCTATCCGGACACCCCCTAATCCAGGACTCCCTCACCCGGCTCCCATGTTTTGGTACCTTACGTTCTGCTATATCGGCTAAGGTAGCACTAGGAGAACTCTGCGATTGTGTCCGGTTCTTCGGACGAGCACCTCGATGAAAGCCAAAACTATTTGTCATGATGAGGCGAGAGCTGGTCGCTGTTCAAGAGGTCTCAAGTCCTTAAAGACTTTTTCCGCTTCGGGCGAGGAGTCGGCCTTGTCCGACTTAGGCGTATATAGCGCCCCAAATTCAGCCTTCCGAATACTAGGGGCTTCACCAAAATTTAAAATTGTAGACTTCTATGGCTAAGTGAAAGTGATAAAGCATTATAGTCCGATTGCACGGTTAGTTCTGTTGAGCACCTCCTCGGAGGACCCAAAAATGGGAAAAAGAGTGCTCAGATTTATCCCGAACACCCCAGTACTAGCTGCATGGGGGCAGAAGCTGACGACTGGCCAACTCTCAGATTTTATAAACGGCCGCACATAAGGTAAATTTTTAAATTCAAAAAGCGTTGCATAGCGCAAATGAACTAGTTTTCATATTACATGATCACATGAGCAAGTTCATTCAAAAATTACATCTTTGGTACACTCCTCCGCCACAAGGTGGGCACCCTTCAGGACACCGTCATAATACATTTCGGGGTGGCGATGCTCCTTGCCCTGCGGCGGCCCCTCCTTCACCGGCTTCTTGGCATCCATCTTCGCCCAGTGCACTTTCGCACGGGCAAAAGCCCTGCGTGCACCTTCGATGCAGATGGACCGCTTTATGACTTCCAGCCGTGGGCAGGCATCCACAAGCTGCCTCACCAGGCTGAAGTAGCTGTTCGGAAGGGGCTCGCTAGGCCAAAGCCGGACTATGATACCCTTCATGGCCTGTTCGGCAACCTTGTGAAGCTCGACCAATTTCTTCAGCTGGTCGCTCAAGGGCTTTGGGTGTTCGATCCCAGTATACTAAGAGCAGAACAACTTCTCCATCGAGCTCCCCTCCTCGGCCCGGTAGAACTCCACGGCATCAGACACATTGCGGGGTAGATCTGCGAACGCTCCTGGAGAGCTCCGAACTCGGGTAAGTAAAAAGAAATTTTCTTTCACGTGCTTGCTTTTCATAATGAATGCCTTACCCACCGCTATCTTCTTAACCGCCTCAATTTCCTGAAGGGCCTTTTGGGCTTCGGCCTTGGAATGTTTCGCGTTGTCGAGCGCCTTTGCAAGCTCGGGCTCTTGCGTCTTAGAGTCAAGCTCCAAGGCCTCGTTCTTCTTGACGAGAGCCTGGATCTCTTGTTGCACCTCGCCTACTCGGGCCTCTTGTTTTTCTCGCTCGATGCACTCCTGGGCTGCTTTGTTTTCAGCCTCGGACAGCGCCTTCTTCAGGTCGCCACTTGATTCGCGACCCTCGGCACATCATGATGATCCTATTATTCGCAGCAAATCTTTTTCATATAGACAAGGTATTGCTTACCTTTGCTCTCCTCGAGCTGCCTCTTGGCAAGGCTGAGCTCTTCCTCGAACCGCTCAAGGTCCTGCTTTAGTGCAGCGACCTGCAGCGATCGTCTTGGCGGCATGATGAAGCTGCATATTCACATAGACATATTACGATTAGACTCCTGTGATTATTATTCGATCCTCTATTCGGCTTTTCTTGTGAGCATAAGCGAACATCGAGGGGCTCTGTCTATCGGTAATATTTTCCTACAATTTAATTACTTACGAAAGCTTTGTTAGGAGGTGGCACAAGCTTGATTAGTCCGCTTTTGGCGGACTGAACCTTCTCGATCACCGCACTCATGATAGTGCGGTGCTCTTCGTCGATGGAAGCACCGTGAGGCGCTTCCGGCAAGTTGTCCGGTGCCTCTGGATGGGCAGAGGCCACCGCGCGGATAACTTGCCCCTCTTGGCGAAGTCGCTTTGCGAGTCCGGAACCACCGGAGGTTCCGGCGCAGTGTTCGGCGGGGGTACAAACTTGGAGCCCGTCGGAGTCTTGCTCCCTTTGCTCCCAGGTTCCGAAAGGTCGCCTTGAGGCGCCTCTAGGACTACCTCCCCTCGGCTTGGTGCCTTCTAAGACAACACCTCGGCGTTGTCCGTAGGGCAAGGTGTGGAGGCCGTCGGAAGTGTATCGCTACTCATATCCGACGGGTTCAAAGAACCGTCCGACGAAGATACGTCGATACGGGCTCGGGAAGGACTGCATAATCATGTTCGGTGTAAGGTGAAGCAGTGAAATAGAAACATATCGTGAATTACTACGGTATCCGGATACTTACGACTTCGCCAGGGGCTTGTCCCTGGGCAACCACTCGTCGTCGCTTTAGGCGGCGGTCGTGGAGCAGTCCGGAAGGAGGGTCCTTATCTTATTGGACCCTTCGGCCTCCCCGGTTGGGGCGGCCTTCCTTTTCTTGTCTCCCCCGGTTGGGGGGGGGGGAGAACTTTCTTCCTCCTCCTCCTCGTTTTCGTGGAAGGAGTGCGCCTCAGAGTGTTCGGATGATGAGTCTGACACAACCTCGCGCCGGAGACCCTTTTGGGTCCCCATGTTCTTCTTCTTGGTCTTCTTCTCCGGCACACCATAAGGTGTCAGAGCCAGCATCTCCGTTAGGAGAGCGTCTGCTGGATCTTCGGGCAGGGGGGCTAGACAGTCAATCTGCTCCGCTGTCTCGACCTAGTCCTGGAAAATGGCGTGGGGGTTTAGATCCCGCGCATGGTCAAACTGGGGAAAATGAACATCTTATAAAAGACTTACGGATTGGCATGGCGCTTTGCGCTGAGTCCGCGGTCTTCGGTAAGGGGAGGAGGTACCTCGGCGCCCTTGAACAGCACCCTCCAGACGTCCTTGTGCGTCATGCCGAAGAGCTCTTGCAGCGTCTGGTGCTCGGCCGGGTCAAACTCCCACAAATTGAATGCACATCTTTGACACGGGAGGATCCGGCGGAAGAGCATGACTTGGACCACGTTGACGAGCTTGATTTTCTTGCTCATCATGTTTTTGATGCATGTCTGGAGTCCGGTCAGCTCCACCGATGGACCCCAGGACAGGCCCTTCTCTTTCCAGGAGGTGACCCGCATGGGGATTTCGGGTCGGAATTCGGGGGCCGCCACCCAATAGGTGTCGCGCGGCTCGGTGATGTAGAACCACCCCGATTGCCACCCCTTTATGGTCTCCACATAGGAGCCCTCGAGCCATGTGACGTTGGGTATTTTTCCCACCATGGCGCCTCCGCATTCCGCTTGCTGGCCGCCTACTACCTTTGGTTTAACATTGAAGGTCTTCAGCCACAAGCCGAAGTGGGGCCGGATGCGAAGGAAGGCCTTGCACATGACGATAAACGCCGAGATGTTGGGGATAAAGTTTGGTGCCAGATCATGGAAATCCAGCCCATAGTAGAACATGAGGCCGCGGACGAATGGGTGGAGAAATCCCAGTCCGCAGATGAAATGGGTGAGAAAACTACCCTCTCATGAGATTCCAGGGTAGGGACGATGTGCCCGTTGCGTTGGGTATGTCGCATTATCCATGACAGTATCCGGCTCCCGCAGCTTTTAATGTCCTCCTCCGTGGCGGAGGATTTCATCCTGTCTCCGCTCCGGACATGCTTGGAGCGGTTTGAGGAAAAGGCCCAAACTTGGGTGTTGGAGCTCGAGTCTTGCGAGAATGGGTGAGCAAGGAGGAAGAAGGCGTGGGTGAAAGGGGTGAACCCTTATCCCTTTATAAGGGCGGACAAAACTGTACGCCCCCACCTTCCTAGTAAACTCGCTTATTTCCCAAGCACCGTAATTGATGGCGCGGTTGGGTTACCCACGTCCGTATTGATGAGAATCCCATGATAGGGGGACACGATCTTTGCTTCGACAAGACGTGCCAAGGAAACCGCCTCGCAATACGCGCCGAGGCTGGTTGAGAAAAACGGTTTGAATAATGACCGGGCCGTGCCGCCAAACCTGTCAGCAGATTAGATTTGTGGAAATATTATTCTCTCTACGATGGTATGTGGAACTTGTTTTGTAGAGCCGGACACTATCCTTGTGTTCAAAATCTTCTATGGAGTATTCGGAGGAGGAACCCGCCTTGCAATGTCGAAGACAAACTGCGCGCCGGACTCATCATCATTGAAGCCTGGTTCAGGGACTACTGAGGGAGTCCTAGATTAGGGGGTATCCGGACAGCAGGACTATATCCTTTGGCCGGACTGTTGGACTATGAAGATACAAGATTGAAGACTTCGTCCCGTGTCCGGATGGGACTCTCCTTGGCGTGGAAGGCAAGCTTGGCAATACGGATATGTAGATCTCCTTCCTTGTAACCGATTCTGTGTAACCCTAGCCCCCTCCGGTGTCTATATAAACCGGAGGGTTTAGTCCGTAGGACAACAACAATCATACCATAGGCTAGCTTCTATGGTTTAGCCTCTACGATCTCGTGGTAGATCAACTCTTGTAATACTCATATCATCAATATTAATCAAGAAGGAAGTAGGGTATTACCTCCATCGAGAGGCCCCGAACCTGGGTAAACATCGTGTCCCCCGCCTCCCGTTACCATCCGCCTTAGACGCACAGTTCGGGACCCCCTACCCGAGATCCGCCGGTTTTGACACCGACAACTTACTTAAAAAGGTAGGCTAACCCGGGGTTTTAGGTGTATACACCAGGCTTCCAAGCCGTGGCTTGATAGCCTATTACAAGTGTAGATTCTTTCTTCATTGTGATAGCAAAGAATCCCCAAGCAATATTTTGAGCAGGTTATGGCCACGGGGTGGATTACGGTTCCGCGCACTGCTTGACACTGCCGGTTCATCCATACGCTTGTTGTAACTCCGGCTTGGGCGGGGAGTAGAATGGATCGTTTCGCGGCTATATGAATAAGCCTGCTGCAGAGTCAAAGCTGTCTGAAGGAGCTCCCTAGCCCGCCGCATCTCAACTGCTACTGGAGGCTCGCCTTCGATCGGGAGAGCCGCCAGTCGTGAAGGTGTGGTGGACTCATATGGAATAATTTTGGGGTCTATGGAAGTGGATGCACAAGCAGTATTCCTGCTTAGCACAAGTGAAGGCTAGAAAAAGACTGGGAAGCGACCAGCTAGAGAGTGACAACAGTCATGAACATGCATTAAAATTAATAAACATTGAGTGCAAGCATGAGTAGGATATAATCCACCATGAACATAAATATCATGGAGGCTATGTTGATTTGTTTCAACTACATGTGTGAACATGTGCCAAGTTAAGTCACTCGAATCGTTCAAAGGAGGATACCACCCTATCATACCGCGTCACAACCATTTTAATAGCATGTTGGCATGCAAGGTAAACCATTATAAGCTCCTAGCTAATTAAGCATGGCATAAGCAACTATAATCTCTAATTGTCATCGCAAACATGTTCATTCATAATAGGCTGAATCAAGAACGATGAACTAATCATATTTACAAAAACAAGAGAGGTCGAGTTCGTACCAGCTTCTCTCATCTCAATCAGTCCATCATATATCGTCATTATTGCCTTTCACTTGCACAACCGAACGACGTGGATAATAATAATAGTGCACGTGCATTGGACTAAGCTGGAATCTTCAAGCATCTGATATAAAGGAGAAGACAAGGTAATATGGGCTCTTTGTTAAGTCAACAATAATGCATATAAGAGCCACTTCAACATTTTCATTATGGTCTTCTCCTCTCGACCCCCAAAGAAAAGAAAAGAAATAAAACTATTTACACGGGAAAGCTCCCAACAGGCAAAATAAGAACGAGAAATCTTTTTGAGTTTTCTATTAATTACTACTACTACAAGCATGAAAAGCAAACTAGCTAAAAGCAAGAACTAACTTTTTGGTTTTTTCTTAAGGTTATTCAAACACACAAGAAGAAGGCATAAAAAGGAAAATAAACTAGCATGGATAGGACAATGAAAAAGTATGAGCACCGCAACTAGAATGAGTGTGTGAACATGAATGTAATGTCGTGAGAAATACGTACTCCCCCAAGCTTAGGCTTTTGGCCTAAGTTGGTCTATGCCCATGGCTGGCCTGGCGGATATCCAAAATTGTAGCTGGGGTCGTACTGAGAAGCATCAGCTATTGCATCGTGGGCTGCAGCTTGGAGGCGAGTTGCCTCAGTCCTCCTCTTATACTCGTTCGCCTCCTCCTTGGTTATAATATATCTCCCTTTTGCCTGAAAGTCAAAGAAAGTAGGAGCAATGAGAGCAACTTGGAAAATGTGGCGCCTGTCAAACATTAGTCGGTACTGGAGAGGTTGTTCATTCCTCTCAATAAACTGATGGCGAACCATAGCCTCATAACCTAGATAAGTGGGAGGAAATTCCGTATCATTTTCATGTATGGGTATCTCAAGAAAATTAGCCACACGGGTTGCATAAATTCCACCAAACAAGTCTCCACTTAAACCATTATTATGCAACCTTCGTGCAACAATTGCCCCCAAGTTATATTGTTTATCTCCTAAAACAGCACTCTTGAGAACACTAAGATCTGGAACACACATGTGGCATGCCTCATCCTTACCATTTATGCATCTACCTACAAAAAGAGCAAAATAATGTATAGCAAGAAAATAAATGCTCCCTATGGTAGCTTGTGTTCTTCCTCTAGATTCCCCGATGGTGATACTAGCAAGAAAATCTCTAAACTCACATTTGCGAGGTTCACTAGCACTACCCCACTGCGGAAGTTTACAAGCAGTGTTAAAATCCTCTAAGTCCATAGTATAAGATTTACCATAGAGATCAAATAGGATAGTGTGAGAATTATGTGAAGATGAAAATTTGAACCTTCTCACAAAGGAATCAGTTAAGTAATAATACAGAGGGCACTTATCTAGCATGAAGCCCTCGAGTTCAGCATTACGCACATGCATCAAATTCCTCCTTAATTCCTGCTCGAACCATGAAATCTTCTAACCCGTTGACTAAGCCGCATTTGAGCTTCTCTTGGTGGTTCATGGTACGGCTCATGTATTGCGGGCCTGGGTCCTTGCTTCCTTAAAGAACCACCTTGGTACATTTTCCTAAACATATTTCTTCCTCAGAAAAATTTCTGAAAATTTTAGTAACTCAAAATAAAAGTGAACCAAACTCAACAAAATTGATAGCAACTACTCCCACAAGTGCCTAGAGACTATATCATGCATTAGAACTACTTGGGACCATATAAATTTGACATGCAAGCTCAAGAACAAGGTCACCTAGGCAGCAAAAAATTGCAATGAATAAGGCACTAGAACAAAAACTAATTAGACCATTGGAAGAGTCACATACCAAAAAACAATCCCCCAAAGCAGTTTTGTGAGTGGAGCCTTGAGCAAGGAGATTGAAAATCGCAGCAAGATGAGCAAGAACTCGTGCTTGAGCTGGTTGGTGATTTTTTTGGGAGGAAGAAGGAGTATGTGGGTGCAGGAATAACTGGAGGGGGCCACTAGGGGCCCACGAGGCAAGGGGGCGCGCCCAGGGGGTGTGGGCGCGCCCTGGACCCTCGTGGCCAGGTGCTTGCTCCCCCTGATGTGTTCTCAGTGCCAGATGTTCTAAATATTCTAGACAAAAACATATTTCATTTTCAGGGCATTTGGAGAACTTTTGTTTTCGGGGTATTTTTTATTGCATGGATAATTCAGAAAACTGACAGAAAATACTATTTTTTTGCTTTATTTAATCTAGATAACAGAAAATAAAAGGAGGGTACAGAAGGTTGTGCTTTCTAACTTCATCCATCTCATGCTCATCAAAAGGAATCCACTAACAAGGTTGATAAAGTCTTGTTAACAAACTCTTTTCGAATAACATGGAACCGGAGAAATTTTTAATAACACTAGGTTACCTCAACGGGGATATGCACATCCCCAACAATAAGAATATCATATTTCTTGACAGGAGGAAGAGGAAATTCAAAACCTCCAATAGTAATAGTTGAAAATTTTCCAATAGAATTGATACTATGGACTTGAGGTTGTTTCCTTAGAAAGTGTACCGTATGCTCATTACCATAAACATGAAAAGTGATATTGCCTTTATTGCAATCGATAACAGCCCCTACAGTATTCAAAAAGGGTCTACCAAGAATAATAGACATACTATCGTCCTCGGGAATATCAAGAATAACAAAGTCCGCTAAAATAGTAACGTTTGCAACTACAACAGGCACATCCTCACAAATACCGACAAGTATAGCAGTTGATTTATCAGCCATTTGCAAAGAAATTTCAGTAGGTGTCAACTTATTCAAATCAAGTCTACAATATAAAGAGAGAGGCATAACACTAACACCGGCTCCAAGATCACATAAAGCAGTTCTAACATAGTTTCTTTTAATGGAGCAAGGTATAGTTGGTACTCCTGGATCTCCAAGTTTCTTAGGTATTCCACCTTTAAAAGTATAATTAGCAAGCATGGTGGAAATTTCAGCTTCCAGTATCTTTCTTTTATTTGTGACAATATCTTTCATGTACTCAGCATAAGGATTCATTTTAAGCATATCAGTAAAACGCATACGCAAAAAGATAGGTCTAATCATTTCGGCAAAGCGCTCAAAATCCTCATCGTCCTTTTTCTTGGATGGTTTGGGAGGAAAAGGCATGGGTTTCTGAACCCATGGTTCTCTTTCTTTACCGTGCTTCCTAGCAACAAAGTCTCTCTTATCATAACGTTGATTCTTTGATTGTGGGTTATCAAGATCAGCAGCAGGTTCAATCTCTACATCATTGTTATTGCTAGGTTGAGCATCAACATGAACATCATCATTAACATTATCACTAGGTTCATGTTCATCTCGAGATTGTGTTTCAGCATCAGAAATATAAATATCATTGGGATTCTCAGTTGTGTCAATAACAGGTTCACTAGAAGCATGCAAAGTCCTATCATTTTTCTTTTTCTTCCTTTTAGAAGGACTAGGTGCGTCAACATTAGTTCTCTAAGAATCTTGCTCAATTCTCTTAGGGTGGCCTTCAGGATAGAAAGGTTCCTGAGTCTTATTACCCCCTCTAGTCATAACTCTAACATCATTATCATTTTTCTTACTATTTTATTCATTGAGCAAATCATTTTGTGCTTTAAGAACTTGTTCTACCTGAGTGGTAACCATAGAAGCATGTTTACTAATAAGTTTAAGTTCACCCTTAACTCTAGACATATAATCACTCAAGTGTTCAATCATATAAGCATTGCGTTTCAATTGTATACCAACATAAGCATTGAAGTTCTCTTGTTTAACAATAAAATTATCAAACTCATCGAAGCATTGGCTAGCAGACTTGTACTGAGGAATATCACCTTCATCAAATCTATAGAGAGAATTTACCTTTACTACCTTTGTCGGGTTATCAAGACCATGTATTTCTTCAATAGGAGGTAAATTCTTAACATCGTCAACTTTAATACCTTTTTCCTTCATAGATTTCTTTGCCTCTTGCATATCTTCAGGACTAAGAAATAGAATACCCCTTTTCTTCGGAGTTGGCTTAGGAGTTGGTTCAGGAAGTGTCCAATTATTTTCATTAGTCAACATATTATTCAATAGCAATTCAGCTTGATCAACAATTCTTTCCCTAAAAACACAACCAGCACAACTATCTAGGTGGTCTCTGGAAGCATCGGTTAGTCCATTATAAAAGATATCAAGTATTTCATTTTTCTTGAGAGGATGATCAGGCAAAGCATTAAATAATTGGAGAAGCCTCCCCCAAGCTTGTGGGAGACTCTCTTCTTCAATTTGCACAAAATTATATATTTCCCTTAAAGCAGCTTGTTTCTTATGAGCGGGGAAATATTTAGCAGAGAAATAATAAATCATATCCTGGGGACTACGCACACAACCAGGATCAAGAGAATTAAACCATGTTTTAGCATCACCCATTAATGAGAACGAAAATAATTTAAGGATATAGTAGTAGCGAGTTTTCTCATCATTAGTGAACAGGGTGGCTATATCATTTAATTTAGTAAGATGTGCCACAACAGTTTTAGATTCATAGCCATAGAAAGGATCAGATTCAACCAAAGTAATTATCTCAGTATCAACAGAGAAATCATAATCCTTATCTGTAACATAGATATGTGAAGTAGCAAAAGCAGGGTCATATTTCATTCTAGCATTCAAATATTTTTCTTTAAGCTTAGCTAATAATTTCTTAAGATCCTTCTTATCATTGCAAGCAAGAAAGTCTCTAGCAGTTTCTTCATCCATAACATAACCCTCAGGCACAACAAGCAATTCATATCTTGGGGGAGAGCCTTCATCATCACTTTCATCAATATTATCAGTTTCAATAATTTCATTCTCTCTAGCCCTACCAAGTTGTTCATCAAGAAATTTACCCAATGGCACAGTAGTATCAAGCATAGAAGTAGTTTCATCATAAGTATCATGCATAGCAGAAGTGGCGTCATCAATAACATGCGACATATCTGAATTAATAGCAGAAGCAGGTTTAGGTGTCGCAAGCTTACTCAAAACATAAGGTGAATCAAGTGCAGAGCTAGATGGCAGTTCCTTACCTCCCCTCGTAGTTGAGGGATAAATCTTGGTTTTCTCGTCTTTCAAGTTCCTCATAGTGATCAACAGATATAAATCCCAAGTGACTCAAAGAAATAGAGCTATGCTCCCCGGCAACAGCGCCAGAAAATAGTCTTCATAACCCACAAGTATAGGGGATCACAACAGTTTTCGAGGGTAGAGTATTCAACCCAAATTTATTGATTCGACACAAGGGGAGCCAAAGAATATTCTCAAGTATTAGCAGTTGAGTTGTCAATTCAACCACACTTGGATAACTTAATATCTGCAGCAAAGTATTTAGTAGCAAAGTAGTATGGAAGTAACGGTAACGGTGGCAAAATTAACAGTAGCAGCTTTGTAGTAATTGTAACAGTGGCAACGCTAAAGTAACTAAGCAAAGAGCAATATGTGAAAAGCTCATAGGTATTGGATCGGTGATGGAGAATTATGCTGGATGCGATTATTCATGCAACAGTTATAACATAGGGTGACACAGAACTAGCTCCAGTTCATCAATGTAATGTAGGCATGTATTCTGAATATAGTCATACGTGCTTATGGAAAAGAACTTGCATGACATCTTTTGTCCTACCCTCCCGTGGCAGCGGGGCCCTATTGGAAACTAATGGATATTAAGGCCTCCTTTTAATAGAGTACAGGACCAAAGCATTAACACTTAATGAATACATGAACTCCTCAAACTACGGTCATCACCGGTAAGGATCCCAATTATTGTCACTTCGGGGTTAACGGATCATAACACATAATAGGTGACTATAGACTTGCAAGATAGGATCAAGAACTCACATATATTCATGAAAACATAATAGGTTCAGATATGAAATCATGGCACTCGGGCCCTAGTGACAAGCATTAAGCATAGCAAAGTCATAACAACATCAATCTCAGAACATAGTGGATACTAGGGATCAAACCCTAACAAAACTAACTCGATTACATGATAAATCTCATCCAACCCATCACTGTCCAGCAAGCCTACGGTGGAATTACTCACGCATGGTGGTGAGCATCATGAAATTGGTGATGGATGATGGTTGATGATGATGAAGGCGACGAATTCCCCTCTCCAGAGCCCCGAACGGACTATAGATCAGCCCTCCCGAGAGAGTTTAGGGCTTCGCGGCGGCTCCATATCATAAAACACGATGAATCCTTCTCTCTGATTTTTTTCTCCCCGAACGTGAATATATAGAGTTGGAGTTGAGGTCGGTGGAGCACCAGGGGCCCACGAGACAGGGGGCGCACCCCCCACCCTCGTGGACAGGGTGTGGTCCCCCTGGCCTTGATTCTTTCGCCAGTATTTTTTATTATTTCCAAAAATATTCTCCATGAAGTTTAAGGTCATTCCAAGAACTTTTATTTCTGCACACAAATAATACCATGGCAATTCTGCTGAAAACAGCGTCAGTCCGGGTTAGTTCCATTCAAATCATGCAAGTTAGAGTCCAAAACAAGGGCAAAAGTGTTTGGAAAAGTAGATATGATGGAGACATATCACACGGCTCTGGAGCTGTTCAACATGGTAACCAAGTGCGCGAGAGCCGAGGAGGGGCGCCTTTCCCTCCTTGAGCTCCCAGCTACCGACCGGAGGAGAAGAAAGCCAAGGCCAAGGACGTGAAGCACAAGGGGGTGGCCGTGCTCGCGGCTGGGCCAGATACGAAGCACTGCTGGAACCACCCCGAGTCGTCCAGAAGCAGCCGACCGTTTTGCGCCTTCCACAACGTAAACAGCCACAACACCAACGACTGTCAAGAGCTCAGGGCGATTCGAGTTGGATGCTTCGGACGATGCCCCGAGCGCAATGACTGGGGCTACAGCCGAGGAGGAGGCCGAGGCGGAGGACGCTGGGACGATTGCGGCCCCCGCCAGGAGTGGCACGACCGGCCTCGCGAGGACCACTGGCAGGACCAGCCTCATGAGGGCGCCTGGAGGGATCAGACTCACGAGGACCGCCCTCTGGACAACGCTGGCCTTCCTGCGCTGCCGCCACCACTAAGAAGGAACGACGACCACCATCAGGACGAGGGGGTTGGGGGCTTCCAGGAACCGCGTGTTATTGGTTGCATCTTGGGCGGAGCTCAGGCCCCAGCGTCTCAGCGTATCTTCAAGCAGTTTGCTCGCGAGGTGAATGCAGCCCTTCCCAGGCTTGAGGCCACGCGCCCGCTCAGGTGGTCCAAGTGCACCATCACTTTCAGCTCGGCGGACCAGCTCAAGTGCATGGCCACTGCTGGCGCCCTCCCGATGCTCTGCTCACCCGTCATCAGCAATGTACAAGTCACCAAGACCCTCATTGACGGTGGTGCAGGGCTTAATGTCCTATCCGTCGAGACATTCGACAGCCTCCAAGGGCCATACGATCAGCTTCAGCCCACCAAGCCCTTCTCAGGAGTGACTGACGGCTCCACCACCCCAATAGGGCAGGTCCGCCTCCCTGTCACCTTCGGACAGCGCGGCAACTACCGCACCGAGCTCATCGACTTTGACGTTGCTCACATCCGTCTGCCATACAATTCCATCCTCGGGTATCCGACCCTAGCCAAGTTCATGGCGGTAACTCACCACGGCTACAACGTCCTCAGGATGCCAGGAAGCGGCGGGGTCATCACGGTCCCCTGCGAAGAAAGAGATGCGGTGTGCTCCCTCGAGCGCGCCTTCCAAGCCGCAGCAATCGAAGACCCCGACAATGATGGTGCGCAGTACCCTCCTGAGGCCATCCCAAGAAGAATAAGCAACTACTCCGTACAGGGCCTTAGTGGGCGGCGCCTCTAGTGGTGCCACATCAGGATCAGCGCCCGCGCCGGGGGCGCCTCCCTCCTTCGCATAGGAAGGCGTGCCCGACGCCCTCCTCGGGCAAGGCTCGGGGGCTCTCTTCTGGAGGGCCTCAGACCTGGCCAACATCACGAGGGAGGCGCTCGGGCACCACGTGGAGGCGTGCTTTGCAGCAAGTCTTCCTCAGGGGGACACGGGGGGCAAGCAGCGCCTGGCGCTCAGGAGTTCATCGCCAAGACCACTCGGGAGATGCAGGATGCAAGGGCCATGCGCGGCGACCGCCGGCCACCTGGCGCAGCTCCCCATCCAGGCGAGGATGGCGGGCTGCACATCTGCATCGACATCCCAGGGCTCAATAGGGCCGCATCTCAGGAGCGCTTCCGGCCTTCACGCGTGGGACATTGCGAGGGCCCACCTCACAGCTATGTTGGCATGCCGTTCGGCCTGCCGAGCATGGCGGCCGCCTTCCAGCGCAACCTGCGGAGAGTCCTAGCGACCCAGGAGGCCAGGCGTCACGCAGTCCTGGCGGAGATGGAGATGGTCCTCAAGGAACCACCTGGACCCCCAGATCCTCCCGAGGCTCGAGGCCCCGGTGGCTCATGAGGAGCAACCCCTTCGCCACGCATCTTCAGCTACCCCAACATCCCTTCGACAACGGAACCAGGTGACATTTTCCAAGTTTATTTAGGTGGGAGCGCCCCCGGGCTGCATCATTCCTAGGCCGCGTGGGCCTGTCCCTACGGCATGTATCATTTTACATATTTAGCTTACTCTGCTGGGGGCGCACCTCGGGCTGCATCACCCCCAGGCCGCTTGGGTCCGACCAAGTGGCATGCATCGTTCTCGCATTTACCTAAGCTAGTTCGCTTTCAATGCATAATCTATTTATGGTTATCACCTGCTTGATTGTCACCCATCATGACCGCCCGCGTCGCCGGTCTACCCCATGCTCATCCCGCAACAGGAACTACTCACGCGGGCACGACGCTTGTGCTCGGGTCCGTCCCTGCAACGCCAACAAATCTGAGTGGTCAAGCTCTGAATCGCGGCACGACCCGCGCACGTCACCTCACCAGGCCCTCAGTGCCTTCATCTTCTTGCGAAACGACCAGCGGCAGACCGGCAATCGTAGTGGTAATTTGTGTCCCTCCTCATGCTAACCTGCAGGAACCTCCTGAGGACAACAGTAGGCGGTACCGCGGGCTCCCTCTTCTCCCTTGCAATTTGCTTGTGCGTTAAAAGGGGGGCTCCCGAGCATCGCGACTCAGGAGGTCTTACTGGCTCTCCAGCCCTCACCCCCTGGCCTTGACCACGGCATCGTGGCCTGGCATACCAGCGGCGGCTGAGCTCGCTCGAGGGCCGGGACCTGAGGACGTAGAGCACATATGTAACATCCCAAATTTTGGAATGTTAATATAATTAATTGAATTGTTTGTTTGTTTGCTTGAGTGAATTAAACTTGAGTGAAATTTGAACCTTTTCAAAAACTTTTGAAAGAGAGGGAATAAAATGACTTTCCCCTTCTCCGGTAAATTCAAATTCATCCTATTAAAATCAATGAGAGAAGATGACATGACTTCTTCAACTATAAAGAATTTGAACGGAGTTTTGCAATTTAATTCTTTCAAATATTTGCACTTGCTTCTCTATTTTTCTTCCCCGAGAAATACCCCGAAAAATAAATTCTTGCAAGCAAGAAAAAGCGGAGAAAATGACCCTCCAAAATCAGGGGCATTTTTGAAAATATTGAGCCAAGAAAAACCAAAGTTTTATTTAAAATTATTTGCAAAAAGAAATAAAGCCTTTAGGGATTTTCTGAAAAACATTTTTTTTAAGTTTTTATTTTGGCCGTGGAATAATGCTCATCATCTACATTTTATTTTTCTGATAATTTTAGTATATAAAAACTCTTTATTCCGAATTGATTTGATTTCCCTTTTTATTGTTTTAGTTTCCTAATTTTAAAAATAGGAATGGAATCGTTTTATTAGGAAAAACCTGGCCCATTAAGCACTTTCCTATTCTAGCCCAACAAGAGATCATCTCCTTCCTCTGTTTCCTCTCACGTTCTGAAGCTTTCCATATCCATGGAGCAGAAACTCCACCTTCCCGATCTCCCTCGTCTTTCCATCCCAGCGCCTCCCGAGACCGCCTATAAAACCCCTCCCTCTCCTCGTTCCATTTTCCCATCACCATGCCCTCTCCTGCCCGTAGCCTTCTCGCCACCGTCCTCCTTTTCCTGCCTAGAATCGCTCACCGGAGCTCTCCTGGAACCTCCCATCGCCTGCAGCACCCCTCGCGCCCCACCCTGCTGTGCCTCCCACGCGCCTCCTCCCACCTCCTCCGCCACCCCCACCCTCTTGGCGACCTCGCCCCCTCGCCGGAGCAGCCCTCCACATCGCCGTTTCCTTCCTGCCATCTCTGCCTCACGTACAGGTAACTCCCTTGTTGTTTTTTTTGTTTCTCTTTCTTTTGTCTATTCCCGTACCACCGTTAGATCTTGATCCTAAGGCCCCAAATAGATCACTTAATAGCCAAACCGTTTTCTTCAAATGTGCGGCCGTCCTCTAGATAGCCTAAAACGCCCACATCCGACAACCAATCAAATCTCGCCACGTCGCCGTTTTCGTTTTCAGATTTATTTCCGTAACAGATTTAGTTCCGTTCTTGTTTAGCTTATAACTGTTGATCTAGAAGTCCAATGATGCTGATTCTTTTTGCGTTAGATCACAATTTTCTTGTAGTTTCCAAAAATATATAATTTGTCTATGTTTGGATTTATAAAAATTGAGTTAGATCAGATTTGAATTAAAGCTTGTTTTTCTTATTCGGGAGTTTCATAATAGATTTTTATTTAATTCTTTTTGCTCCTAGTTGCTTAATGAAATATTTTCTGTTTAGTTAACATAAAACCATGATTAGGTGATGTTAAGAAATTTTGTTATATAAAACTATTTTTGTTGTTATTTGAAGTAGGAAAACTTTGAGTTGTTTTTATTTAAGTTTTCCCTTTGGGTTTTGCTTTGTTGGTTTTGGTGTGTTACTTTGTTATGTTATGTTATGCTATGTGCTTATTATAGTTATTGTTTGCCTCGGTAGAATTTCCGAGTCACGAAGATTGCTACTCTGAAACCCTAGTTTTTGAAGATCGTCAACAAGGCAAGTTCACTTTGATCATTGCTTTCATACCTATGTTTTATTGCATTTTGTGGCATCCTTGCAACCACCCCTCGATAGTGTTATTGAATCCTTGTAGTTGAGTAGTATGCATGAGGTAGGAACCCACCCCTGTTACCAAGCCGGGGCGATATTTTATTTAATGCTACGCTATAGTAGGCGGGGTTTGGTATGAGTGCTTTCGGGAGTGGTGTGAGAATGGAGGATCTCGTCATTGGCGACAACACCATGATGAAAGCTGCAAGGACTGCATCTTCAAGGCCTCAAGACTTCAAGACTCGAGACAAGAATTCAATACACTCTTGGGTGAAGGGCGGTTGTGGGCACCTGGAGAAACCAGTGGTTGGCGGGATGCATGGAGAAGCGCCATGACATCTTGCGGAGCTTCACCCAGACTCAAAGAGGCGGAAGAATACTTCACGCCGGAAGCTTACCTGTGCAACCGCAAGTCATTATGGGCTCTGGCTTGGTTGACCTTAGTTGTGACTCTGGCTGGGGCGGTACTAGTAGATGTAGAACTACGGTAGGATTGGATGAGCACGGACGGTGGTCGGAGGAACTCTTTGGAAGACCATGTTTGGTCATCTTGTTCTCAAACACTCTGAAGTGCGAGAGCGTAAAGAGAGGATCGAATCTTGCGGGTAAAGTGTACAAACCTCTGCAGAGGGTTATAACCTAATCGATTAGCCGTGTCCCGATTACGGACAATTTGAGCATCTGGACTTGGATCTATCTCGGAACTCTCAACACGGACTGATAACTTAATTGTGGGCAACTTATGATGATTTGGGCTATGAGACATCGGTTGGCGGAACCATGTCATGATAGAAAACTCCATAGTACAGACTGCATTTATTCCTTTGATGTAGGAAAATAAAACCAGCTTTTACATAAACAAAACTCGAATCTGAGCCACAAAGCCATCTGCATATAGTATAGTTTATCATCTGTTTTCTCTTATTGTGATCTTGCGGTACATTCAATGTACTAACCTACGGCTGCAACGTATCATGTTGCAGATATTTCATCGACAGTAAGAGTTACGATCTGGGTTACGGTCTACACTCAACCTGCCGATGGCGTTGATGGGACTCCACACCCGACTATTTGTTTCGCTGTGACTTATGAGGTATATATCAGTTTCGTTAATTATACATGTGATTGCACTTTGATATATACATTGATGTCTTGTGTGTGCCGACATCTTGATCGAGGATGTACGAAACACGAAGGCTTGACCGTCTGAGGTCGGTCGCTCTGATATGGTATCGAGCACATGTTGCACTGTAGGGCGTGACCTAGAAATCGGAAAGCCCTAGGACAGGATATATCAAAAACTTTATTTACAAAAGACTCTTACTTCTCATCTTTTCTGATTTTATCAAATAGACCCTCTCACCTCAAATAGTTAGAATATACCCCTTATCCTTTGATCACCGGAGGATCAATGAAGGCGCTCAAGAAGGATTTGATATCGGAGGCTGATGGCCCCTTGAGTAAAGAGGATTTCACCATGTATTAGAAGCTAGAACAGTTGAAGACTCCGAAGACTTGAAAGGATCTGAAGAATTATTAGACCTTTAGAAGACCAAACCCCTGTTATACACTTACGTTAGATACGATGATTTGTGAGCTGTCATTTGTTTGATGTTTTTTTCTGACAGCCACAAAGTAAAACTTGTTTCTTCAAATACTATTGTTTGTATTGTGTGTATATCCCTCCCCATCTCTCTCTCATCTCACCCTAAAACCCTTGAACCCCATAGATGATGAATGAAGTTGGACTGATATTCTCTGGACCGAAGACTCAGCCGGAGGCAGAGCTATGGATGAGAACATGGAGAATCACTTGGAGCAATTTGGTTTCAAGGAAGTATGAGGTCAATCGCTCTTGATTACTTTCTGAGAAAGTGTTGCAACCTGGTGGAGAATGCATCAAGCCATACAGGATTTAATGGAGCAAGAACTTGGGAGGAATTCAAGAAGACCTGTTGAGATCACGTCTCATCAGGAAGCACTATGATAACCGAGACCTTGTGCTGCAGGATTTGCGGAGAAATAGGACACACCGGGAGGAACACAAGGATGGATGCCCTCATTGTGAGGAAGAACACCCGGTGAGGAATGCCCAACTAGTCGGGTGACTTGTTTCTTGTGTGAAGGAACCACCCACTACCGGTGCGGTGTCACATTTACTCCACGGTGCAACAAACTATTCCAAGCGGGAAGATGGAATGAAAGAAGCCCTCAAGGAAGATCTAGAAGAACCCGATAATGAATGAAAGTGTTGAAGACCTGGATGGAGAAGGTCTCAACAGATTTTACTCAATGCCTACTATTCATGTGGAGAAGAAGGACATTTTCACGATGATTGCACCAAGGAAAGAAAGGAGTATCCAGGATATTTCCGGCAATGAAGTGAAGTTTGACCCCGGAGATAGTAACTCGATCATTCTGAGAGAAATCCGGGAAGAGAAAAGGAAGGCAACCCGAGAACAACGCAATTTTTGCAGAGAAGGACCTAAGTCATATCACTTGTTACAGGTGCAAGGATTTAGGTCATTACGCTAGTACATGTCCAGAAAAGAAGCCAAGAATCCAAGGAGTCCGCATAGTCACAAAGAAGCCCCGAGACATGTCGGAAGTCATTTGTTTTCGCTGCAAGGGGGCAGGACATTATGCTATTAAATGTCCCGACAAGATGAAAGCTGGAGTTGGAATTTTTGATATGGATAATAAGAGTAGTAGAAAGCAATTTCATTTTCATGAGCTCAATGAGTTGAATTATGTAATAGATTACCCTGAGATTGTAATAGATCATGACTCAATAAAGTTGTAATGTCACATGCTGAAAAGCTTTAAGGAGTTGTCATATTTTATCTTGGAAATTAATATTGTTGATGAACATGGAAGAAGGTGAGTTGTGATGCGTAAACAGGAAATTGGAAATTGAGTTTGAAGTTCTGTTTGGATGATATGAATGTGTGCCCCGGAGATAAGTACCTTATTACGAGCATCAATTCTGTTTCACAAGCTGCAGATGGCGACCCTTCTGAGTCTTTCCTTAAAGGTCGGAAACCATCATGACACGACAAGTGATCATGATTACCGAAGATCTGAAGGACATGATGAAGCATATTCACCTTGAAGGAGATCACGGTCTACAAAGGCTACCCTTCATGCATAAGGGAGTGGATCTTTGGTATGTGGAGTACACCTCCACCATTTGAAAGAGTTTGCCCAAAGATGATGGGGAAGTACTTTTCATTTCACGTGTGCCACAAGCAACTTTCTTGATGCTGTTAGTGAAGCAGCCATGGAAGCCATCGCCGGATCGGAGAAATACTTGAAGCAAGACTCCGTTATACTCAGGAATACCTAAGCGAAGTGCATGCAGAGATGATGAAGGTGAAGCTCAAGACCACCATGATGAAACAGAAGATTGAAGATTTCAAGGCTCATGTCGCACAATTCGGTGGGATGAAGAATCCTCGAGGAGGATAAATAAATAAAGTGGAAGTAATGTCGACCATACCAAATCATGTGGGTGGCAGCATTTGTAACAAATACTTTTGGAATTTGGATTCTGAAAATGGTTAAGGATGTAATGAAAGATTGATATGAGATTAATGAGATTTTATGGATAAACTTGTGCACTTCTTTTGGTCATAGTACTCTATAAAGCCACAGGATCAATGAAGAAAAAGCGTGTTATTCATGGCGGCCATAGAAGGAAGCTGGACAAAATAAGTTGGAGTTTTGTTTTGATATGATGGTATGAAGAAGCAGTACTCTGGATTTAAGGAGGTGTAACAAGAGAGTTACTCCAAGGATGAGTTAAAGCTGCACTAGTGTTGAAGTGGGCCATAACCCACAGGCCCAGGATTTTGAGAAGGAACCGTTGTAACCTTGATAAAGGAATAAATTTGGAAGAATCTGTGATCCAATCAGCCTACGTTTACGTGAAGATTACATAAAAACCTAAGAGTGGTGAAGTAACGATAGATGTTTTGTTTGGCTTGCGAAACCATGGATTTACTCGAACCCAATTCGAGGACAAGAGAAATTCTGCAATGCTTGTGAGTATGCCCAAGTGTTAGAATCGTGATTCACTGTTTACGTATGTGGTAATGATTCAAATGCGGGATGGATTGGCCCCATACGGAGACTTCTATCATGAACTATCATATGTTGATGGAAAATCAGAGAGCCTTGAAAAACTTAGAAGAGTGTCGAGCGATAAGCCATAAAACCATAAAATGGTAGGGCGATGGAACCCCATTACAGCAACCGTTGCCAAGCGTAGGTTATAAGGTGAGGTTCAACCCAGACCCGTTTTCTGCAGGAGAAAACCATAAATTGTAGACCACCATGAGTGTTTGATAGTTGTTTAGAATGGACACAGACCCATCAGCTAAGAAGATCCGGTCTCGGACGAACTTCAACTTTGTGAACCGACCCAAGCTTTTGAGAAAACTCTATGCTTTCGACGGAAGAGCTTTAATGAAGGAGCTATTGTAAGATATGTGAAGAGACATACATTGTCAGCCCTCCGGAGGAAATATCTGAGTTTATTGGAACCATGACCTTGTTTTTAAGTGTGGTAGCACCTGACCTTCGACCAACACATTTGCTAGAAGACCCCAACCCTAACCTTTTCTTGCTAGCCTCTTGAATCTAGGGGCGAGATTCATTTTAAGTGTGGTAGGTTTGTAACATCCCAAATTTTGGAATGTTAAAATAATTAATTGAATTGTTTGTTTGTTTGCTTGAGTGAATTAAACTTGAGTGAAATTTGAACCTTTTCAAAAACTTTTGAAGAGAGGGAATAAAATGACTTTCCCTTCTCCGTAAATTCAAATTCATCCTATTAAAATCAATGAGAGAAGATGACATGACTTCTTCAACTATAAAGAATTTGAGCGGAGTTTTGCAATTTAATTCTTTCAAATATTTGCACTTGCTTCTCTATTTTTCTTCCCGAGAAATACCCGAAAAATAAATTCTTGCAAGCAAGAAAAGCGGAGAAAATGACCCTCCAAAATCAGGGGCATTTTGAAAATATTGAGCCAAGAAAAACCAAAGTTTTATTTAAAATTATTTGCAAAAAGAAATAAAGCCTTTAGGGATTTTCTAAAAACATTTTTTAAGTTTTTATTTTGGCCGTGGAATAATGCTCATCATCTACATTTTATTTTTACGATAATTTTAGTATATAAAAACTCTTTATTCGAATTGATTTGATTTCCTTTTTATTGTTTTAGTTTCCTAATTTTAAAAATAGGAATGGAATCGTTTTATTAGGAAAAACCTGGCCCATTAAGCACTTTCCTATTCTAGCCCAACAAGAGATCATCTCCTTCCTCTGTTTCCTCTCACGTTCTGAAGCTTTCCATATCCATGGAGCAGAAACTCCACCTTCGATCTCCCTCGTCTTTCCATCCCAGCGCCTCCCGAGACCGCCTATAAAACCCCTCCCTCTCCTCGTTCCATTTTCCCATCACCTGCGCCCTCCCTGCCCGTAGCCTTCTCGCCACCGTCCTCCTTTTCCTGCCTAGAAACGCTCACCAGGAGCTCTCCTGGAACCTCCCCATCGCCCTGCAGCACCCTTGCGCGCCCCACCCTGTTGTGCCTCCCACGCGCCTCCTCCCACCTCCTCCGCCACCCCCACCCTCGCCGGCGACCTCGCCCCCTCGCCGGAGCAGCCCTCCACATCGCCGTCTCCTTCCTGCCATCTCTGCCTCACGTACAGGTAACTCCCTTGTTGTTTTTTTTGTTTCTCTTTCTTTTGTCTATTCCCATTACCACCGTTAGATCTTGATCCTAAGGCCCCAAATAGATCCTTAATAGCCAAACCGTTTTCTTCAAATGTGCGGCCGTCCTCTAGATAGCCTAAAAGCAGCACCGACAACCAATCAAATCTCGCCACGTCGCCGTTTTCGTTTTCAGATTTATTTCCGTAACAGATTTAGTTCCGTTCTTGTTTAGCTTATAACTGTTGATCTAGAAGTCCAATGATGCTGATTCTTTTTGCGTTAGATCACAATTTTCTTGTAGTTTCCAAAATATATAATTTGTCTATGTTTGGATTTATAAAAATTGAGTTAGATCAGATTTGAATTAAAGCTTGTTTTGCTTATTCGGGAGTTTCATAATAGATTTTTATTTAATTCTTTTTGCTCCTAGTTGCTTAATGAAATATTTTATGTTTAGTTAACATAAAACCATGATTAGGTGATGTTAAGAAATTTTTGTTATATAAAACTATTTTTGTTGTTATTTTAAGTAGGAAAACTTTGAGTTGTTTTTTCTTTAAGTTTTCCTTTGGGTTTCTTTGTTGGTTTATGTGTGTTACTTTGTTATGTTATGTTATGCTATGTGCTTATTATAGTTATTGTTTGCCTCGGTAGAATTTCCGAGTGCGAAGATTGCTACTCTGAAACCCTAGTTTTTGAAGATCGTCAACAAGGCAAGTTCACTTTGATCATTGCTTTCATACCTATGTTTTATTGCATTTTGTGGCATCCTTGCAACCACCCCTCAGTAGTGTTATTGAATCCTTGTAGTTGAGTAGTATGCATGAGGTAGGAACCCACCCCTGTTACCAAGCCGGGGCGATATTTTATTTAATGCTACGCTATAGTAGGCGGGGTTTGGTATGAGTGCTCGGAGTGGTGTGAGAATGGAGGATCTCGTCATTGGCGACAACACCATGATGAAAGCTGCAAGGACTGCATCTTCAAGGCCTCAAGACTTCAAGACTCGAGACAAGAATTCAATACACGCTCTTGGGTGAAGGGCGGTTGTGGGCACCTGGAGAAACCAGTGGTTGGCGGGATGCATGGAGAAGCGCCATGACATCTTGCGGAGCTTCACCCAGACTCAAAGAGCGGAAGAATACTTCACGCCGGAAGCTTACTGTGCAACCGCAAGTCATTATGGGCTCTGGCTTGGTTGACCTTAGTTGTGACTCTGGCTGGGGCGGTACTAGCAGATGTAGAACTACGGTAGGATTGGATGAGCACCGGACGGTGGTCGGAGGAACTCTTTGGAAGACCATGTTTGGTCATCTTGTTCTCAAACACTCTGAAGTGCGAGAAGCGTAAAGAGAGGATCGAATCTTGCGGGTAAAGTGTACAAACCTCTGCGAGAGGTTATAACCTAATCGATTAGCCGTGTCCCGATTCACGGACAATTTGAGCATCTGGACTTGGATCTATCTCGGAACACTCAACACGGACTGATAACTTAATTGTGGGCAACTTATGATGATTTGGGCTATGAGACATCGGTTGGCGGAACCATGTCATGATAGAAAACTCCATAGTACAGACTGCATTTATTCCTTTGATGTAGGGAAAATAAAACCAGCTTTTACATAAACAAAACTCGATCTGAGCCACAAAGCCATCTGCATATAGTATAGTTTATCATCTGTTTTCTCTTATTGTGATCTTGCCGGTACATTCAATGTACTAACCTACATGGCTGCAACGTATCATGTTGCAGATATTTCATCGACAGTAAGAGTTACGATCTGAGGTTACGGTCTACACTCAACCTGCCGATGGCGTTGATGGGACTCCACACCCGACTATTTGTTTCGCTGTGACTTATGAGGTATATATTAGTTTCGTTAGTTATACATGTGATTGCACTTTGATATATACATTGATGTCTTGTGTGTGCCGACATCTTGATCCGAGGATGGCACAGAAACACAGAGGCTTGACCGTCTGAGGTCGGGCCGCTACAACATAGAAGAGCGTGGAGAAGAGGGGGAGACTCGCACGGGCCCAACCTAGCTACACTACAGCCGTCGACGCACGAGTCTGGCGCATCACAAGGAATCGACTCTCGACTGCCAAGATAAGTTTCGCGCCCGGGTCGACCAAGCGCTACAGCATGGGATCATCACTTGTTGCAGCCTTGTTACGGCAACATCGCCTTCCTTTCCTGCCTCTTGGTGGCTGCTTGCGCGCTAAAGGGGACCTCCTGAGCATCGCGCCTCAGGAGCTCTTACTGGACCTCGGGCCGCTCACCTCCTGGCCTTGACCACGGCATCGCGACCTGGCATACCAGCAACGGCTGCAGCCTGCCTGGGGACCAGGACCTGTCGACGTAGAGCACCAAGCTGCCGTGGGGTTGGAAAGGGGAGACCGAGCCGAAATAGGACATGCATTCGCAAATTTTCATAATAAGGATAATATCGACAAAATACATTACAGACCCTCGCAGGGAACAAAAGAAGGGAGTTTCTAGGAGCACTATCTACACGCGCCAGCGTGGCCTATGCCATCATCAACAGTGGGCCATGGGAGGCCGACCCCAACCCCATCCAAATCAGCGACGGCAGCAGTCGGACGCTGCGGCCTTGCTCCGGGCACGGTGAGAGCTCAGGGGCACGTAGCTGTCGTTGCTCTTCTCCGGGGTATCGTAGGGCCCAGGAGAGTCGCTGGACTCCCAAGCGCCGCCGCTACTGCTAGAGGAGCTGCTGGCGAAGCCAGCGGCAAGCTCGTCAATGGCCGCTGCGCCGCCCCGACGACCCCCTCTGGGGCAGCACTCCAGGCGGGGGCCTTCCTCGTCGAAGACCTTGAAGAACATGGTGGAAGCGCCATCGTACTCAAAATGGATGGCGAGGGCACCTTCCGAGTGGCAGACTCGAGCAACCTCGCCCCAGCCACGGGTCATGAAGATCTTGCCTGGGGAGACTTCTTCAACCTCCACTCCAGTCGCTGGGGCATCGCAGTCGGCGTGCTGCAGCCAAAGCTAGAGGGGGGCCCTCGGCGGCATCTCGGTAGGGAAGATCTGCGGAAAGAGAATCCAAGTGCATGGAGGCATCGCCGCCCACATCCCGAGTTCATGCGAGGAGTCTGCGTTGTGGGCTCCTGGGGCGACGGCATGCGTCACCACGGCGCGGCGACCACGGCCACGGCATGGGCGGCGGCGCTTGCTGCCTCTCCCTTTGGAGCCCTCAGCTTGGGCGTATAGAGGCAGAGGGTACCCGGGAGGAGGCCGCTCGCACCATGGCCTCGACACCTCTGGCCTCATGGCTACGTCGCAGCGATGGGCTAGCCTCTTCTTCGGCGGAAGTGGCCCGGGCTCGTCGCGGGGGTTTTTTCCTTCTTTGCGGCTAAGAACCTCCGTATCGGCACCATGAGTGTCGCTGCTAGCAGTGAAGCAACGGAGAAGAAACGAGCGGAGCAGGAAGAGATGAGCGACGGGGGCTCCGCCCCCTCCTCATTTATAACGAGAGAAGGCCAACTGGCGATCCCCATGATCATAGGTAATGATGATTTTTCTCTGCATGCAGCAGGGACTCCTCAAGTCGGGCAGTTGCCAAGGCAGCATAGGGAAGCGGAGACGCCCACGTCCAATCAATCGCCACGCGTCAAGCGAGGCCGCAAGCTATTGGGGCTCGCGGTGCTCCACACTTGCCCTTTGGCTTCGCCTCGAAGCCAAGTCCGAGCGCGCCTTGGGCCCGGGGGCTACTGTCGGCGTCCTGGGAACGGGGGTCCCCAGACTTGCCTGCCTGCAGCCCACGGCGTGGCTCCACCAGCAGCCCAATACAGCTCATCTTCACTAGCAAACACTCAGGACCCTCACGAGGGGCCAAGCCTCGCGAGGCGGACAACGCAAGACTTCCTCGGGGCGGCCTCACCAGGCTGGCTCGCGAGGGGCGGAGAGATCAAGGCAAGGGTCACCTCGCGAGGTTTCTGTGACGTAAGACATGACGACCGGGGCCAAGCGGGCGCCAGCGCGTGCAGTGTCCTTGTTTCCTCTTTGGTGCTAAAGAGGCGAGCACAGGCGAGGAGTCTCGAGGCAGCTGGCAAAGGTTTCCATATTGGTGCAACGAGACCAAGACCAGCAGGACGGCAGGACGGAGGTCACCATGGAGCCCAAAACAGCGTCACCACCAGAGCCTTTGGCAGGCGAAGACCACCTTTAGTCAGGATAACTTGTACTAGTTGTGTCCCTTCAAATTGGGCCGTTGTGGCATCCCTTCCCGCCAGCATTTGGAAAGAGGACCAGGGCCTCTATAAATAGGGCTAGACACCACAGTAAGAAGGAGAGGGATCTCGAGCCATTCATATCATCCTCATCCACACAAGCACACCAAGCACAAGAGCACCTCTCCTCAGGAGGTTGTTCTTCCCTTGTCACTGTTCATCCTCAGCCCGAGAGGCAATCCACCACACCACACTGGAGTAGGGTATTACACCACATCGGTGGCCCGAACCAGTATAAACCTTGTGTCTCTTGTTCTGTGAGTTCGACGCGCTGAGCTTTGAGATCGCGGTGAGGGCGTTAGCTAGGGGGAGGAGAGATCTTCGTGCGCACCCCAGTGTTCGAACCTCAAGGGTTTTGCCGGAACCCAAAATCCGACATCGTCATCAGACGGAACATGGAATGCCACTTGCTTCTTGTGAGGACTTGGCCTCGTTCCACATCCAGCAATGGTTTTGACTTTCAGCAAAGTTGGACCACTTGAGGATTGTGGTTGATCTGAGGAAGATGCAGAAGCCCCTAAGGCAATAGAGAAGCATGCAGTCCGTTGACACATTGCAAGGTGCACAGGTGTTGAGGACTTTGTGGCAGCACCATAGGATTTTGAAGCAACTGAGGGGATTGGCACTGTCCTTGAAGAAGTTGCTTGAGTATTTTGCCCTGGGGGATTTTCAGTTGAAGAACTTGGCCGTGAGGGCATTTAACTTGAAGATTTCTTCATCATGGACTTCTTTGGCACTGTTGTACTAGCAGAGTCCTCAGCGACATCAGCTTGAGAATTCTCATTGAATTTCCTCACTGCTTCTGCAGCAGTTTTCTGAAGCTTGGCTTGGCATTTGGCACATTCTTTAGGAAATTCCTCACCACACCTGACGCTGGTGGGATCAGCTATTTGGCTAGCTGCCAAAGGTGGTCCTGGACATGGAGGGTTTATAGCGAATTTCTTCATGTACTTGGGAGTCACATATCGATATTCCCTCCATTCCTTGGCCCATATCCTCTCAATTCTCTGAATGTGCACTTTGCGCTGATTCTTTTTTTTCCTTCCCATGTGTTTCCTCATCAAGTGTGCAGTAATCATCATAGATGTCCCCAGGGATTTCAAAGGCCATGTTTGTCTCAGGCCTCTTGCCTCCCTTCTGAGGTCTCTTCCCATCTTCCATTTTCCTCACTTGAGGACTTTGAACTTTGGATGTTTCTGAGGAAGTATGCAAATTTTCTTCGAGGAATGTTGCAGATGAGTTTAAAAGTTGATGAGAACCTAGTGATTCAGCAGCGGACATTGTGTACCTGTGAACAGAGTATAGGTGCAAAGAATTTGGAGAGGTCATATGTGTTCTCAGGAATTTTTTCAAAAGAATCAAGTTTGAGGAATTTGACCATAGATGTCTTGAGGAATTTCACTAAGCATTCTTGACTTAGGTTCCATAGTTGTATAGATTTGAAAATCCACACAACTGAGGAATCTTGAAGAAAAACATAGCTTAGAGAAACAAATCAAGGAACAGAATCGTTCAGGTGTTTAAGGAGTGGAAAGTTGAAGAATAAACACCTTTTGAAGATTTTGTGGTAATCATAAGAATCAAAGTTGGGAAGTAAAATTAGATTTTAATTACCCTTGATGAAAACACGGCGAACTGGGAGTGGAGATGGAAAAGTTCATCAGTTCAGATCTCCCACACCCTAACTCGGCAGCAGGAGACAGCTACGGCAACGGCGGAGTGAAGATTTCCGCGGTCGGCGCGAGTCCGATGGTGATGAGGTCGGGGAAGTGAGGCTCTTCCTCACCGGCGACGATGGTGAGTAGCGGCGGCGCTAGCTGAGAGCTCGAGCGAGATTGAGGTCGAGCGGACTAAATGAAGTATGAGGAGGGTGAGGGGTACTTTTAGCCATAGTGAAAAACTGTTTGTCCGAAGATTTTGGACGAACATGCCCCTTACCCTTCCTATCCTAACGACATGTGTCACACACATACAGAGAGGTGGAGATCGTGGGTGATTAGTTTAATCCAATGAAGGAAGCGTTACGGATTGAGCGGTAACAATCGAAAATTCAGATATGAAAATTTTAGCGTTTCGTTCGCAAATTCTTCAGCTGTCAAGGACATAGTGAAGACTCTGAACGGGTTTCAAATAGAATGCACATGAAGAATTTGTGAACAGACTGGGTTGAGTTGAGCATAGAGAGGGAACGGTCCGATCACATTCACTTAGATGAAAATCAACTTGAAAAATTAGCAATAAGTGAATGTTGTTGAGGAGACGAAAACTCAAGTCATATATATATATATATATGTATATATATATATATGTATATGTGTATATATATATATATAAGAACATCAGTCGAAAAGTTGAAGAAATTGCAAACTTGAGGAATTTGAAAATTGAAGAATTTGCAAAATGAAGAAAAACTCAAATTTGAAGATTTTCAACTTTTGTTGGTGGCGTGTCCCACCGTATAAGAATGATGATTTCAGACACCGCGTACAATTGTCATAGGACTCTGAGAATCAAATTTTTCATTAATTTTTTCACACTTAGAGGGTTAGTCTTCATTGATTGAAAAATACATTACTTCATGTGTTGCACACCTAAGTCATCAATTTTTCATAAGTGTTAGGATGTGTGCCCTTTCAAAGAACATTCGAAGAATCTATGATTTTTAGCTCACACCGCAACTTGCTAAATATCTTCTCATCGAAGGCCTTTGTGAAGATATCTACCAGCTGTTATTCAGTCTTCACGTGGTCAATGGAGATGTCGCCCTTCAACACATTATCATGAAGAAAATGATGACGAATCTGGATGTGCTTAGTCTTCGAGTGCTGAACTGGGTTATGAGCAATCTTGATGGCACTCTCGTTGTCGCAGTAGAGTGGCTCATTCTTCATGTTGATGCCGTAGTCCTTGAGGGTTTGCTTCATCCACAGCAATTGAGCACATCAAGAACCAGCAGCAATGTACCCAGCTTCAACAGTAGATAATGATACACAATTCTGCTTCTTCGAGGACTAACATACTAAGGATCGTCCGAGGAAATGGCATGTGCCTGATGTTGACTTGCGATCCACTCAATCACCAGCATAGTCAGAGTCAGAATATCCAATGAGATCAAAAGTCGTGCCCTTGGGATACCATAATCCAAGTGTTGGAGTGTGAGCTAGATATTGAAGAATATAGTCCACAGCCTTATGGTGTGATTCCTTCGGTGTAGCTTGAAAACGGGCACACATGCAAACACTAAGCATAATATCTGACCTAGATGCACATATATACAATAAAGAGCCAATCATGGAGCGGTATACCTTTTGATCAAAGTCTTTACCATCTTCATCGGTGCACAGATGGCCATTTGTGGTGTCACGCCCAATATGCGACCCTATCCAAAAGGAACTCGAAGGTCCCACCAAGGATAGACCCGCATATTGAAACGCTTTTTCAAGGTGGATATCATTACATCAACATTACATAATAGATGGGGATACATACAAGACATACAATGTCACAAGAATACATCAACATCATATACAAGATCAACATCCGACTACGGATGGAACATAAACAGAAACTCAAACAATATCCACCCTGCTAGCCCAGGCTGCCAACCTGGAACCTATCCCCTGATCGAAGAAGAAGCAGAAGAAGAACTCTAATACAAGCAAACATCGCTCTCACGTCATGATCATCGCAAACCTGTACCTGCAACTGGTGGTGTAGTAATCTGTGAGTCACGAGGACTCAGCAATCCCATTACCATGGGTATCAAGACTAGCAAAGCTTAAAGGGAAAGGAAGGGGTAAAGTGGTGAGGTTGCAGCAGCGGCTAAGCATATATGGTGGCTAACATACGCAAATGAGAGCGAGAAAAGAAACAAAGGAACGGTCGTCAACTAGTAATGATCAAGAAGTGATCCTGAACTCCTACTTACGTCAGACATAACGTAGAAACCGTGTTCTCCTCTCGATCAACCCCGAAAAGAGACACTCACGGTTACACACACAGTTGGTGTATTTTAGAAGATTTTGCTTCAAGTTTACTACAACCGGATATTAACAAATTCCCATCTACCACATAACCGCGGGCACGACTCTCGAAAGTTTATACCCTGCAGGGGTGTCCCAACTTAGCACATGATAAGCTCTCGCGATCAACGAAGGATATTCCTTCTCCCCGGGAAGACCCGATCAGTCTCGGAATCCCGGCTACAAGACATTTCGACAGCAATAAAACAAGAACAGCAAGACCACCCGGTGTGCCGACACCCTGATAGTAGCCGCGTGTATCTCGTCTCAGGCCACAACCGGATGAGCAGTCCGTACAACTAAAACCAGCCCTCAAGTTTCCCCGAGGTGGCGCTGCAAAGGGCTCTAGTTTGGACCAACACTTAGACAAGCATTGGCCGGGGGGCTAAAATAAAGATGACCCTTGGGTTAATTACTCCTAAGGGAAATGTAGGTGGTGGTGAGGCAAATGGTAAAACCAATGTTGGGCCTTCTTTGGAGGAGTCTTATTCAAAGCGAACTGTCAAGGGGTCCCATAAATCACCCGACCGCGTTAGGGACGCAAAATCCGGGAACATAATACCGATATGACGGAAACTAGGCGGCAAGAGTGGAACAAAACACCGGGCATAAGGCCGAGCCTTCCACCCTTTACCAAGTATATAGATGCATTAATAATATAAGATATATTGTGATATCCCAACAAGTAAACATGTTCCAACAAGGAACAACATCTCCATGTTCAACAAGGAACAAACTTCATCTTCACCTGCAACTAACAACGCTATAAGAGGGGCTGAGCAAAGCGGTAACATAGCCAAACAACGGTTTGCTGGGAAGGGTGACAACGAGTTAGAGGTTCATGGCAATTTGGGATGGCTTGATAAACAGGTAATAGGTAGCGCAGCATAGCGATAGAACGAAGCAACTAGCATAGCAATGATAGTAATGAGATCCAAGGTGACGGTCATCTTGCCTGAAATCCCGCAAGGAAGAAGAACGAGTCCATGAAGAAGACGAACGGATGAAGCCGAACCAAGCGTAGACGAACGAATCCTCACGATCGCAACGAAACGGGAACTAACAAGAAGAAGCACACAACAAAGTAAACACACCACACATGAACAAGACATGATGCTCAACCAAGTATGATGCATGGCAATGCTACATGAAGCTACTCATGGCAAGAGATGATGCAAACAAGAACAACACATCAAGGCAAGTTTAAATGAGGCCGGAAACAACATATAACAATTCCGGTAAGTCCTCATATGCGAATTTCGAAATTGGTCCAGATCTGAATAAACCTTATGTTCAAGTTGTTAAACAGCAAGTTAAGATGCACCACGATGATCTACACAAAATTCTAGTCAAGTTACATATAAAGTTCATTAGATTCGGAGCTACGGCCTAGAAGATATGAGCAAAACAAGTGAAACATGGCATTGATGCAAAATGCATACAAACATCAAGCAAACACCTAAAAACAAGGATGCAACATGATAATATGGAACTACATGCAAAATCAAGCAAGTTTCATATAGAGCACACTCAAAACGGAGCAACGGTTCAACACATACACACTATACAAGTTATGACAACAATCTGTCCAAAACAGCAACTAGGCATATTGCAAGCATCAAAACAATATGCTACAGCATCTCAACGTGAAAAAAAAGGCATGGGCATGATGTACAGATAAGGCATGACAAAACATGAACACTGAGCTATCTCCAGAAATGACTAAAACATGCTCAAAAGGACATGCAAGATTGCAAATAATAACAGTTCACAGACTTAGCAGAATTTACAGGACATGGCAGAAATAACATCAGGTTACCAAGTTTAGAGCTATCAAACAACATGCTAAAGGAACTTATCATGGAAAACAAAGGCATGGCATGAATCCACTAATTGTATAGAACAAAAGTCCCTTACTGACCATGAGCCAAAAAAGATCAGAAGATATGATGGCACCCATGTAAACATGGCAAGTTATATTACAGATTCATACATGGCAGGAACAACAATAAGTAGGCATGTTGGTGAGCTTGAACCACTCTCCACAGAGCAATACATGGCATACACGCCTGTAAAGATGGCATGGCATATTACAAAACACATGTAGGACTAAAGTTCATAGGGTGCACACATCAATCATGGCAAAAATGACAAAAGTGCATGTTCTGATAAGAATCTGAAACTAACATCACATAACCCTCTTCTAACAGCATTTAGGGCATCAAGATGAGCTCAAATGTAAATGATGCAATGAGATGAAAAGATGTACTCGTCGAGACGAACAATTCGACATATTAAACGCACGAAACGGAGCAGTATGCAGCAAGTTATGATGCGATGAAAAGAGCAACATATTATGACAATTTCGGGACTTAGCGGTTTTCTGGAAAAAAAACAGACGCGCGCAAGTAACTAAATTGTGCTCGGGCGGGGAATAGCGGGCAGCTCACCATGGGCTCGGCCCAGTTCGGAAGGAGAGGAGGCAGGCGGCTTGGGCGGGCGCTGCTGGCTGGGCAGTGGTGATGTGGCCTAGGGACGGGCCCACGTCTTGCGAGGGGGAGGCGGCCCACGAGCGGGCGCTCGTCCCCGCACCCGAACGGGACGAGGACAAGGCAGCGGCGGGCCTTGAACTCCGGCGACGGCTCGAGGCGACGGCGAGGCAGGGGAGGTCGAGGTAGGCGGGATCCATCGAGATCCGGTGGAGGACGAGGCCGGGACCCATTCCCGGCGACGGCGGCGCTTCAGGCGTCTGCGGGCGGCGCTGGGATCCGCCGCTTGAACTCCATGGCGGTGAGGTCCTGGTTGAGAGAGGGAGAGAGAGCTCGGGGTCAGAGAGCGCGCGGGGGAAAACGAGAGGAGGAGAGGGAGCGGGACCGTCCTGGGGTCGCCTGGCCAGGGACGGCCGCACTTCCCTCTGCGAGGCTGCCGGCGGGCGGGACGGTAGGAGGTGTGCGGGAGTGCGGGGAGCGGGGCGCTCCCGATCCAGATCGGAGACGACGGCGCGGTGCAGGCTGCCCCGGGCCCCGATGGGCTCGGCGGGCCTGCTTGAACTGGCGGCCGCACGGGGAGGTTGGAGGAGAGCGGCGCTGGGTGGCGGCGCAGCGAACGGGGCGGCGACACTTGGCGGCGGGGGAGTGCACCGGCGCTGAAAACGAGGCGGGAGCGGCGGCTGGCTGCGGGAATTGAGGAGGGGGGTTGGTAGGAGGCCAAAAATGGCAGGGGAGGCATCTATAAATAAAAAAGGAGACTAGGGTTAGGGGATTTGCTCCGTTTTCGGACCGTACGATCGCCATCGAACGGCTCCGGAGCGGAGAGGGACTAGGAGAGGGGTTGGTGGGCTGTGTAGATGGGCAAGACTATAAGGAGAGAAGAGATAGCAGCCCGGCACAGGTTTTCGGAGACCGAAAACACCCGACGAGTATACCGACTATATTGCGGTTATAGGTTTAACGGTTGGGCTACCAAATGGACTCCGAACGCGACGAAACTTGGCAGGCGGCCTGTCTACACTATAATAAGACCGCACGCCAACTCTCACCCCATTCGAGAACATTTTATGCCACTTATAAAATAATATTTGGACGTGCAGCGGTAGCGTGCGAGTGTGTCCGGACTGGGAGCGGACAACGGAGAGAACGGTGGAACCCGAGCGGATGCAAGTTTTGAAAAACATGCATGATGGCGTAATGCAGATGATGACATGGCAAAATGCAACACGGAAGCACATGACATGGCAACAATGACGAATAACTGACAAACACCTGGCGCATCGAATCCTGGGCGTTACAACACTCCTCCACTAACAAGAGATCTCGTCCGAGATCTTAGGACCGAACAGAAGGGAAAAAGATGAGGTGAAATAAGAACAAAAGAGAGATGAATAACAAAGACGAGAATACTCAGGTGGAAAAGAGGAATTACGATTATGATGAGAACCCAAAAGCACAAGGAACGAGATGGACTCTGAAACCACTCCGGTTAGAATGAGATAAGAAACGAATAAGACTGAAAGGATTTAGGTAGCACTCCGGCTGAAACATGGAAGGAATAGAATCTGAACTTGAGAAGATGGAATGACACTCGATGAAGACATGACACAAAACCTGCTGAAAGAATTGAAAGAGTTGAATGAAAAGAGCTTAGAAGGAAGGATTGAACTGAGTTGTTGAGAAAATCAACAACAAAAAGAAATAAGCTTGTTGTGGGCTTATGGATAACATCCCAAAAATTATGAGGTGATAACCGACCACAATCGGAAAAGATTGAATAACTGAGAAAAACGAGGAAATGCAAAACTCCACTTTAAAAGAATATGGAGAATTAATTACACTTCGAGACGCGAGAAGAAAAGATACTTGACTCCACAGACAAGAATCTTGATGAACACTTGAAGAATGAATTAAATCATGAAGAACCACCGTGAAGAACTCCGGTAACAAAAAGGATGATGAGATAGAATGAAGGAAGAAAGAATAAGATGAGCGTTGCGATGGTTTAGATAGGGGTTCCGACGAAAAGGCTGAGGAAATTGAACTCCGAAAAAGAAGAGATGAAAACACTTGGAAGTCGAATTTATTCCTCAAGAACAAACTCCGAAGACAAAGATTAATCACTTTGATGAAATAAGAATAAGATTTATTGTATGCTTATCCTTCATCAAATTAAATTGATGACAAGCAATGGATTTTTCATACTACTTATTCTTCTTGAAAAAGAATTGAGAAGTGACATATCGCAAACTTGAGAAGGTCTTCATGAACCACCGGTAGGATTCGGGAAGACGAATGAATCTATATAATAACGAAGGAAGAGAACTCTTGAACGAACCACCGTAAGAATTCGAAAATGACTGATGAAAGAGGATGCATCACCGGGATGAATTAGAAGAACCAATATGCTAGAGGGGATTTAGATGCAAAAGAACAAAGAGATCATGAGCTGATTGAAGAACACTTGAACGAAGCACCGGGATAATCGGATAACGGAAGCTGAAATGTGAGGACAAAGAATTCTTCTGGAATGATGGCCTCCGGTAAAAAGAAATGGAAAAACAACTCCTGACATACTCCGGATGGTTAAGAAAAGAATATCTGACAAACGGAATAATATGAGAGGATAACATGAAGCTGGAACCACGAATCTCCGGGAGAACGGACAAGATTTAAGAGAAACTCTACTTCGATCTTCAAATGAAGATGAGAAACACCACCAAAATTACTGAGGTACTCCGGGAGAATGAAAAGCGAAGAGGTTGAGCCAACAATGAAACCAATTAGAAAGCGAACTTGGAGAAGGCATGTGACTGATGGGATCCATTCTTACGTCACACTTGAAAAGAATTGAGAATAACTTCGGGGGAATTAGAAGAGTCAGGTAAGATCCTGGGAAAGACCTGTGGGTTAGGGCCCACTGAAGAGATAACGCCGTTGGAAAGGGATGATGAACAGATAGATGATGCACCGGAAGAACTGAAATATTTGACTGAGGTGACAACCTCGAATTAATTGGAACACAGACGAATCTCCTGAGATGTCTTCGGAACTCCGGAATGATAAATTGGCGAGAGGCGAACGAGCAAAGAGAACACTTCGAAGGAAAGAATATGATTAACCCGAAAAACTTGATTTGAGTCCACCGGAGAAGAAAAGAGATGAAGAATGTCGCACAAAATGAGAATTCACCGGTTGAGATAATTTACGAAAGACTGAAGAGGTTCCGCACGAATGAGATAGCTGGTTGAGAGAGAGTCAGACCCCGGGAAGAAAAGGGTGGGAGGGCGGGAAAACAAAGGCAACTTGGAAGGGGAACCCGACGAATATCTTGAAGAAAACACGGTTGAAATCATTAATGAAAGGAAGCAAAGACTTATACGAGTAGAATGGATACTCGACACGGACTCGGTTCCGAAGAAGAAGAACAGGGAGGGCGGGTGGGAAAAGAAAACAACTGGGGATTGAACTTGGCAAAGATGAAGAGGGTCGAGTCAACTTGACGAGAAATGCACCGGACAAAAGAGGATGGACAACTCACGAAACTAACCACGTGATCCTAAAGAAAAATTTGAAGGGGAAGAGAAGTAATTCAAAACACCTACGTCAAGATTCCTCACTTGAGCGACGAAGGGACTAAGGAGTAAAAGAAATCCTACTCTCCGATATAACTAGACTCCGAAAACAGTTTTCTTCTAGACTCAACATCGGCCAAACTACACGATCAATCAAGGGGGCTCCTAGGGTCGGTCGAGGCTCTGATACCAACTTGTCACGCCCAATATGCGACCCTATCCAAAAGGAACTCGAAGGTCCCACCAAGGATAGACCCGCATATTGAAACGCTTTTGCAAGGTGGATATCATTACATCAACATTACATAATAGATGGGGATACATACAAGACGTACAATGTCACAAGAATACATCAACATCATATACAAGATCAACATCCGACTACGGATGGAACATAAACAGAAACTCAAACAATATCCACCCTGCTAGCCCAGGCTGCCGACCTGGAACCTATCCCCTGATCGAAGAAGAAGCAGAAGAAGAACTCCAATACAAGCAAACATCGCTCTCACGTCATGATCATCGCAAACCTGTACCTGCAACTGGTGGTGTAGTAATCTGTGAGTCACGAGGACTCAACAATCCCATTACCATGGGTATCAAGACTAGCAAAGCTTAAAGGGAAAGGAAGGGGTAAAGTGGTGAGCTTGCAGCAGCGGCTAAGCATATATGGTGGCTAACATACGCAAATGAGAGTGAGAAGAGAAACAAAGGAACGGTCGTCAACTAGTAATGATCAAGAAGTGATCCTGAACTCCTACTTACGTCGAGACATAACCCGAAACCGTTTTCTCCTCTCGATCAACCCGAAAAGAGACACTCACGATTCGCTTTACGGTTGGTGTATTTTAGAAGAGTTTGCTTCAAGTTTACTACAACCGGATATTAACAAATTCCCATCTGCCACATAACGCGAGCACGGCTCTCGAAAGTTTATACCTGCGGGGTGTCCCAACAGCCCATGATAAGCTCTCGCGATCAACGAAGGATATTCCTTCTCCCGGAAGACCGATCAGTCTCGGAATCCGGCTACAAGACATTTCGACAGCAATAAAACAATTCCAGCAAGACCTCCGGCGTGCCGACACACCACGATAGTAGCAGGCGTATCTCGTCTCGAGCCACGACCGGATGAGCAGTCCGTACAACTAAAACCATCCTCAAGTTTCCCGAGGTGGCGCTGCAAAGGGCTCTAGTTTGGACCAACACTTAGACAAGCATTGGCCCGGGGTGGGGGGGGGGGGCTAAAATAAAGATGACCCTTGGGTTAAATACTCCCAAGGGAAATGTAGGTGGTGGTGAGGCAAATGGTAAAACCAATGTTGGGCCTTCTTTGGAGGAGTCTTATTCAAAGCGAACTTTCAAGGGGTCCCATAAATCACCCGACCACGTTAGGGGCGCAAAATCCGGGAACATAATACCGATATGGCGGAAACTAGAGGCGGCAAGAGTGGAACAAAACACCAGGCATAAGGCCGAGCCTTCCACCCTTTACCAAGTATATAGATGCATTAATAATATAAGATATATTGTGATATCCCAACAAGTAAACATGTTCCAACAAGGAACAACATCTCCATGTTCAACAAGGAACAAACTTCATCTTCACCTGCAACTAACAACGCTATAAGAGGGCTGAGCAAAGCGGTAACATAGCCAAACAACGGTTTGCTGGGAAGGGTGACAACGAGTTAGAGGTTCATGGCAATTTGGGATGGCTTGATAAGCAGGTAATAGGTAGCGCAGCATAGCGATAGAAACGAAGCAACTAGCATAGCAATGATAGTAATGAGATCCAAGGTGACGGTCATCTTGCCTGAAATCCCGCAAGGAAGAAGAACGAGTCCATGAAGAAGACGAACGGATGAAGCCGAACCAAGCGTGAGCGAAGCGAATCCTCACGATCGCATAGCAAGCAGGAACTAACAAGAAGAAGCACACAACAAAGTAAACACAGCACACATGAACAAGACATGATGCTCAACCAAGTATGATGCATGACAATGCTACATGAAGCTACTCATGGCAAGAGATGATGCAAACAAGAACAACACATCAAGGCAAGTTTAAATGAGGCGGAAACAACATATAACAATTCGGTAAGTCCTCATATGCAAATTTCGAAATTGGTCCAGATCTGAATAAACCTTATGTTCAAGTTGTTAAACAGCAAGTTAAGATGCACCACGATGATCTACACAAAATTCTAGTCAAGTTACATATAAAGTTCATTAGATTGAGACTCGGCCTAGAAGATATGAGCAAAACAAGTGAAACATGGCATTGATGCAAAATGCATACAAACATCAAGCAAACACCTAAAAACAAGGATGCAACATGATAATATGGAACTACATGCAAAATCAAGCAAGTTTCATATAGAGCACACTCAAAACGGAGCAACGGTTCAACACATACACACTATACAAGTTATGACAACAATCTGTCCAAAACAGCAACTAGGCATATTGCAAGCATCAAAACAATATGCTACAGCATCTCAACGTGAAAACAAAAGGCATGGGCATGATGTACAGATAAGGCATGACAAAACATGAACACTGAGCTATCTCCGAAATGACTAAAACATGCTCAAAAGGACATGCAAGATTGCAAATAATAACAGTTCACAGACTTAGCGAATTTACGAGGACATGGCGAAATAACATCAGGTTACCAAGTTTAGAGCTATCAAACAACATGCTAAAGGAACTTATCATGGAAAACAAAGGCATGGCATGAATCTACTAATTGTATAGAACAAAAGTCCCTTACTGACCATGAGCCAAAAAAGATCAGAAGATATGATGGCACCCATGTAAACATGGCAAGTTATATTACAGATTCATACATGGCAGGAACAACAATAAGTAGGCATGTTGGTGAGCTTGAACCACTCTCCACAGAGCAATACATGGCATACACGCCTGTAAAGATGGCATGGCATATTACAAAACACATGTAGGACTAAAGTTCATAGGGTGCACACATCAATCATGGCAAAAATGACAAAAGTGCATGTTCTGATAAGAATCTGAAACTAACATCACATAACCCTCTTCTAACAGCATTTAGGGCATCAAGATGAGCTCAAATGTAAATGATGCAATGAGATGAAAAGATGTACTCGTCGAGACGAACAATTCGACATATTAAACGCACGAAACGGAGCAGTATGCAGCAAGTTATGATGCGATGAAAAGAGCAACATATTATGACAATTTCGGGACTTAGCAGTTTTCTGGAAAAAAACAGACGCGCGCAAGTAACTAAATTGTGCTCGGGCGGGGAATAGCGGGCAGCTCACCATGGGCTCGGCCCAGTTCGGAAGGAGAGGAGGCAGGCCGGCTTGGGCCGGGCGCTGCTGGGCTGGGCCGGCGGCTGATGTGGCCTAGGGCCAGGGCCCACGTGCTGGGGAGGCGGCCTGAAGGCGCGCCGTCCCGCACCTAAGCAGGACGAGACAAGGCAGCGGCGGGCCTTGAACTCAGCGGCAGCTCGAGGCGCGGCGAGGCAGGGGAGGTCGAGGTAGGCAGGATCCATCAGATCCGGTGGAGGACGAGGCCGGGGACCCATTCCCGGCGACGGCGGCGCTCAGGCGTGCGGCGGCGCAGGATCCGCCGGGAACTCCATGGCGGTGAGTCCTGGTTGAGAGAGGAGAGAGAGCTCGGGGTCGAGAGGCTTGGGGAAAGCGAGAGGAGGAGAGGGCGGGACCGTCACAGGGGTCGCTGGCGGGGCGGCCGCACTCCCTCGCGAGGCTGCCGGGCGGGCGGGACGGTAGGAGGTGTCTTGAGTGCGGGAGGCAGGCGCTCCTGATCCAGATCGGAGACGACGGCGCGGTGCAGGCTGCCCCGGGCCCCGATGGGCTCGGCGGGCCTGCTTCGGGCCTGGCGGGCCGCACGGGGAGGTTGGAGGAGAGCGGCGCTGGGTGGCGGCGCAGCGAACGGGGCGGCGACACTTGGCGGCGGGGGAGTGCACCGCGCTAAGCAAAACGAGGCGGGAGCGGCGGCTGGCTGCGGGAATTGAGGAGGGGGGTTGGTAGGAGGCCAAAAATGGCAGGGGAGGCATCTATAAATAAAAAAGGAGACTAGGGTTAGGGGATTTGCTCCGTTTTCGGACCGTCTGATCGCCATCGAGCGGCTCCGGAGCGGAGAGGGACTAGGAGAGGGGTTGGTGGGCTGTGTAGATGGGCAAGACTATAAGGAGAGAAGAGATAGCAGCCCGGCACAGGTTTTCGAGAGACCGAAAACACCCGACGAGTATACCGACTATATTGCGGTTATAGGTTTAACGGTTGGGCTACCAAATGGACTCCGAACGCGACGAAACTTGGCAGGCGGCCTGTCTACACTATAATAAGACCGCACGCCAACTCTCACCCCATTCCGAGAACATTTTTATGCCACTTATAAAATAATATTTCGGACGTGCCGCGGGCGCGTGCGAGTGTGTCCGGACTGGGAACGGACAACGGAGAGAACCGGTGGAACCCGAACGGATGCAAGTTTTGAAAAACATGCAGACGTAATGCAGATGATGACATGGCAAAATGCAACACGGAAGCACATGACATGGCAACAATGACGAATAACTGACAAACACCTGGCGCATCGAATCCTGGGCGTTACAACACTCCTCCACTAACAAGAGATCTCGTCCCGAGATCTTAGGACCGAGACAGAAGGGAAAAAAGATGAGGTGAAATAAGAACAAAAGAGAGATGAATAACAAAGACGAGAATACTCAGGTGGAAAAGAGGAATTACGATTATGATGAGAACCCAAAAGCACAAGGAACGAGATGGACTCTGAAACCACTCCGGTTAGAATGAGATAAGAAACGAATAAGACTGAAAGGATTTAGGTAGCACTCCGGCTGAAACATGGAAGGAATAGAATCTGAACTTGAGAAGATGGAATGACACTCGATGAAGACATGACACAAAACCTGCTGAACCACTCTCCACAGAGCAATACATGGCATACACGCCTGTAAAGATGGCATGGCATATTACAAAACACATGTAGGACTAAAGTTCATAGGGTGCGCACATCAATCATGGCAAGAACAACATCATAGCATACACGGATCAACTACAACAACCTTGGCAAAAGTGAATAACATGTAAACAACCTGCCAGGAAACATTTTATAGCAAAAGTAGAGCTCGATTGACTCAAGCTATGGCACTCCATAATTGCAAACAAGGGCATGGATGGATAGAGAATAACCATATGTCAAAAACATCCATACTGAAGCATCTCAAAATAAGCATGGATCTCTCGGTAGCATCAAGTTTACATGGCATAAAAATATCAGCAGAACAGGGGCTGAAATCAGCAACATCATGATGCCTAGTTTGCATGCTTGTGCTAGTGACCACAGGGATCAAAAAAATACATGGCATACACCCCTGTAAAGATGGCATGGCATATTACTAAACACATGTAGGACTCAAGTTCATAGGGTGCACACATTAATCATGGCAAAAATGACAAAAGTGCATGTTCTGATAAGAATCTGAAACTAACATCACATAGCCCTCTTCTAACAGCATTTCGGGCATCAAGATTAGCTCAAATGTAAATGATGCAATGAGATGAAATGATGTACTCGTCGAGGCGAACAATTTGACATATTACACGCACGAAACGGGGCAGCATGCAGCAAGTTATGATGCGATGAAAGGAGCAACATATTATGACAATTTCGGGACTTAGCAGTTTTTTGGAAAAAAAATAGACGCGCGCAAGTAACTAAATTGTGCTCGGGCGGGGAATAGCGGGCAACTCACCATGGGCTCGGCCCAGTTCGGAAGGAGAGGAGGCAGGCCGGCTTGGGCCGGGCGCTGCTGGGCTGGGCCGGCGGCTGATGTGGCCCAGGACGGGGCCCACGTGCGCGAGGGGGGAGGCGGCCCACGAGCGGGCGCTCGTCCCCGCACCCGAGCGGGATGAGGACAAGGCAGCGGCGGGCCTTGAACTCCGGCGACGGCTCGAGGCGACGGTGAGGCAGGGGAGGTCGAGGTAGGCCGTGATCCATCAGATCCGGTGGAGGACGAGGCCGGGGACCCATTCCCGGCGACGGCGGTGCTCGGGCGTGCACGGCGGCGCGGGATCCGGTCGCGAACTCCATGGCGGTGAGGTCCTGGTTGAGAGAGGGAGAGAGAGCTCGGGGTGAGAGAGCGCGCGGGGGAAAACGAGAGGAGGAGAGGGAGTGGGACCGTCCTGGGGGTCGCCGGCGGGGACGGCCGCACCACTCCGGCGAGGCTGCGGGCGGGCGGGACGGCAGGAGGCGTCTTGGAGTCTTGAGGCAGGCGCCCCGATCCAGATCGAGAGGCAGCGGCTTGGTGCAGGCTGCCCGGGCCCCGATGGGCTCGGCGGGCTGCTTGGCTGGCGGGCCTTGTGAGGAGGTTGGAGGAGAGCGGCGCTGGGTGGCGGCGCAGCGAATGGGGCGGCGACACTTGGCGGCGGGGGAGTGCACCGACGCTGAAAACGAGGCGGGAGCGGCGGCTGGCTGCGGGAATTGAGGAGGGGGGTTGGAGGAGGCCAAAAATGGCAGGGGAGGCATCTATAAATAGAAAAAGGAGACTAGGGTTAGGGGATTTGCTCCGTTTTCGGACCGTACGATCGCCATCGAACGGCTCCGGAGCGGAGAGGGACTAGGAGAGGGGTTGGTGGGCTGTGTAGATGGGCTAGACTATAAGGAGAGAAGAGATAGCAGCCCGGCACTGGTTTTCGGAGACCGAAAACACCCGACGAGTATACCGACTATATTGCGGTTATAGGTTTAACGGTTGGGCTACCAAATGGACTCCGAACGCGACGAAACTTGGCAGGCGGCCTGTCTACACTATAATAAGACCACACGCAAACTCTCACCCCATTCCGAGAACATTTTTATGCCACTTATAAAATAATATTTCGGAGGTGCCGCGGGCGCGTGCGAGTGTGTCCGGACTCGGAACGGACAACGGAGAGAATCGGTGGAACCCGAACGGACGCAACTTTTGAAAAACATGCAGACGTAATGCAGATGATGACATGGCAAAATGCAACACGGAAGCACATGACATGGCAACAATGACGAATAACTGACATACACCTGGCGCATCTGTCGGGCAGGCTGATCGTAACCCACGAACACCTATGGGACCGGCGGACCGAGTCCCTTTGGTTCGGTGGGGGCGGAGATTGCACGAAGAGCAGATCGAGGCGATGCACGAGCAGTTGCCCAGCCGGAGCTCTCGGAGAGATAATACTCCTCTGCTGCTTATATGTTTGTATTGTGTTCTTGCTAGGGAGCACAGAGAGCTGCAAAACCTAGCTTGAGTGTGTGTAGTCTCGAATCAGTCGAACCGTACCCCTTCTCGTCGCACATGGGCCTCCTTTTATATGCTCAAGGGGCACCACAGTGTGGCAGCGTAGACAAGGGTAAAACGGAAAAATGAGTTGTGGTTGGTACAGCTACTTTATGCAGTGTATTCTACCTAACTCGTGACAAGGGACAAAAGCATTAAATGCCCGTCCATGTCGCCTAAACAGTCTGAGAAAGGACCGTTAGAGGCGCCACCGCTTGCCACGATGGCACCTGTCGCGCGCCGCTTACCGCTGCTCTCCGCTGGCTGCCTGACCTCTTGACACGCAAACTGGAATGGCCCCATGGCGACACGTTGGTGGATGAGTGGAGCGGAGATGAAGAGAGGTTGCTGCGCGGCAAGCATCTTGCAGCGGCTGAATCCTGTCGCGCCGGAAGCTTGTCGCTCACCAAGCCTTCCCGGCAAGCTCCTCTTGCCGGGGTCTTGTCTTCTGCGTGCCTTGAGTGGCCTTCCCGGCAAGCTCCTCTTGCCGGCTCCTCTTGCCGGGGCCTTGCCTCCTTGGCTTAAATACTTTGTTCTTGAATGGCTCCAAAGGAACCACAGAGGGACCTTGGCGGTCACTAGGCAGCCCTGCCGCGGGGTGCTGCAACTGCCCGTGCACAAGTTCGGGATACTAGGGTACCCCTACTCTAGTACACCGACAGGAGCCCCCGGGCCTGGGCCACACACGACGCCGAGCTCTGTTGGGCCAGGCCCAAAACAGTGCACGGGCGCGCGCGGCCTAGATCATGCCGTTACTTGATCCGGACCCACCATGTCCCCCACGAACAGCACGCGTCGACTGTGGCGTCGTGGGGAGAGATCGTGGGGGTTTCTTTAATTGGAAAAGCGGAACGTCCGCCCCCTCTCCCTCCTTATAAACAGGGGAACCAGGGGCAGGTCGTCCACCTCGCCATTTGCTGTCCCATCTCGAAAAACCACCGTCGCTCCCCCCTTCTGCTCTGGTCCGAAGAGAGCAACGCTCCGCCCCCCGTCGCCACCAGCGCCATCAACGCCGTCGGTCTCCTCCACCGCCTCCGCCATGGCTCCGAAAGCCGACAAGGGGAAAGGCGTGAAGTCGGCCGAGGCGCAGCGGCTCGCGGCGCTGCGCAAGGCGGGCCCTCTTGACCCCAGCTCGGCCAAAGGAGCTGAGGAGGCTACTACCTCTTCAGTCGATGGAAACAGGCGGATCCGCGCGAGGTAATCTCAGCCACCGCGCCGAGTCGGTTTCGCCGGTACCCTTTCTTGGCTCTTCTTCTCTGCGGGCTCTGCCCGCCTTTTCTGAGTTCTTTGTGGCGTCATGAACACCCACGGGTTTCACCTCCTTGATTTCACCCCCAACGTTGTCTGACCATGGCGGTTTCGCACACCTCTGCGAAAACTTTGTCGGAATCCACCCAAGCGTAGCCCTTTTCCGCCACTTCTTCATGCCCAGCGCCGAGAGGAGAGCCGCTTGCGGAGGGATTGCTTGGATCTCGGGATCGGCAAGAAAGAATCCTATCTGGAAGGAGAGCTCCACGGCAAGTGGGAGGAGTGGAGAGCCGATTGGTGTTGGATCGTTGAGGAGAACCGCAGCCCTTCCTTGCCCAAATACCAAACTCCCATAGTGCGCGGCAACGATTGGAGCAACTTGGCGCCGGAGGATGCTAGGTTGAAGATTGCCGTGACCCGGATCTTGCGCCTCAGGCATGCCGGACTCACTGTAGGCGCCGTTGGCGCAGATTTCCTTCGCCGCCGCATCGCTCCCTTGCAGGAGAGGAGGAGACCTGCTTGGGAGTTCCAAAATGCGGCGGACATCATGAGGCTGCGCCCAGGCCTCAACTGGAACTTCACCGTCTTGGAGCTGGATGCAATGCTGCTGGAGCTGTTCAAGCATGACGCCGATCACCCCGAGTGGTTTATGTTGCCGAGGGGGGTTGTCCCATTGTGCAACAATTCTTCGCTCGACCGCATCCGCGCCATGATGCCGTTGTGTGATTCCCATGGAATCGTCCCAACCTGGCAAGAGCCCGCCGACGACGTCGTGCAGCAGTTCTTCGACAGCTTGGAAGAAGTGCCGATCCGCCCCGACGAGCAGAAGTGGCTCACCCGCGACACCACCGACCTTGAGCTGCAGCGCGCCGCCACCAGTTGGAGGCGGCAGCAGCTGCTGCTGCTGGCGGTCGGGTTCACTTTGGAGGAGGTAGAGGCAGCGGAGGCGGCAAGCCTTGCCCGTCGAGAAGAGATTGCCGGCGAGAGGTGCGGGCCGAGCCGAAGTTGAGCCGAAGCGAGCCTGTCGGCGCCTCCTCCACGCCTTCAAGCAGCTTGCATGGCGGAGCCCCAGCTCCACCAAGAAGGCGTCTCCGCAAGGCCGGGAAGTGACGGGCGGCAGACCCAACACCGCAGAGCCGTGCGGCGACGCAGCTCCACCGCTGCAAGCACTTGTTGCCGCGGAGCACCCACACCGCTGCAACGCTTGGAGGCGGGATCCTCTCAGGGCGTCGCCGCCACCCCGCCAAGCGTCAGGGAGCCTACTCCTCCACCTCTTCGCACCGGTTGCGAGCCGGAATTTGATCTCTCGCGCCAGCTCCAGCGAGGCGTAAGAAGAAGAGTAAGCTTCTATGCTGTGCTTGTATTTTCTTCAATTTGGTTGCTTTGTCTTGTATCTGATTTGCTTCATTCTGAACTCTTTCCTTCGCAGGACGCTGGCCCAGAGAGCGTCGAAGAGAGCCAAGACCCCGGTGGTTGTCATCGAAGACGATCCCCAGTGGCGGCTGTGGAGGCGCGTCTGAGACCCCCTTGCCGGATCCGGCAACCCTTCCTCAGAGCAGCCCCCAGCACAGCCCCCAGCGTAAGTATTTGGTTTATTTCTTATGGTTAGGTGTGCATCGGTGCTCCTTCCTTGCTGATATCTGACTTGTTGATTTGTGTAGGAGCAGAGCGGCCTCATCAGGAGGGCCCGGAAGTCGCTCCTGAAATTCCGTCTGCTTCAACTACGCCGCCAAGGGAGAATTCTGCGGCAATGGAGCGCTCTCCAGCAAGGGAGGCTTCTCCGACAAGGGAAGTTTCTCCGACAAGGGGCAGCGCCGGCGATCCTCCGGTGGTGGAGACCGCGGCTACAGATCCCATCGCAGGTAAACCTTTGGTGTGACAATTCCCCTTGGGTTCTTTTTTTCTTCTGTTCTTCTTTTCGAATATTTGCTTGACTGTTCTTTCTTTTTCTGATCGTCAGATCCATCTGCCGGAGAGCCGATGGAGACTGAGGTCGCCGGGCGAGGAGGGGCCAAGGCAACACCGACGACGTCGCCACCATGGAGGAAGAGGCTGGCGCCGATGGGTCCGCCCGGCGAAGAGGCCGCCAAGGCAGCCGCCGCAAAGGCTGGCGAGGGTCAGCGATCGTCTTGGCGACCACGAGGCGCGGGGCGCGCCAGCGCTACACCGACCGCCGACCCTCCGCCACCGATGCAGCGTCGGGCTCGAAGAGCCCCAGCCAGCGCTTATTTGAAGGCGACGGCGTCTTCATCAAGCTCCCATGGGCGTCGAGCTCTGTGGTGCGGTCGAGGGAGAGACCTTGACGAAGAGCTGCTCGCCTCCGCTGGGCTGTCGCTGGTTGACGCGTAAGCAGCAGCAGATGTGAGTTCGAGGAGGAGCAGCTTGAAGAAGCTCTTGTCGCTGTATCGCGCCCGAACAAGCCAAGCTGGAGTCCGGGAAGCGCTTGTCGCGAGGGCGGGAGCAGACATGGAGAAGCGCAGAAGAGCTCCGATCGCCAACCAAGAAGCTCTACGGGGCGTTGCGAAGAGCGGGGCGACTCGCTGAAGAGCGCACAGCCTTCATCCTTGAGAAGGCCGAGGCCGAGGAGCAGCAACGGCTTGCGGCGAAGCTATCTCTGCAAGAAGAAGGCGAGCTGGCACAGCGGAGATCAACCTTGACAGCTATGAGGAAGAGCTTGCAGCGTGAGCGATCACTTGGCGGAGCTCTCAAGGAAGCAAAGACGCTGCTGCAGCTGCCGAGGCCGCCAAGAAGGAGTTGGAGGCAAAAGTAGCGCAGCTGGAGGCCGGTCTGAGTAAAGCGGCGAAGAACTCGCCGCTGAAACACGAGCCTTGAGAAGGGCGCCTACACTCTTGGCGAGTTGCAGGGCCGTCTCGCTAAGAAGATCAAAGAGCTCGATGCCGCCAAGGACTCCAAGGCGGATCTTGAGCTGAAGCTGACCACCCTGATGGAGACGCTGGACGGCGCCAAGGAGCGAGAGGTGGGTCTGCTGGAAAAGATCAAGGCCAACGAGGAGCTGTTGGCGAATGCTACTGCCGCCCAGAGTACCTTCAGGGAAAATGTGGAGCTCTGGACTGAAGGTCTTGTGAATATCGCCGCCGCCATTGACAAGGAGCTGATGGAGCTGGGGATGGTGGATCTCGGGTACTCCTCCAACGAGCGCCTCCAACCCAGCGCCAAGCTCAGCCTGTTCCTCAAGGGCGTGGTGACAGCTTTCCAGCGACTCCGGGAGGAGATCACGAAGCAGCTGGCCGAGGAATCACGCCAGATCTGCGCAGGAGCCCTCCAGAAGGTGTTGATGAAGGTGGCCTTCCGCAATCCAGGCCTCAACCTCGACGGCGTCCTCAGATCCTTGCCGCCGGATGCTGATGTGGAGGCGCTCAAAGCCCTTGTCGCACCCATTGTGGACAGGGTGGGCAAGATCAAGCGGGTTGATGGCGACCGTGTAGACTAGGCCGCCAATTTTATCTTTCCTTTGTTGCTGCTGATCATGTTTAGGAGAACAATTCATTAGATCTACGACAAGCTATTTTTGTAATATAACTCTATCTTAGGCAATGTTTGCAATGTTATTTCCTTTACTTGATTCCTTCCTTTGTATGTTTGTGCCCTACGCTTTTAGGGAACTTGTCGTGCTGGTACCTTTGCATGAAGCGCTGAGTCTTGAACATCAGCAGCCTTTGGCGATGCCGCCTCCGACAAACAACCTTGTCACAACTAGTTGCAGCCCACTTAAGTTGTTGAGCGGACTCGAAACAAAGTAAGGCATAAACTAGCTCTGAGTTGGTTCCTCCGCGCACAGGTTTTCCATACAAAGTACTATCGTTCGAGGAAGATAACTTAAAATTTTAAAAGCTGATTGCTTAAACTTAGCAACTTAAAAGCTGATTGCTTAAACTTAGCAACTTAGCTTTTCTGTCGTTTGCTTCCCGGTAAGGCGAAACTTCCTCGAGCGACGCTTGGCGGCCCACACCATTATCTTCTCCTTCCCCCCTGGTTAACTTGTGCGCGAGGGAACCTTCCTTTCTTTGAGAAGAAAGAAGAGAAAATAAAGTTATGGAGCCTTGTGGCTCGTTATTGCTTACCGGGTGTGGATGCTGCACAAAATGTCAGATAACACATGCAAATTGGTTATGAAAGCATGAAATTGACAAGTTGTGCACAACACATGAGCTTTACTGATGCACGGGGTCTGCGCCCAGCTTTGTACAAAGGATTACATGCAACATCGGCAAGACTTGTACAAAAGGTGGTTGCGGAACAGGTTCGGCAACCGCGCCTCTATAGGTAAAACTTACGAAGATGCTCTATGTTCGAGGAGTTGCTCACGGAATGCCATCTTCGGTCTCAAAGCGAGCAGCGCCAGCCTAGTGACTCATTTCACCCGATAAGGGCCTTCCCACTTCAAGCGTCAACTTGTTGGAATTCTTGGCGGATTGAGCGCGCGAAGAACAAGGTCGCCTTCCTCAAAACTTTGGCACTAACTGCGGCTATGGTAGCGGCGCAAAGCTTGTCGTAACGAAGCTCGTCAGCAGCTTGAAGGCGATCCTCCTCAAGGAGCAGCGCGTCATCTTATCACAGCTGCTCTTGCTCAAGCTCATCATAGCGAGTACTCGAGGTGACCCGATATCTGAGTTCCGTGGGGAGAACTGCCTCTGCTCCATAGACTAGAGCAAAAGGTGTCTGGCCAGTGGCTCGATTTGGCGTCGTCCTGATCGACCAAAGAACCACCGGCAGCTCCTCAATCTAGTTTCTTCCGCACCTGTGCAGCCTGTCGAAAGTTCTGGTCTTGAGCCCTCGCAGCACTTCAGCATTTGCCCTCTCCGCTTGACCGTTGCTTCTCGGATGAGCAACAGAAGCGAAGCAGACCTTGGCGCCAAGATCTTGGACGTATTGCATGAAGGTGCGACTCGTGAATTGAGTGCCGTTGTCGGTGATGATCCGTTAGGAATCCCAAAGCGGCAAACAATTGACTGAAGAACTTGATCGCTTGTTGTGCTGTCACCTTCCTCCTGCTTCCACTTCCGGCCACTTTGTGAACTTGTCGATTACAGCGTACAAGTACTCAAAGCCCCGACAACTCGGGAAAGTGGCCGAGGATGTCGAGCCCCGGACCGAAAATGGCGAGGATAAAGGGATCGTCTGGAGAGCTTGAGCTGGCTGGTGTATCTGCTTGGAATGGAACGGCACACTTCACACTTGGTTACTTGTGCAGTTGCATCCGGAGGCTGTCGGCCGAAGAAACCTTGCCGGAAAGCTTTGCGGCAAGTGCTCTTCGCCAATGTGGTGACCACATATGCCTCCGTGTATCTCGCCAACAGCTTCATCCATCTTCCGGTGAATACACTTCAATTTCACTCTGTTGAGTCTTCTTACAGACAGCGTCTTTGTCGACAAACTGGTACATACTCGACTGCCGGGCTACTCTTTCCACTTCTTCTTGCTCTTCGGGAAGTTCTCTTGTCTGAAGGAAATGGACAATCTGCCGCGCCCATATTGGAGCTTGTGGCTCGAAAACAAGGACTAAAGGCACATCTGCTGCTGCGGGAACATCAACTTCTACGGCAAGAACCTGCGGCTCGGCCGGAGCTTGATGTTCCCCGGCAAGAACCTGCGGCTCGGCCGGAGCTTGATGTTCCCCGGCAAGCTTGCCGGAGCAAAACTTGTCGGGAGCGTCTGCTTCAACGAAACAAACCCTGGGGCTTGTCGGAGCAGACTGCTCCTCAGCACTTTTAGTGTTGATCCTGGGGACCTTCGCGGCGGCGGCTTCGGGAATCTCGGCCGGGAAGTAGTCACCAGAAATCAACTTCCTCTTCTTGCTCTGCCCAGTTGATGGTGTTACGGTCGGTTGAGTCAGCTTGAGCACAAAAATCCCTGGTTCCACGAGTAACTTGAGTCTGGCGACTTTGACGAGCCATCAGCAATATCATTCTGAGCTCTTGGAACATGTTCCATTTGTAGGCCGTCAAAGTGCTCTTCTAGCTTTCTCACTTCATCAACGTAGGCTTCCATCAACGGACTTTGATAATCTTTGTTTACTTGGCGGACGACAAGCTGCGAGTCACCCCTGACAATGAGCTTCTTGATCCCAAGGTCTACTGCAATCCTGAGACCGGCAAGCAAACCTTCATGCTCTGCAGTATTATTTGTTGCTTGCTCCTTGGGAAAGTGCATTTGGACTATGTACTTGAGGTGCTCTCCGGTGGGTGCGATAAGCAGCACGCCGGCACCGGCGCCTTGCAGCGAGAAGGCACCGTCAAAGTACATCATCCACTCTTTATTTGCCTCCTTGATGGGGATGCTCGTCTCCGGAATTTCTTCATCTTGCGTTGGCGTCCATTCTGCTATGAACTCTGCCAGTGCTCTGCTTTGGATAGTTGAAGTGCTTTCAAACTTGTGGCCAAAGCTTGACAGTTCTAGTGCCCACTCGACAATCCTGCCTGTTGCTTCTGGATTTTGCAGTATCCTCTTGATGAAGCGAGTGACATTGTTATCTCATGTGCTTGGAAGTAATGGCGCAGCTTTCGAGGCCATGAGGAGGCGAAAAGCAATTTCTGCACACCAGTACCTTGACCTAGCCCCTGCAGAAGGCCGACAAAGTAGACCGGCGCTGCACCATCCTTTTATGCATCTTCTCGCAATCCTGCATGCAGATCCGTCCTTATCGGGACAGAGCTCGTCGGTGAAGCCCCGCTTGTCGCTGGATGCATCTGCCTTGGTTGCCGGCTCATCATCGCCTCCCTTTCCGCTACTAACGCAGCACTAACCACTTGATTGGTTGCCGCTATATATAGCAGCAACTTCTCTTGTGGCCTAGGTGCGACAAGTATTGGAGTGGAGGACAGGTACCTCTTTAAGTCCTGCAGCGCAGCCTCCGCTTCGAGAGTCCATTTCATTGGACCTGCCTTTTTCAAAATCTTGAAAAATGGCAGGGCGCGCTCAGCAGACCTAGAGATAAACCTGCTGAGAGCAGCCACGCAACCGGCAAGTCTTCGTACATCCTTGACACGCTTTGGTGCTTCAATCTGCTCAATGGCCTTGATCTTGTCGGGATTGGCTTCAATTCCCCACTGAGACACGAAGAACCCGAGAAGCTTGCCGGAAGGGACTCCGAACACGCACTTCTCGGGGTTGAGCTTGAGGTTGATCTTGCGCAGATTTGCAAAGGTCTCATCTAAATCTTGAACCAGAGTTGCTTTGTCCTTGCTCTTGACCACTATGTCATCCATGTAAGCTTCTACATTTCTGTGCATTTGCGGCTCAAAAGCGTCATGGACTACCCTTGCAAATGTTGAACCAGCATTCTTTAGCCCAAAAGGCATCCGTACAAAACAGTATGTGCCACATGGGGTGATGAATGAGGTTTTCTCCTCATCCTCTTCTGCCATGAAGATCTGATGATATCCTGAATATGCATCAAGAAATGAAAGCAAATCACATCCAGCCATGGAGTCAACAATCTGGTCGATGCTCGGCAAGGGAAATGGGTCTTTGGGACAAGCTTTATTAACATCTGTGAAGTCGATACAAAGTCTCCATTTCCCATTTGCCTTTCGTACAACTACCAGATTGGCCAACCACGTGGGATGGAGCACTCCTCTGACAAGGCATGCTGCTTCCAATTTCTTGATTTCTTCTGCTATGAATTCTTGGCGCCCCACTGCCTGTTTTCTGACTTTTTGCTTGACGGGCGCGATGAGGACAGACAGCTAGGTGATGCTCAATTACTTTCACAGGAACACGGGGATGTCGACGGTTGCCATGCAAACACGTCGACATTCGCCCATGAGAAAGCAACGAGCGCGCCTTCCTATTTAGGGTCGAGAGTGGGCGATGGTGAAGGTACCACCAGTGCCGTCCTCCTTGGCGGGCACCTTCTTGGTCTTGGTGGAGCTGCCATCATCTTCTTGCACTTGCCGGTGGAGCTCGATGGTGCTTCCTCGACGGTAGCGCAGCACTCCGAAGAGGTGCGCTTGCCGGAGTGGGCATCAGAGCTCTTGCCGGACTTGGTCTTCTTCTTCCCCCCGGGAGCTTCAGCGGCAAGTGAATTGCTATCTGTTGCGGCTGCTGCCTCCCGGTAGATCTTGTCGGCGCAGATAAGAGCATCCTTCTTGTCGCCATGGACAGAAATGACACTTATCGGGCCAGGCATCTTGAGTAAGTTGTATGCATAATGAGAGGCTGCCATGAACTTGGCGAGTGCTAGACGGCCAAGTATTCCGTTATAAGGCAACGGGAAATCAGCAACGTCGAACGTGACCCTCTCAGTCCTGAAGTTTAGCTCGCTGCCAAATGTTACCGGCAACGTGATCTTCCCTTGACTTGCTCCTTCTGGGTTGATTCCTTGGAATGTGCCGGTCTCTTCGAGCTCATTGTCGGGGATCTGAAGCTTACGAGCACTGCGGATGAGATCAGGTTTAAGCCGGCCCGCCGTCAACTAGCATCTTGGTGACCTTGAGGTTGCGGATAGTTGGTGAGACCAACATCGGCAAGCACCCGATCTTGATTATCGCGATCGGGTGGTCCTCAATATCAAAGATGATAGGCGTCTTGGACCATTTCAAAGGCTGCGTGACTCTACGGATGGTTACGCTGCATTAACCTCCGCATCCATTGCTTGAGTTGGCGGTGTGAGGTATGCAGAGAAGCACCGCCAACGCAGAGAGGACCTCCGTGGCTTTCGAAACTCCTGCTCGTCAGCCTCATCGTCTTCCATATCTTCATCGTCATCGTCCTCTTCATCCTTGTCGCGCCGCGGGAGGTCTGTCTCCTTGCCGCTGCTTGGCCTTGCTGGCGTCCTCCCCGGCCGGTCGCTTCTTGCTAGTTCCCCAGCACCTTCTGGGCCTTCTCCTTGTCGCGCCGCTCGTATTCAGCTTCTGCTGTTCAACGAGCTGCTCGACCTTCTTGCAACTCGGAGGTCGTGGCCCTTGGTGCGGTGAATCTTGCAGTCTTGTTTGTTGGAGCTGTCACCTTGTCGGCGGCGCCACAAGGCTTCTGATCGGCGCGGCGGCAACCTCCTTGCGGAACCACCAATTTTGGATTTCTTGGCGGCACCACTATTGCGGACTGCTCGACAACTAGTACCTCTTTGCTCTTCTTCCTTCGGTTGTTCCGCCGCCGACTCTTCCTTGCGGGCGGTCTCCTCCTTGTCGGATCCTGCTTCGCATTCTCTCAGGAGTCTCCTCCTTCCTCGTGTATGAGACTTGTCGGCGAGCATACAGCTCGTTGGCGTCCTTGACTTTGCACATCGCCATTTCCTCCCTCATCCTGCGGTTCCGCACGTTCTGATGAAATGCGCTGATCACCGCGGCAGCGTGGACATCTGGGATGTTGTAGTGCACGCGGCTGAATCTTTGAATGAACTTGCGAGGACTCTCCTTCCTTACAGGCGGCGGTGAAGGTCACTCTCTTGGCCATGAGGCTTGTGGCCGGCTGTGAAGGCGCCGACAAACTGATGGCATAGATCTGCCCAAGAGGATATGGAGCTGTCCGGCAAGTGCATGAGCCAAGATCTAACATTGGGCTTGAGCACCAGCAGGAAGTAGTTGGCGAGGATCTTGTCGTCTCGTCCCCCTGCAGCTTGCACCGCGATGGTGTAGATGCTGAGGAACTCCGATGGATGCGTCCTGCCATCATACTTCTACGCACGTCGGCTTGAAATTTTTCTTGTCGGGCCACGGACTTGCCGCAGCTCACGGGTGAGCAGGGCAGCCTACAGCGTCTGACAAGTCGCTGGTTCCCCTGGCGCTTGCATGTCGACAGCGGCCCGGTAGCGCTGGTCGGACTGACGCCGCGCTTCTCTTCGGCGCTCGATGCGAGTTCGAGCGTCTTCTTGTTGCCGTTCTTGAAGAACTTGGCGCTGATCACGGCGAGCTCGTGGATCCGATGAAGCGGTGGAGTCGCTGTCGAGGTGGATCCGACGAGTCGGCCATCTTGGCCTTCGGGATGGGGAGTGCATGGTGGTTGCACCCCCACAGGTCTCGTCGCCACCGGCTCGTGCCTTGTCGGCTCACCGCGGCAGCGATGTGCTTGGTTGCCGCGGAACGTCACCGTTGGCAAAGCCGATGAGACTTTTAATGGTGGCCCTCCATTCGCCGACCTTGTCAGCCGTTGGAGGGTAATCCAGGAGCAGTTGAGCTCGCGCCAAAGCTTCCGCTTGAGTGGTGGGCGGCAATGGCAAACGGTGCGAGGAGTGGGATATGCTCGGACTTCTAAATATGTTAGAAGGAGCAGTATCTCGTCCAGGCGACCGTGCCCCACTCGCACCAGCCTGTTGGTGCGCGAGCTGTTCTTGAGCGTCCCTGGATCCACCAACTCGATCTTGGCCCAACGAACGCATGGCGCTGCGAGCACCATGACGTTGTCGGTCTCGCGCCTCCTGAGATGGACGCGGTGCGTATCCGGACGCCGAAGTCTGCGCAGCCTTGTCCTTGGACCTGGCAGCGTCATGAGCTCCCTCGTCTCGCCCGTTCTTCGCGGCGTCTTCCCCACCACTCGTCGGCTCCGGTGGTGGTGGGTTTGATCTGAGCGGCTCTGCTGCCGCGAAGCCTTCTTCTTGGTAGCATGTTGATGAAGATGATGAAGATGTTGCTCGTGTGAACGCCGGATCAGGTTCACACAGCCTCGACGACCCCTACCTGGCGCGCCAAAGATGTCGGGGAGGCTGATCGTAACCCACGAACACCTATGGGACCGGCGGACCGAGTCCCTTTTGGTTCGGTGGGGGCGGAGATTGCACGAAGAGCAGATCGAGGCGATGCACACGAGCAGTTTACCTAGCTTCGGAGCTCTCCGGAGAGATAATACTCCTACTGCTGCTTATATGATTGTATTGTGTTCTTGCTAGGGAGCACAGAGAGCTGCAAAACCTAGCTTGAGTGTGTGTAGTCTCGAATCAGTCGAACCGAACCCCTTCTACGTCGCACATGGGCCTCCTTTTATATGCTCAAGGGGTCACCACAGGTGGCAACGTAGACAAGGGTAAAAACGGAAAAATGAGTTGTGGTTGGTACAGCTACTTTGTACAGTGTATTCTACCTAACTCTGATGGCAAGGGACAAAAGCATTAAATGCCCGTCCATGTCGCCTAAACAGTGCAGAAAGGGACCGTCAGGGGCGCCACCGCTTGCCACGATGGCACCTGTCGGCGCCGCTACCGCTGCTCTCCGCTGGCTGCACGGACTCTTGACACGCACGCGCTGGAATGGCCCCATGGCGACACGTTGGTGGATGAGCTGGAGCGGAGATGAAGAGAGGTTGCTGCGCGGCAAGCATCTTTCGCGGCTGAATCTGTCGCGCCGGAAGCTTGTCGCTCACCAAGCCTTTCGGCAAGCTCCTCTTGCCGGGTCTTGTCTTCTGCGTGCCTTGAGTGGCCTTCCCGGCAAGCTCCTCTTGCCGGGGCCTTGCCTCCTTGGCTTAAATACTTTGTTCTTGAATGGCTCCAAACGAACCACAGAGGGACCTTGGCGGTCACTAGGCAGCCCTGCCGCAGGGTGCTGCAACTGCCCGTGCACGAGTTCGGGATACTAGGGTACCCCTACTCTAGTACACCGACATCATCGAATCCGGGGCGTTACATGTGGGCATAGGGATTTTGACGCCTTTGCAATCTTGCATGCCGAATTTCCTCAGTACATCCTTGAGGTATTTCTCTTGAGATATGAAGATGCCATTGCATTGTTGACGAATTTGAAGACCTAAGAAGAATTTCAGTTCTCCCATCATAGACATTTGATATTCCCCACTCATCATATAGGAAAATTTGTCACTATAACAATGGTTACTACAACCAAAGATAATATCATCAACATATATTTGGCACACGAATAATTCATCATCATATGTAGAGTTGGGTCAAGTGAACCGGGTTTGAAGCCTTTCTTCATGAGGAATTCCTTCAGTGTATCATACCACGCCCGAGGGGCCTGCTTGAGGCCATAGAGGGCCTTGTTGAGTCTGAAGACTTTGTCAGGATGCTTAGGATCTTCAAAACCTAGGGGTTGAGCAACATATACTTCTTCCTCAAGCTTACCATTGAGGAATGCAATTTTCACATCCATCTGATATAAGATGATATTATGATGGTTAGCATAAGCAAGCAATATCCGAATAGATTCAAGTCTAGCAACAGGTGCAAAAGTTTCATCGAAATCAGTTCCTTCAACCTGTGAGTAGCCCTGAGCTACAAGACAAGCCTTATTTCTCACCACTTCGCCATTTTCGTCTTTCTTGTTGCGGTAGATCCACTTGGTACCTATGATGTTATGCTTGCGAGGATTTGGTTGCTTGACAAGTTCCCACACATTGTTGAGGTCGAATTGATTCAATTCCTCTTGCATAGCTTGAATCCACTGAAAGTGCAACTAATCCCTGGGTGGTTTTGGTAATCCATAACAACATATACCTCATTGAACTAATATCCATTCAAGTTAAATATTTCAGAAAGTTCAATGATTGGCATGGCATGGACTAGAGATGTGGACCCCTCAAAATGCTAAGGACAAAGATTGGCAAAGGCTCAAGACTCTTCCTTTTCATTTTAGTGATCCAAGATCATGTTGAGTCCATAGGAAAGCCAATACTATCAAAAGGGGATGAGGTGTTGCTTAATGCTATACTTGCTCAAAGTGCTTAGTGATATTTCTCCAAAACCCTCAGCCACTTTCTCATTTCCACATATGTCCAAAAATTAAAGTCAAACTCAGGTTCACTGATTTGATCTATCAGGTGCCACCGAGTTCATTTGACCTAGCCACTGCGAGAAACCCTAGTCAATTCGGTCTCACCAATCGGGATCTCGGTCTCACCGAGATGGCCTCGCAAACTCTCTGTTGCTTATTGTAATTATTTCTTCTTTTTTTGACCCTGTGACCGTAGAACAAGTGTTCTACTGCATAATTATATTAAAGGTGGAATATTTACAAGTACATGTGGGGAGGTGAGGTATCACTCACCTAGCCAATACCAGTTCTGGTGGACATTACTCTCAAGATTCTAAAAGCTAGTCTAATTGATACTCTCTAAGAAGCTAAAAATGAAAGGTTGTTTTGACTCTTTGACCCTATATTGGAACAGAACAAAGTCCTCCTTGAATCTACTAAGCCAAGACCCAAAGCTTGGCACGATGCTTCGGAAGTGTTTATTGTTTCTTTCCTTCCATATGCTCCATGCGGCAAGCATGAAGATTTCCATGAACATTGGCCTCCCCCAGGTAGATTTTGCTTCTGTGAGCATTGAGAGTGTTGAGCCAGTACCCGCCCATGCAAGGTTGACCTTGTCCCAATAGGTCTTGCTGAATTGGCATTGGAAAATCATGTGTTCGATGGTTTCCTCAATTGTTTGTCCACAAAGGATGCAATTATAGTTGTTCCCAATGTTGTAATGTCTCCGTTTGAACATGTTCCGAGTGTTCAGTCTGTCTGAGAGAAGAAGCCAGCCAAAAACCTTGATTTTTGATGTGACTTTAGATTTCCACAGCCATCGGTAGGCCTCGTGTGCCTTCACATTGCGAAAGTAGAATTTGTAGTACCCTCTTGCCGTGAATTCTTTTACTCCCCAAGAATGCATCCAGGCATCGTGCATTGTGGTGTTGAGACCGATGTTGGCCGCAATAGCTTGTAGGTCTCGCACCTCTTCCCTCGCTTGTATCAAGAGGGGTAGGTGAAATGCTTCTTGTAGATAGGTAATTCTCAAGAAATCTCTGAGAGATATGTATTCATCTTTAGTAAAAGAGAAAGCTCTAGGGTGCGATTCTGCCAGGATCGAATCCTTCCATTGGTCCTTCCACATTAAGATATTTTAGCCCTCATGAACAGAAATTTTTATGATGCCACGATATATTGGTGTTAACTTGAGTACGTCACGCCACCAGAAAGATCCACATGGGTCTGATGCATGAGGGACTTTGTTGTTGTAATATGAGGTCCATATCAAGTCGACCCATGGCAGATCAAACTTATTGTAGAGTTTATGGAGATATTTCAGTAGTAGTATTGTAATTATTTCGGTCCCACCGAAATGTACAATCGGTCCCACCGAGTTTGCTTGACCAACTCTCTGTTTGCTCATTGCTGAAATCGGTCTCACCGAGTTCATGCAATCGGTCTCACCGAGATGAGGTTTTTCCCTAACCCTAGCACATCGGTCCCACCGAGTTGATCATGTCGGTCCCACCGAGATTCCTCGCGCTCACATTTTGAACTAAATCGGTGTCACCGAGTTCTTCTACTCAGTCTGACCGAGTTGGGTCAAGTGTGTGTAACAGTTGGATTTTGTGTGGAGGCTATATATACCCCTCCATCCCCCTTCTCCATTTGTGAGAGAGCCATCAGAACGTGCCTACACTTCCACTAGTCATTTTCTGAGAGAGAACCACCTATTCATGTGTTGAGACCAAGACATTCCAATCCAACCACAAGAATCTTGATCTCTAGCCTTCCCCAAGCTGCTTTCCAATCAAATCATCTTTCCACCATAGCTAAATCTGTGAAAGAGAGTTGAATATTGGGGAGAGTATCATTTAAATCACAAGATCAAGGAGTTCATCATCAACACACCATCTATTACCTTTTGGAGAGTGGTGTCTCCTAGATTGTTTAGGTGTCACTTGGGAGCCTCCGACAAGATTGTGGAGTTGAACCAAGGAGTTTGTAAGGGCAAGGAGATTGCCTACTTTGTGAAGATCTACCCGAGTGAGGCAAATCCTTCGTGGGTGATGGCCATGGTGGCATAGACAAGATTGCTTCTTTGTGGACCCTTCGTGGGTGGAGCCCTCCGTGGACTCGCGCAACCTTTACCCTTCGTGGGTTGAAGTCTCCATCAACGTGCACGTACAATAGCACCACCTATCAGAACCATGCCAATAATCTCCGTGTCTACATTGCGTTTGCTTTCTCCAAACCCTTCCCTTTACCTTCATATGCAATGTTTTACTTACCACTGCTACACTCTTAGAATTGCATGTGTAGGTTGATTGCTTGACTTGTGCTAAATTGCTAAAATCTGCCAACACTTAAAATTGGGAAAAGGTTAGATTTTTATTTGGTCAAGTAGTCTAAGCACCCCCCCTCTAGACCTACTTTCGATCCTACTTCCACTCAGGCTCCAAAAATGCCTCATCAACTTTGGTGGGCTCTGTGATACAGACAAAAGCAAAGTGCCCACAATAGTTAGACAAATGTGAAGCTTTTGAGCATGTGAGAGGACCTGGTGCGTTGATGTCATCGAGGATTTTGTCAATCTGCACTTCATTTGCCACGCGAGGATGAGCAGGTTGATGACTTTGATTGGACTGAGCATTTTCTTCAAAGCTATTTTCCTCACATGCACCAGTATGATTTTCTTCACGATCTGGAATAACTTCTTCAGCAGATTGAATTTAATCAAATAGTGCAACATATATAGTAGTATGAGGACTTGAGAAATGAATAAATGATTAGCTGGCGTCCTTTCAAGCATTCTCAGGTCTCCAGAAAATTCTTCAGACGATTAAGTTTGTCTGGAGACCTGACCCTTCATAAGAGATTAGTTCTTTTTCTTCACCACCCACATCTGGAGGGGTGGCAAAGAGTTCATCATTCTGCGAGCTCCATAAGAGAAAGGTGGCATTGAAGCCAGAGCACTTTGTTTCACAGAAGAGGGATTAGAGTATGCATATGAATAAGCAGAGAAATTCATCAAGGACTTACGAACATAATGATCTGAAAAATAGTGCACATATTCATAACTCTTAGACATTCCCTGCGAAAGAGAAGCACTAGCACAGTGATGTTCATACGAGGATTTGGATCCATACGAGGAATTTGATCCATGTGAGGACTTGGATCCATATGAAGACTTTGGTCCATATGAAGAATTTGATATGGGGTTCCTATTCTTCACAGGTGGTGTCATGAGAACATTCACCTAAAGACTTTCAAGGCACCTTTTCGGAACCCGGATTTTCTTCATAGGGGACCATTCATGCAGTTTGTTCCAACATATCTAGCAAATACTTCACCATTCTAATTTTTGAACAGCTTATAGTTGGAGTCAAATGACTCATCAGATGAATATGAAGATTCACATATAAAGCCAGATAAAGTAGATGGATCTACGGGAGGTCCTTTTGCAGCAACCCATGAGGTTTTGGGATACTGCTCACGTTTCCAGTAGGTCCCATCAGCATTGAGTTTCCTCTCAAAGGAAATACCCTCTTTCCTAGGGTTCCTGTTCAAGATCTGCTTTTTGAGCACATCAAAAAGAGCATGATGCCCTTTGAGGCTTTTGTACATGCCTATCACATACAATTCCTTCAACCCTGCATTGTTATGATACTTGTGGTATCCTCAGATGAGGAATTTGTGACCATAAAAATAGTTGAAGAATTTGCAGCAATAGAAGCATTTGAACATTCAGGTGATGAATTAGAAAATTCCCGTTCAATGCAATTCAAACATGGTGCAATGAATTCTTCCTGAGCGGAACTAATCTGTTGAGCAAGCAAACAATCATGTTCCTTTTGAAGATCATCATGACTCACCCTTAACTTCTCAAGATCCTGCTTTCTTTGAAGAAATTCACAAGAAAGCTTCTCATGTTCGGCCAAGATTGTTACATAATAACCTTGAAGGTTATCAAACTTAGACTGTAGTCATTGAAGATTATCAGTCAAGGTTTGAGTCCGATTCAATTCCTCACCCAACAGGTCATCCTTTTGTCTAGCAAATTTTGAAATCTTTCCAAAGCTTTTTGTTGTTTCATGGCAATGGTAGCAAGCTTGTAATAGCTAGGTTTGAGGTTTTCATCAGATTCATCTTCACTTGACTTACAGGAGGGATATTTGAGTATCTTGGAACCTTTTGCCATGAAGCAGTAGGTGGGAGTGTAGTCATCGTCGCCATCGTCAGCGGTGTTGGTGTTGCCATGTTCCTCAGTGTTGAAGATGGACTTGCTGATGAAAGAAGTAGCAAGAGCTAGGCTCGCCCTCTTCCTTTCCTCAGATTCAACTTCAGAGTCCATTTCCTTGCCAATGAATGCCCGTGCATTTCTGGAACTCCTCTTCTTGTGAGATGAAGACCTTGAAGATTTCTTATTTTTCTTCAAGTCATCTGAATTTTCATCCTTGTATTTCTTCTCCTTTGATTCCTTCGACCCTTGAGTACAATCAGCCATGTAGTGACCAGGCTTCTTGCATTTGTGGCAAGTCCTATTCTTGTAGTCGTGGGATGAAGAATCTGATCTCGTGTCATCATTTCTTGAAGATTTTCCAAAATGGCCATGTCTAGAGAACTTTTGGAATTTCCTCACGAGCATAGCTAGCTCCTGGCTCAGTTCCTCAGGATCACCAAGGCTGTTGTCAGAATCTTCCCCTTCAGATGTGGAAACTGCCTTGGACTTCAATGCACGTGACCTTCCATAGCTTGGCCCGTAGATGTCTCTTTTCTCAGCTTGTTGGAACTCATGAGTATTCAGTCTCTCGAGGATATCAACAGGATCTAGTGACTTGTAGTCTCCACGTTCTTGAATCATCAGTGCCAGTGTATCGAATGATGAATCAACTGATCTCAGCAGTTTCTTCACCACCTCATGGTCAGTGATGTCAGTGGCACCAAGTGCTTGAAGCTCATTTGAGATGTCAGTGAGGTGATCGAAGGTTTGCTGAACATTTTCGTTGTTGAGTCTTTTGAAGCGGTTGAAGAGATTGCAAAGAACATCAACTCGAGAATCACCTTGGGTTGAGATTCCTTCGTTGACCTTGGACAGCCTATCCCAGATAAGCTTTGCAGACTCCAAAGCACTCACTATGTCGTGGTGTCCTTTGCTCAGATGGACACATATTGTATTCTTCGCTTGAGAGTCGAGTTGCTTGAATCTCTTCACATCAGCAGCGTTCATAGAAGGAGTGATGGAGGGAACGCCATTTTCCACAATGTACCAGAAATCGTTGTCAATTGCCTCAAGATGCATGTGCATCTTGTTCTTCCAGTAGGGGTAGTCCGTCCTGAAGGAAATATGCCCTAGAGGCAATAATAAAGTTGTTATTTTATATTTCCTTATTCATGATAAATGTTTATTATTCATTCTACAATCGTATTGATCGGAAACCTAAATACATGTGTGAATACATAGACAAACATTGTGTCCCTAGTGAGCCTCTACTTGACTAGCTCATTGATCAAAGATGGTTAAGGTTTCCTAACCATGGACATGAGTTGTCATTTGATAACGGGATCACATCATTAGGAAAATGATGTGATGGAAAAGACCCATCCGTTAGCTTAGCATAATGATCGTTTAGTTTTATTGCTATTGCTTTCTTCATGTCAAATACATATTCCTTCGACTATGAGATTGTGCAACTCCAGGATATCGGAGGAATGCCTTGTGTGCTATCAAATGTCACAACGTAAGTGGGTGATTATAAAGATGCTCTACAGGTATCTCCGAAGGTGTTTGTTGAGTTGGCATAGATTGAGATTAGGATTTGTCACTATGAGTATCGGAGAGGTATGTCTCGGCCCTCTCAGTAATACACATCATAAGGTTGCAAGCAAACGACTAAGGAGTTAGTCACGAGGTGATGTATTACAGAACAAGTAAAGAGACTTGCCGGTAACGGGATTGAACTAGGTATGAAGATATCGACGATCGAATCTCAGGCAAGTAACATACCGATGGACAAAGGGAATTACGTATGTTGTCATAACGGTTCGACCGATAAAGATCTTCGTAGAATATGTAGGAACCAATATGGGCATCCAGGTTCCGCTATTGGTTATTGACCGGGGAGGTGTCTCGGTCATGTCTACATAGTTCTCGAACCGGTAGAGTCCGCACGCTTAATGTTCGATGACGATATTGTATTATATGAGTTATGTGATTTGGTGACCGAATGTTGTTCGGAGTCCTGGATGATATCACGAATATGACGAGGAGTCTTGAAATGGTCGAGTGGTAAAGATTGATATATAGGACAATAGTATTCGGACACCCGAAGTATTCCAGAGTGTATCGGGTATTTATTGGAGTACCTGAGGGGTTACCGGAACCCCCGGGGGAATATATGGGCCATATGGGCCATGAGAGGGGAGCACACCAGCCCACAAGGGGTTGTGCGCTCCCCTATGGCAGGAGGCCGAATTGGGAGAAGGAAAAAGGGGGTTCGCCCCCCCTTTCCTTTCTCTCTTCCCCTTCCCTATCTTCTCCGGTGAAATAAGGAAGGGGGCGCCACTTGGGGAAACCCTGGGGCGCACCCTGGCTGCCTCCCCTCTCCCTCCCACCTATATTTATGTGGGGGCGCCCCTAGCATACCCCTGACAATTGCCTAGCCGTGTGCGGCGCCCCCTCCACCGTTTACTCCCACGGTCATAGTCGGTGTCAAAACCGGCGGTCTTGGGTAGGGGGTCCCGAACTGTGCGTCTAAGGTCGGTGGTAACAGGAGACAGGGGACACGATGTTTACCAAGGTCTGGGCCCTCTCTATGGAGGTAATACCCTACTTCCTGCTTGATTGATCTTGATGAATATGAGTATTACAAGAGTTGATCTACCACGAGATCGTAATGGCTAAAACCCTAAAAGTCTAGCCTATATGATTATGATTGCCTCTACGGACTAAACCCTCCAGTTTATATAGACACCGGAGGGGACCAGGGTTGTACGAAGTCAGTTACAGAGAAAGGAATCTTCATATCTGTACGCCGGGCTTGCCATCCACGCCAAGGAGAGTCCCATCCGGACACGGGTGAGAGTCTTCGGTCTTGTATCTTCACGGCCCATCAGTCTGGCCCACGTTACATAGTTCGGACGCCCGAGGACCCCTTAATCCATGACTCCCTCAGTAGCCCCTGAACCAGGCTTCAATGACGAGGTGTCCGGTGTGCATATTGTCTTCGGCATTGCAAGGCGAGTTCCTTCTCCGAATACTCCAAAGCAACCTTCGAACACAGAAAACATGGCCGGCTCTGCAAAACAAGTATCACACACAACCGCAGAGAGTATAATATTTCACGAGTCCAATCTGCTGACAACTTTTGTAGCGTGACATTATGTCCCTGCCCGGTCTTATTTCGAACCGTTTTTTAGGCTCCCGCTCCATATTTCGAGATGCGGTTTTATCGGCACGTCTTGTCAAATCAGAGATCGTGCCCCCTTATTGCGGGATTCTCATCAATACAGGCGTGGGTAATCCAACCGTGCCGCCTGCACGGCCCTTGGGAAATAGGCGAGTTTTAAGGCGAGTGGGGAGGCGCTTGATATTTGCTGCCTTTATAAGGAGATAAGGATTCACCCCTTCCACCCACGCCTTCTCTCTCTCTCTCTGCCCACCCATTCTCGAGCTCCAGTGCCCAAGTTCTCATCCTTTCCGCCCCAAAAAAGCACTCCGATCATGTCCGGATTCGAAGCGTAGGGAAAATGGATGGTCTCCTCCATCAGGGAGAAGGACATCACCAAGCTCCAGGAGGCCGGATATTTGGCCAAGGAGGTCGCCCACCGGCTCCCGACCGAGGGACAGATCGTCCCTACCCCGGATCCCCATGAGAGGGTAGTGTTCATCCCCCACTTCATCCGCGGGCTAGGGTTTCCTCTCTACCCTTTCGTCCGCGGACTCATGTTCTACTACAGGCTAGATTTCCATGATCTAGCCCCAAATTCCATTCTCATCATCTTGGCATTTATTGTCGTGTGCGAGGCCTTCCTCCGCATCTCACCCTACTTCGGATTGTGGCTGAAGATCTTCAATGTGAAGCCGAAGGTAGTGGACGGCCAACACGCAGAGTGCGGAGGCGCCATGGTGAGCAAGATGACCAACATCATATGGCCCAAAGGTACTTTCATGGAGACCGTTAACGGGTGGCAAAAGCAGTGGTTCTATGTCACAGAGCCCCGCGACACCACCTGGGCCGCGGCTCCCGAGTTCAGGTCTGGGGCCTCGATGCGGCTCATCTCCTGGCTAGAGAAGGGCCTGAACTGGGCCTCGTCGGATGAGCTGACAGCGCTGCAGATGCGCATCAAGAGCATGGTTGACAAGAGCATCAAGCTTGTCACCAGGTGATGCTCTTTCGCCGGATCCTTCCATGCCAAAGCCGGACCTGCAATTTGTGGGAGTTCGATCCGGCCAAGCACCAGACCCTGCAATACTTCTTCGGTGTTACGCACAAAGGTATTTGGAAGGTGCTCTTCAAGGCCAACAAGACGTGGTCGAAGGAGACCGAAGACCGTGGGTACAACCTGACCCACCCCGCCAATCCGGTAAGTTTTTTCATGTTTTAAAGGTGTATCCATTACTTATATACTCAAGGAGAATGTATGAGCTTCCCCATCTTATTTTTTCAGGGCTGGACGAAGAAGGTGGAGCTAGTCAAGAGTCCGGCTCCACTACCCGAAGACCCAGCAATTCCACTTCTGATGAAGATGCTGGTTCCGGCGCCGTATCAGGCACCGGAGAAGAAGGCCAAGGGGACCAGAGGTGGCCTCCGCCAAAAGGGCACCTCGGACGTGACGTCCGAAGACGCCGAGGCCCATTCCTCACCCGCCACTGACAAGGAGGAGGAGGAGGAAGAAGAAGAAAGCAACTCCCCCCTGAGGGGGGAAGGAAGAAAAGGGCGGCCTCCACGCGTCTAGAGGCCAAAGCGTCCAAGAGGGAGAAATCCTCCCTTGCGGACGACACTGCGCCGGATACCGACAGCAGCTCAGAGTGGCGCCCCAGGGATCAGCCCCTGGCCGAATCGTAAGTACCCGAAGGCACTGACACACTCATATGTCCAACTCCTTTACTTAATAGTTTTAACATGTAAATCATGCAATGTTGTCCGGCCCACGACAGCCCCCAATGATCCTCATCCTCGGGAGGTTTGCTGGATCCGAAGGCAATGGACAGTGGGTCCCTTCCGACGGCCACCTCTCCCAAAGCCACGGACGACATCGAGGTGTTGTCTCGAAGGAACTGCCTGGGCCAGGGAGAGGTTCAGGTGGCCATCAGGGCGGCACCAGAGGGTAGTACATCGGCCTCCGTACACATGGGGGAGAAAATCCCTCTGGAGACTGGCGATGGGGGCCGTATCCAGTTCGCCCCCAGCCGGACACTATTCCGGAGGCCCATATGGCTCCGGAATCGGGCAAGCAGACTCCTTCGAAAGAGGGAGGTGCACATATCCCACCGGTGACCTCTATCCATCCAGAGGTACCGGTTACTCTGGTGGAAGCGCTGAGAAGTGCTTCCATTGTTGAAGAATACCGTACTCTCATGGGTACGGTGGTTGAGAGGGTTCAGTCTGTTAAGAGCGGACTGACCGAAGCCTGCACTAGCCCTCTGACCGGTTTTGAGGTAAGAGACGCAATTATGTAAAAAGAATGTCACAGTATAGACAGTAGCCCCTGAGACTCTGTCCGGTGTTCGGAAAGAAAAGCCGGACAGAGGATCAAATAATTCCACAGGATACTAACCACATGTCTATGTGAATAAGCAGGCGTCGTTGCTGGCTGCGACCAATCATGCTGCGGAAGTCTCCGGACTGAAGCAGAGTCTGGAGCGGACCAAGGAAGAACTCGGTCGTGCGAAAAAGCAGCTGGAGGACCAGCAAGGTATGTAATGGCTTTTTGGAGATCCAAGAAGGATGAATAATTTATGTTGACCATAGTGCCGTGATATTTTGTAGGAGCGGCATCTGAGGTGGAGACCCTCAAAAAGGCGCTGGTCGAGGCCGAGGAGAGAGCGGCAAAGGAACAAGCCGCCCGCGAAAAGCATGAGGCCAGGGTCGGCGAGGTCCAGCAGGAGCTCCAGGACGCTGTGAAGAAATGCAAGTCCTTGGAGTGCAATATTGCGGATCAAGAGTCCGAACTTGCCAAGGCCCTCCAAAGCGCACAAGATGCCCGGGTCGAAGCCCAGGGCGCCCTCCAGGAAATCCAGGAGGCCAGGAAAATCGCGGCGGGTAAGGCTTTTATTATGCAGAGCAAGTATGTGAAGAAAAGATACTTCTTACTGACCCGGATTTGCAGTTCTCCAGGGGCGTTTGCGGATCTGCCTCACAGTGTTTCTGACATGCGAAATTCTTCTGAGCCGAAGAGGGGAGCTCAATAGAGAAGCTGTTCTGGTTGCAATACCTTGCGCGAGAGCATCCGGTGCCCTTTAGCGATCTTCTGAAACAGCTGACCGAACTGCATAGGGTGGCCAAACTAGCAATGAAGGATTTGATAATCCGCCTGTGGCCTGCCGAAGCCATACCCAGCAGCTACTTCGGCCTCATGAAGCGGCTGGTCAATGCCTGCCCTCGGCTTGATGCCATCAAGCGGTCGGTCTGCATCGAAGGTGCGCGGATGGCCTTCGCCCGTGTCAAGATACAGTGGGCGAAGATGGACGCCGTCAAGCTCGCGATGGAGGGAACGCCCACTGGCAACGAGCACCGCACGCCTGAGCGGTATTTTGACGATGTCCTCAAGGGATCCCGCATTGTTGAGGGTCAGTGTTCAAAAGAAATTATCTTCGAATAATACATTCATGTTATCTTGTCTTGTATGATGAAACAAAGCCGTTATGTAATACAATGTTGTTATTATTTAAAATTTTACCTCCTGTGCGGCCGTTTTGTAAAATCTGAGAGTTCGCCAGTCGTCGGCTTCAGCCCCCACATAGGTAGTACGGGGGTGTTCGGGATGGAATCTAAACACTCTTGATCCAAAGGTTTGGTCCTTGAATGAGGTGTTTAGCGCAACGAACCAGGCAATCAGACTCTGTGTCTTTATCACCCTCACTTAGCCATAGGAGTTTGAAAATAGAATTTTAGGCGCATCCCCTAGTATTCGTGAGTCCGAACTAGGGTGCTGTAAACACCTGATCGGTTAAAGACCGATTCGTCGCATAATGCGGAATAAATCGCAAAAGATTTGTACCCTCCGAACAGCTGACCGGCTCACGCTGTATCATGACAGTCAGTTTTTGGCTTTCTCTACTGAGGTGCTCATCCGGATAAACCAGGACACAATCGCAGTAGTTCTCCCTTTACTACCCTAGCCGATATAGCGGAATGTAAGGTAGTAAGCACAGGAGCCAGGCAACCCAACTATTGACCAAAGACATGATTCGGAGCCAATGCATATAATGCTAAATTTGGGGTGCCGAACTATACTGTAAAAAGTGTTCGGACTTTGTTGTCGTAGTATGGGGCGCAATGAAGCCCCTGGCGAATTAAGGCGTACCAAAGTGTACGGGTGCAATTGATAAGATTATCAAGAAAAAAATGAAGTAGTAAGCTAGTGTCGCAGAAGTTGGGCCGCAATAGTGTTTCCACTATAGTTTGATTAATACGTCAAAGCGTATTTGTACAAGTAGTGCGATAAGCAAGAGGGCTATTTAACATGCCATGACCAAGGGAGAGCTGCGTGCGGGTCCTGAAAAATAGTTAGGGTGATCGTCAAAAAGACCACCTGGGGATTCCCCTATACGTCGATGCTTCTTGTCGTCTTGGTATATCTATCCTTCGAAAGGACCGATGATCAGGCCGTCAGGAAGGTCCTGTGGAAAAGAAACCTGAAAAGGATGAAAAAGAAAAAGTGAAAGTATGTGTGTCCAGGGGAGGTCGAGCCGTATTATGGACCACAATTTAGTGATGCCGTCGTCTATGCCCATGGTATTTTAAGTGCGTAGTTATGTACGCGTGGTACGTATGCCGCCATTTGGCCGGGACGGAGACGGAGGCCGGATTGCTAGTCTAACTCCTGACGAGCTGGACTGTTATGCTGCGGAGTAGTCTGGATTCGTTTGACAGTGTCCGGGAGCTTGGCCGCTGAATTAAGATTCTGCTTGGTAAGGCCGCACTGTACTTCCGCTGCCAGGGTCGCGGTGTGCTCCTCGGTACGGAGGGAGCATTTCGTGTTTCCATTAACTGTTATGACACCGCATGGACCGATCATCTTGAGCTTGAGATAAGCATAGTGTGGTACCGCATTGAATCGAGCAAATGCGGTTCGTACGAGCAGTGCGTGATAGCCACTGCGGAAGGGGACGATATCGAAGATCAACTCTTCACTTCGATAGTTGTCCGGGGATCCGAAGACAACCTCCAGTGTGATTGAGCCCGTACAGCGGGCCTCTATACCTGGTATGACTCCTTTAAAGGTAGTTTTTGTGGGCTTTATCCTTGATGGATTGATGCCCATTTTGTGCACGGTATCCTGATAGAGCAGATTGAGGCTGCTGCCCCCGTCCATGAGGACTCGCGTGAGGTGGAATCCATCGATTATTGGGTCAAGGACCAGTGCGGCTGAACCGCCATGGCGGATGCTGGTCGGATGGTCCCTGCGATCGAAAGTGATCGGGCAGGACGACCATGGGTTGAATTTTGGGGGACTGGCTCTATCGCATAGACATCCCTGAGCGCGTGCTTGCGCTCCCTCTTGGGGATATGAGTAGCGTATATCATGTTCACCATTTTGACTTGAGGGGGAAACTTCTTCTATCCCCCTGTGTTCATTGAACGGGGCTCCTCGTCATCGCCCTCACTTTGCGACCCCTTCTCCTTGTTTTCGGCATTTAACTTGCCGGCCTGTTTAAAAACCCAACAGTCTTTGTTGGTATGATTGGCTGGTTTATCAGGGGTGTCGTGGATCTAACATGGGCGATCGAGTATGCGGTCCAAACTGGATGAGCCCGGATTGTTTCTTTATATGGCTTCTTCCGCTGGTCGGACTTGGAGCCACTGAATCCGGTGTTGACTGTCGTGTCATCGGTATTGTCACCGTTGCTTTGATGCTTGTGTCTGTTGCGTCGTGGCTTGCCATTGCTATTTCTGGCTTCAGAAGTGCCAGGTTCGCTTGTACTGTTATTGCTACGGGCTAGCCAGCTATCTTCGCCCGCGCAAAACCGGGCCATAAGCGCCATGAGGGCTGCCATGGACTTCGGCTTTTCTTGGTCGAGGTGTCGGGCGAGCCATTCATCGCGGATGCTATGTTTAAAGGCCGCTAGGGCTTCAGCATCCGGACAGTCGACGATGAACCTAGTCCAGAATTTCCTGGTTGACTCTCCAGGCTATTGAACTATGTGACTTAAGTCGTCGGCATCCGGAGGTCGGACATATGTAGCTTTCGGGCAGACTGTTCAACCAGTGTCGAGCTGGTCCCTTGAGTTTTAGCGGGAGGTATTTGATGGTGTGAAGATCATCACCGCTGGCCATGTGAATGTGGAAAAGAAAATCTTCAATCCATACCGCGGGATCTGTTGTTCCATCGTATGATTCGATATTCATGGGTTTAAACCCTTCTGGGAATTCATGTTCCGTTACTTCATCAGTGAAGCAGAGGGGGTGTGCGGCACCTCTATATCGGGCCAAGTCGTGACATAGCTCAAATGGAGTCCGTCTACGGTTTTCGGCCCAGGCGTAATTATGCTTATCGTGTCCGGCTGGATAGCCGTTGTCGCCCGTTGGGGCACGCCCCCGTGATCCGTAGATCGATCTGGTCTGGCCTGCTCTATTGTCCAGGTCATGCCGCAGGTCATATGTATATCCCCAAGCTGTTGTGTCTCTACCTTTATGGCGAAGCGGTATGGGCTGGTGTTCAGCTTGAGTTGTCGCTTTATCCCGGCCACGTGGTGGTCGGTGAACTGCATTACACGCTGACGGAACAGGCTCCAGCGCCTCGTCATCGAATTGAGGTAGCAACTTGCGCTTCGGGTAACTTTTGGTTGGGCACTCAAGGCCGTATTCCTCGGCTGCCAGGACATTAGTCCATCTATCATTGAGCAAATCTTGATCAACTTGAAGCTGCTGCTGTTTCTTTTTCAGGCTCCTTGCAGTGGCTATTAGCCGGCGCTTAAAGCGCTCCTGCTCAACGGGTTCCTCAGGCACGATAAAGTCTTCGTCGCCGAGGCTCACCTCGTCCTCGGAGAGTGGAAGATAGTTACTGTCCTCCAAGTCTTCGTTTATGGCCTGTTCATCAGGGCTGACTTGCCCATCTTCCCTGTCGTCCTGTTCGGAAGTTGGCTCGACGGGGTTTTCTTTGTCTTCGGCATCGTCCTGAGTATTGTTTTCTCTCATGCCGGTATTGCTATCTTCTCCTTGGCATGATTTAGAGCGGCGCCGCTAACATCGGCGCTTTGGTTGTATCTCAGGAGGTTTATCCTCAACTGGATCCTTCTCGTTATTACCGTCATTCTCTTTGGCTGTATCCACCATGTATACGTCGTATGAGGAGGTGGCCGTTCAGCGCCCGGTAAACGGCGGGTTTTGGGCCTGCTCCTCTTCAGCATCGTCGTCCATACCGTCGATGTCTTCGGAGCCTTAATCGAGCATGTCGGTTAAGTCTTCGATAGTGGCTATTATGTGGGATGTGGGTGGGAAGCGAAATTCCCCATCATCAGCCCCCAGTTCAAACCGGATATAATTTTGGCTGTGAGTCCCCTACTAAGGAGAGAGTTTTTAATGAGTTTAGCACATCGCCTAAAGGTGAGTCCCGGAAGATGTCTGTGGAGCTGAATTCGACGATCGGTGCCTGATCAGGCTCGACGGACGCGGATGCACGTGGTTAGGAACCTGTGGTCGGAGACGGATCCGAGGTTCCGGTGACGCAGATCTCGCTCGAGGTTGAGTCTGTGTGTGGCTCCAAAGCCGCTGAGTCTGCGGCTTCCGTGGCGGGGTTGAGCTTCCCGTCCTCGGATGGCGCAATCTACTCCGGATCTAGGGTCGGAGCACTTACAGGCGCTATCTCCTGGGTATGGTCCGATGACAGATTTAGTTCATGTTCATCGCGGTGGCAGGGAGCGGCTGTCGTGGGCTCGAATCCGTCGAAGATCAAGTCTCCGCGGATATCAGCAACGTAGTTCAAGCTTCCAAACCTGACCTGATGGCCAGGGGCGTAGCTGTAGATCTGCTCTAGATGGCCAAGCGAGTTGCCCGCAGTGCGAAGCCGCCAAATATGGAGATCTGGCGGGGAGAAAAACCTCCCTCAGGGTAGCATTGCTACCTCTTGAGCACTGTGTTGGTTTTCCCATGAAGAGGAAAGAGTGATGCAGTAAAGTAGCATAAGTATTTCCCTCAGTTTTTGAGAACCAAGCTATCAATCCAGTAGGAGACCACACACGAGTCCCTCGCACCTACACAAACAAACAAGAACCTCGCAACCAACGTGATAAAGGGGTTGTCAATCCCTCAACGGTCACTTACGAGAGTGAGATATGATAGATATGATAAGATTTTTGGTATTTTTATGATAAAGATGCAAAGTAAAATAAAAGGAAATAAAAATAGCTAAGTGTTGGAAGATTTATATGATGGAAAATAGACCCGGGGGCCATAGGTTTCACTAGTGGCTTCTCTCAAGAGCATAAATATTATGGTGGGTGAACAAATTACTGTTGAGCAATTGACAGAATTGAGCATAGTTATGAGAATATCTAGATATGATCATGTATATAGGCATCACGTCCGATACAAGTAGACCGACTCCTGCATGCATCTACTACTATTACTCCACACATCGACCGCTATCCAGCATGCATCTAGAGTATTAAGTTCAAAAGAACAGAGTAATGCTTTAAGTAAGATGACATGATGTAGAGGGATAAACTCATGCAATATGATATAAACCCCATCTTGTTATCCTCGATGGCAACAATACAATCGTGCCTTGCTGCCCCTCATCCTTTGGGAAAGAACACGCAAGATTGAACCCAAAGATAAGCACTTCTCCCATTGCAAGAAAGATCAATCTAGTAGGCCAAACCAAAATGATAATTCGAAGAGACTTGCAAAGATAACCAATCATACATAAAAGAATTCAGAGGAGATTCAAATATTGTTCATAGATAAACTTGATCATAAACCCACAATTCATCGGTCTCAACAAACACACCGCAAAAGAAGATTACATCGAATAGATCTCCACGAGAATCGTGGAGAACTTTATATTGAGATCCAAAGAGAGAAGAAGCCATCTAGCTAATAACTATGGATCCGGAGGTCTCGAGGTAAACTACTCACACATCATCGGAGAGGCTATGGTGTTGATGTAGAAGCCCTCCGTGATCAATGCCCCCCTCGGCGGGGCCGAAAAAAGGCCCCAAGATGGGATCTCACGGGTCTGAGAAGGTTGCGGCGATGGAATTAGGTTTTCGTGGATGCTTACATTGGTTTGAAGTGCGTGAGGTATATACAGGAGGAAGAAATGCGTCGGTGGAGCAAGCTGTTGGCGAGCGTTGCAGAAAATTAAAATTTTCCTACGGTTTCACCAAGATCCATCTATGAGTTCATCTAGCAACTAGTCATGGGAGAGTGATTGCATCTACATACCACTTGTAGATCGCGTGCGGAAGCGTTCAATGGAGCAGGGATGATGGAGTCGTACTCGCCGTGATTCAGATCACCGATGACCTAGTGCTGAGCGGATAGCACCTCGCGTTCAACACACGTCACGGAGAGGATGGCGTCTCCTCCTTCTTGATCCAGCAAGGGGAAGGAGAGGTTGATGATGATCAGCAGCAGCACGGCGTGGTGGTGGATGCAGTGAGAACTCCGGCAGGATTAAGCTAAGCAACTACGGGAGGAGGAGGAGGTGTTGCGGGGAGGAGGAGGCGCCCGGGGCTTATCGGTTCGGCCACCTCCCTCCCTCCCTTTATATAGGTGCAAGAGGGGGGGGCGCAGCCTGCCCCTTCCTCCAAGGAAGGAGTGCGGCCAGAGGGAGGAGGAGTCCATCCTCCCAAGGCACCTCTGAGGTGCCTTCCCCTTAGGACTCTCCCTTTTCTTATATCTTGGCGCATGGGCCTCTTGGGGCTGGTTCCTTGGCCCATATAGGCCAAGCCGCACCCCTACAGCCCATGTGGCCCCAGGGCAGGTGGACCCCAGTGGACCCCGGACCCCTTCGGCACTCCCGGTACAATACCGATAACGCGCGAAACTTTTCCGGCGACCAAAATAAGACTTCCTATATATAAATCTTTACCTCCGGACCATTCCGGAACTCCTCGTGACGTCCGGGACTCCGAACAACATTCGGTTTGCTGCATACTCATATTCATACAAACCTAGCGTCACCGAACCTTAAGTGTGTAGACCCTACGGGTTCGGGAGACATGCAGACATGACCGAGACGGCTCTCGGGCAATAACCAACAGCGGGATCTGGATACCCATGTTGGCTCCCACATGCTCCTCGATGATACCATCGGATGAACCACGATGTCGAGGATTCAATCAACCCCGTATACTATTCCCTTTGTCAATCGGTATTTTACTTGCCCGAGATTCGATCGGCGGTATCCCAATACCTCGTTCAATCTCGTTGCCGGCAAGTCACTTTACTCATACCGTAATGCATGATCCCGTGACCAAACACTTGGTCACTTTGAGCTCATTATGATGATGCACTACCGAGTGGGCCCAGTGATACCTCTCCGTCATACGGAGTGACAAATCTCGATCTCGATCCGTGTCAACCCAAGCAGACACTTTTGGAGATACCTATAATGCACCTTTATAGTCACCCGATTCGTTGTGACGTTTGGTACACCCAAAGCACTCCTACGGTATCCGGGAGTTACACGATCTCATGGTCTAAGGAAGAGATACTTGACATTGGAAAAGCTCTAGCAAAAGCGAACTACGATCTTGTGCTATGCTTAGGATTGGGTCTTGTCCATCACATCATTCTCCTAATGATGTGATCCGTTATCAATGACATCCAATGTCCATAGTCAGAAACCATGACTATCTGTTGATCAACGAGCTAGTCAACTAGAGGCTCACTAGGGACATATTGTGGTCTATGTATTCACACGTGTATTACGATTTCCGGATAATACAATTATAGCATGAATAAAAGACAATTATCATGAACAAGGAAATATAATAATAATACTTTTATTATTGCCTCTAGGGCATATTTCCAACAGTCTCCCACTTGCACTAGAGTCAATAATCTAGTTACATTGTGATGAATCGAACACCCATAGAGTTACGGTGTTGATCATGTTTTGCTCATGGAAGAGGTTTAGTCAGCGGATTTGCGACATTCAGATCCGTATGCACTTTGCAAATTTCTATGTCCCCATCTTGAACATTTTCACGAATGGAGTTGAGCGGCGCTTGATGTGCTGGTCTTCTTGTGAAACCTGGGCTCCTTGGCAAGTGCAATAGCTCCGGTGTTGTCCTGAGAAGAGTTTGATCGGCTCCCACGCATTGGGTATGACTCCTAGGTCGGTGATGAACTCCTTCACCCAATTGCTTCATGTGCTGCCTCCGAGGCTGCCATGTACTCCGCTTCACATGTAGATCCTGCCACGACGCTCGCTTGCAGCTGCACCAGCCATCTTGCTCCACCATTTAACATATACGTATCCGGTTTGTGACTTTGAGTCATCAGATCGTGTCGAAGCTAGCATCGGCGTAACCCTTCTGACGAGCTCTTCGTCACCTCCATAAACGAGAAACATGTCCTTTGTCCTTTTCGGTACTTCAGGATATTCTTGACCGCTGTCCGGTGTTCCTTGCGGGATTACTTTGGTACCTTCCTACCAAACTTACGGCAAGGTTTACATCAGGCCTGGTACACAGCATGGCATACATAATAGATCCTATGGCTGAGGCATAGGGATGACACTCATCTCTTCTTTATCTTTTGCCGTGGTCGGGCATTGAGCGAGCTCAATTTCACACCTTGCAAAACAGGCAAGAACCCTTTCTTGGACTGATCCATTTTGAACTTCTTCAAAATCTTATCAAGGTATGTGCTTTGTGAAAGACATATGAGGCGTCTCGATCTATCCCTATAGATTTTGATGCCTAATATATAAGCAGCTTCTCCAAGGTCCTTCATTGAAAAACTCTTATTCAAGTAGGCCTTAATGCTGTCCAAAAGTTCTATATCATTTCCCATCAAAAGTATGTCATCTACATATAATATGAGAAATGCTCTGAGCTCCCACTCACTTTCTTGTAAACGCAGGCTTCTCCATAAGTCTGCATAAACTAAACGCTTTGATCATCTCATCAAAGCGAATGTTCCAACTCGAGATGCTTGCACCAGCCCATAAATGGATCGCTGGAGCTTGCATACCTTGTTAGCATTCTTAGGATCGACAAAACCTTCCGGCTGCATCATATACAGCTCTTCCTTAAGATAACCATTAAGGAATGCCGTTTTGACGTCCATCTGCCATATCTCATAATCATAGTATGCGGCAATTGCTAACATGATTCGGACGGACTTAAGCTTCGCTACGGGAGAGAAAGTCTCATCGTAGTCAATCCCTTGAACTTGTCGATAACCCTTAGCGACAAGTCGAGCTTTATAGATGGTAACATTACCATCCGTGTCCGTCTTCTTCTTAAAGATCCATTTGTTTTCTATCGCTCGCCGATCATCGGGCAAGTCTGTCAAAGTCCATACTTTTTTTTCATACATGGATCCTATCTCGGATTGCATGGCTTCAAGCCATTTGTTGGAATCTGGGCCCGCCATCGCTTCTTCATAGTTCGAAGGTTCACCGTTGTCTAACAGCATGATTTCCGGGACAGGGTTGTCGTACCACTGCAGTGCGGAGCGTGTCCTAGTGGACCCTGAGTTCAGTAGCAACTTGATCCAAAGTACCTTGATCATCATCATTAATTTCCTCTCCAGTCGGTGTAGGCACCACAGGAACATTTTCCTGAGCTGCACTACTTTCCGGTTCAAGAGGTAGTACTTCATCGAGTTCTACTTTCCTCCCACTTACTCCTTTCGAGAGAAACTCTTTTTCCAGAAAGGATCCGTTCTTGGCAACAAAGATCTTGCCTTCGGATCTAAGGTAGAAGGTATACCCAATGGTTTCCTTAGGGTATCCTATGAAGATGCATTTTCCGACTTGGGTTTGAGCTTTTCAGGTTGAAGTTTCTTGACATAAGCATCGCATCCCCAAACTTTTAGAAACGACAGCTTAGGTTTCTTCCCAAACCATAATTCATACGGTGTCGTCTCAGCGGATTTAGGCGGTGCCCTATTTAAAGTGAATGTAGCTGTCTCTAGGCGTATCCCCAAAATGATAGCGGTAAATCAGTAAGAGACATCATAGATCACACCATATCCAATAGAGTGCGATAACGACGTTCGGACACACCGTTACGCTGAGGTGTTCCAGGCGGCGTGAGTTGTGAAACGATTCCACATTTCCTTAAGTGTGTACCAAATTTGTGACTTAAATATTCTCCTCCACGATCTGATCACAAGAATTTTATATTTCGGTCACGTTGATTCTCTACTTCATTCTGAAATTTCTTGAACTTTTCAAAGGTCTCAGACTTGTGTTTCATCAAGTAGACATACCCATATCTACTCAAGTCATCAGTGAGAGTGAGAACATAACGATATCCTCCATGAGCTTCAACACTCATTGGACCGCTTTTACATCGGTATGTATGATTTCCAATAAGTTGGTTGCTCGCTCCATTGTTCGGAGAAGCGGAGTCTTGGTTATCTTGCCCATGAGGCATGGTTCGCATGTGTCAAATGATTCATAATCGAGAGACTCTAAAGTCCATCAGCATGGAGCTTCTTCATGCGCTTGACACCAATGTGACCAAGGCGGCAGTGCCACAAGTATGTGGGACTATCGTTATCAACTTTAATCTTTTGGTATTCACACTATGAACATGTGTAACATTACGTTCGAGATTCATTAAGAATAAACCATTGACCATCGAAGCATGACCATAAAACATTTCTCTCATATAAATAGAACAACCATTATTCTCGGATTTAAATGAGTAGCCATCTCGTATTAAACGAGATCCTGATACAATGTTCATGCTCAAACTTGGTACTAAATAACAATTATTGAGGTTTAAAACTAATCCCGTAGGTAAATGTAGAGGTAGTGTGCCGACGGCGATCACATCGACCTTGGAACCATTCCCGGCGCGCATCGTCACCTCGCCCTTCGCCAGTCTCCGTTTATTCCGCAGCTCTGCTTGTGAGTTACATATATGAGCAGCGGCACGGTATCAAATACCGGGAGTTACTACGAGTCTTGGTAAGGTACACATCAATTACATGTATATCAAATATACCTTTAGTGTTGCCGGCCTTCTTATGCGCTAAGTATTTGGGGCAGTTCCGCTTCGATGACCCTTCCCTTTGCAATAAAAGCACTCAGTCTCGGGCTTGGGTCCATTCTTTGACTTCTTCCCAGCAAGCGGCTTACGGTAGCGGCAACATCCTTGCCGTCCTTCTTGAAGTTCTTCTTACCCTTGCCCTTCTTGAACTTAGTGGTTTTATTGACCATCAACACTTGATGTTCTTTCTTGATTTCAACCTCTGCGACTTGACATTGAGAATACTTCAGGAATGGTGTTCACCATCCCTTGCATATTGTAGTTCATCACAAAGCTCTTGTAGCTTGGTGGGAGCGATGAAGGATTCTATCAATGACCGCCTCGTCCAGGAGGTTAATGTCCAGCTGGGACAAAGCGGTTGTGCAACCTGGACATTTTGAGTATGTGCTCCTTGTGAACTGTTTTCCTCCATTTTACAACTATAGAACTTGTTGGAGACTTCATAATCTCTCGACCCGGGCATGAGCTTGGAAAACCATTTTCAGCTCCTCGAACATCTCATATGCTCCGTGTTGCTCAAAACGCTTTTGGAGCCCGGTTCTAAGCTGTAAAGCATGCCGCCTTGAACGAGGGAGTAATCATCAAGACGAGACTGCCAAGCTTTCATAATGTCTTGGTTCTCTGGGATGGGTGCTTCACCTAGCGGTGCTTCTAGGACATATTGTTTCTTGGCTGATATGAGGATGATCCTCAGGTTCCGGACCCAGTCCCAATAATTGTTGCCATCGTCTTTCAGCTTGGTTTTCTCTAGGAACGCGTTGAATTCATGGTGACATGAGCGTTGGCCATTTGATCTACCCTCATATTTGACATCCCTCTAGTCATCTAAGTGTTACGTGATTCGAGTCGACTAGGCCGTGTCCGATCATCACGTGAGACGGACTAGTCATCGTCGGTGAACATCTCCATGTTGATCGTATCTTCCATACGACTCATGTTCGACCTTTCGGTCTCTTGTGTTCCGTGGTCATGTCTGTACATGCTAGGCTCGTCAAGTTAACCTAAGTGTATTGCATGTGTAAAACTGTCTTACACCCGTTGTATGTGAACGTAAGGATCTATCACACCTGATCATCACGTGGTGCTTCAAAGCAGCGAACTTTAGCAGCGGTGCACAGTTAGGAGAACACTTTCTTGAAATTTTATGAGGATCATCTTATTTACTACCGTCGTTCTAAGTAAACAAGATGCATAAACATAATAAACATCACATGCAATTATATATAGTAGTGACATGATATGGCCAATATCATATAGCTCCTTTGATCTCCATCTTGGGCTCCATGATCATCTGTCACCGGCATGACACCATGATCTCCATCATCGTGTCTTCATGAAGTTGTCACGCCAACGACTACTTCTACTTCTATGGCTAACGCGTTTAGCAATAAAGTAAAGTAATTTACATGGCGTTCTTCAATGACTCGCAGGTCATACAAAAATAAAGACAACTCCTATGGCTCCTGCCGGTTGTCATACTCATAGACATGCAAGTCGTGATTCCTATTACAAGAACATGATCTCATACATCACATATATCATTCATTATTCATCACAACTTTGGCCATATCATATCACAAAACACTTGCTGCAAAAACAAGTTAGACGTCCTCTAATTGTTGTTGCAAGTTTTACGTGGCTGCGATAGGGTTCTAGCAAGAACGTTTTCTTACCTACGTGAAAGCCACAATGTGATTTGTCAACTTCTATTTACCCTTCATAAGGACCCTTTTCATTGAATCCGCTCCAACTAAAGTGGGAGAGACAGACACCCGCTAGCCACCTTATGCAACTAGTGCATGTCAGTCGGTGGAACCAGTCTCACGTAAGCGTACGTGTAAGGTCGGTCCGGTCCGCTTCATCCCACAATGCCGCTGAAGCAAGATAAGACTAGTAGCGGCAAGAAAGTTGACAACATCTCGCCCACAACAAATTGTGTTCTACTCGTGCAATAGAGAACTACGATAGACCTAGCTCATGATGCCTTTGTTGGCGAGCGTTGCAGAAAATTAAAATTTTTCCTACGGTTTCACCAAGATCCATCTATGAGTTCATCTAGCAACGAGTCATGGAGAGTGATTGCATCTACATACCACTTGTAGATCGCATGCGGAAGCGTTCAATGGAGCAGGGATGATGGAGTCGTACTCGCCGTGATTCAGATCACCGATGACCTAGTGCTGAGCGGACAGCACCTCCGCGTTCAACACACGCACGGAGCAGATGACGTCTCCTCCTTCTTGATCCAGCAAGGGGAAGGAGAGGTTGATGATGATCCAGCAGCACGACGGCATGGTGGTGGATGCAGCAGAACTCGGCAGGCTTCGCTAAGCAACTACGGGAGGAGGAGGAGGTGTTGCAGGAGGAGGAGGCGCGGGCGTGTCGGTTCGGCCACCCCTCCCTCCCTCCCTTTATATAGGTGCAAGAGAGGGGGGGCGCAGCCTGCCCCTTCCTCCAAGGAAGGGGTGCGGCCAAGAGGGGAGGAGTCCATCCTCCCAAGGCACCCCTGAGGTGCCTTCCCCTTTAGGACTCTCCCTTTTCTCGATATCTTGGCGCATGGGCCTCTTGGGGCTGGTGCCCTTGGCCCATATAGGCCAAGGCGCACCCCTACAGCCCATGTGGCCCCAGGGCAGGTGGACCCCGGTGGACCCCGGACCCCTTTCGGCACTCCTGGTACAATACCGATAACGCGCGAAACTTTTCCGACGACCAAAATAAGACTTCCTATATATAAATCTTTACCTCCGGACCATTCCGGAACTCCTTGTGACGTCCGGGATCTCATCCGGGACTCCGAACAACATTCGGTTTGCTGCATAATCATATTCATACAACCCTAGCGTCACCGAACCTTAAGTGTGTAGACCCTACGGGTTCGGGAGACATGCAGACATGACCGAGACGGCTCTCGGGCAATAACCAACAGCGGGATCTAGATACCCATGTTGGCTCCCACATGCTCCTCGATGATATCATCGGATGAACCACGATGTCGAGGATTCAATCAACCCCGTATACTATTCCCTTTGTCAATCGGTATTTTACTTGCCCGAGATTCGATCGCGGTATCCCAATACCTCGTTCAATCTCGTTGCCGCAAGTCACTTTACTAAATGCCGTAATGCATGATCCGTGACCAAACACTTGGTCACTTTGAGCTCATTATGATGATGCACTACCGAGTGGGCCCAATGATACCTCTCCGTCATACGGAGTGACAAATCTCAGTCTCGATCCGTGTCAACCCAACTGACACTTTTGGAGATACCTGTAATGCACCTTTATAGTCACCCGATTCGTTGTGACGTTTGGTACACCCAAAGCACTCCTACGGTATCCGGGAGTTACACGATCTCATGGTCTAAGGAAGAGATACTTGACATTGGAAAAGCTCTAGCAAAACGAACTACACGATCTTGTGCTATGCTTAGGATTGGGTCTTGTCCATCACATCATTCTCCTAATGATGTGATCCTGTTATCAATGACATACAATGTCCATAGTCAGGAAACCATGACTATCTGTTGATCAACGAGCTAGTCAACTAGAGGCTCACTAGGGACATATTGTGGTCTATGTATTCACACGTGTATTACGATTTCTGGATAATACAATTATAGCATGAATAAAAGACAATTATCATGAACAAGGAAATATAATAATAATACTTTTATTATTGCCTCTAGGGCATATTTCCAACAGCAACATGGGCCCCACGAGGGTGGAGGGCGCGCCTAGGAGGGGTAGGCACGCCCCCTACCTCGTGCCCTCCTGGTTGCTTCCTTGACGTAGGGTCCAAGTCCTCTGGATCACGTTCGTTCCGAAAATCACGTTCCCGAAGGTTTCATTCCGTTTGGACTCCGTTTGATATTCTATTTATGCGAATCACTGAAATTGGCAAAAAACAACAATTCTGGGTTGGGCCTCCGGTTAATAGGTTAGTCCCAAAAATGATATAAAAGTGTATAATAAAGCCCGTTAAACATCCAAAACAGAATATAATGTAGCATGAAGCAATCAACAATTATAGATACATTGGAGACGTATCAAGCATCCCCAAGCTTAATTCCTGCTCATCCTCGAGTAGGTAAACGATAAAAACAGAATTTTTGATGCGGAATGCTACTTGGCATAATTTTCAATGTAATTCTCTTCATTGTGGTATGAATATTCAGATCCTAAAGATTTAAGACAAAAGTTTAATATTGACATAAAAGTAATAATACTTCAAGCATACTAACTAAGCAATTATGTCTTCTCAAAATAACATGGCCAAAGAAAGTTATCCCTACAAAATCATCTAGTCTGGCTATGCTCTATCTTCACCACACAAAGTATTTAAATCATGCACAACCCCGATGACAAGCCAAGCAATTGTTTCATACTTTTGGTGTTCTCTAACTTTTTCAATCTTCACACAATACATGAGTGTGAGCCATGGATATAGCACTATATGTGGAATACAATGGTGGTTGTGGAGAAGACAGAAAAGGAGAAGATAGTCTCACATCAACTAGGCGGATCAACGGGCTATGGAGATGCCCATCAATAGATATCAATGTGAGTGAGTAGGGATTGCCATGCAACGGATGCACTAGAGCTATAAGTATATGAAAGCTCAACAAAAGAAACTAAGTGGGTGTGCATCCAACTCGCTTGCTCACGAAGACCTAGGGCATTTTGTGGAAGCCCATCATTGGAATATACAAGCCAAGTTCTATAATGAAAAAATTCCCACTAGTATATGAAAGTGACAACATAGGAGACTCTCTATTATGAAGATCATGGTGCTATTTTGAAGCACAAGTGTGGTAAAAGGATAGTAACATTGTCCCTTCTCTCTTTTTCTCTCATTATTTTTTATTGGTTTTTTTATTTGGGCCTTTTGTATGGCCTCTTTTTTTATTTAGTCCGGAGTCTCATCTCGACTTATGGGGGAATCATAGTCTCCATCATCCTTTCCTCACTTGGGACAATGTTCTAAAAATGATGATCATCACACTTTTATTTACTTACAACTCAATACTTAGAACAAAATATGACTCTATGTGAATGCCTTCGGCGGTGTACCGGGATATGCAATGAATCAAGAGTGATATATATAAAAGAATTATGAACGGTGGCTTTGCCACAAATACGATGTCAACTACATGATCATGTGAGGCAATATGACAATGATGGAGCGCGTCATAGTAAACGGAACGGTGGTAAGTTGCATGGCAATATATCTCGGAATGGCTATGGAAATGCCATGATAGGTAGGTATGGTGGCTGTGTTGAGGAAGGTATATGGTGGGTGTATGATACCAGCGAAAAGTGCGCGGTATTAGAGAGGCTAGCAATGGTGGAAGGAAGAGAGTGCATATAATCCGTGGACTCAACATTAGTCATAAAGAACTCTATACTTATTGCAAAAATCTACAAGTTATCATAGCAAATTACTACGCGCATGCTCCTAGGGGGATAGATTGGTAGGAAAATACCATCGCTCATCCCCGACCGCCACTCATAAGGAAGACAATCAATAAATAAATCATGCTCCGACTTCATCACATAACGGTTCACCATACGTGCATGCTATGGGAATCACAAACTTTAACACAAGTATTTCTCAAATACACAACTACTCAACTAGCATGACTCTAATATCACCATCTTTATATCTCAAAACAATTATCAAGCATAAAACTTCTCATAGTATTCAACACACTCATAAGAATTTTCTTACTAATCTTGAATGTCTATCATAATTAAAGCAAATTACCATGCTGTTGTGTAGGACTCTCAAAATAATATAAGTGAAGCATGAGAGAACAATAGTTTCTATAAAACAAATCCACCACCGTGCTCTAAAAGATATAAGTGAAGCACTAGAGCAAAAACTATATAGCTCAAAAGATATAAGTGAAGCACATAGATTATTCTAACAAATTCTGAATCAAGTGTGTCTCTCTCAAAAGGTGTGTACAGCAAGGATGATTGTGGCAAACTAACAAATAAAGACTCAAATAATACAAGACGCTCCAAGCAAAACACATATCATGTGGTGAATAAAAATATAGCTCCAAGTAAAGTTACCGATGGAAGTAGACGAAAGAGGGGATGCCTTCCGGGGCATCCCCAAGCTTTGGCTTTTTGGTGTCCTTAGATTATCTTGGGGTGCCATGGGCATCCCCAAGCTTAGGCTCTTTCCACTCCTTGTTCCATAATCCATCAAATCTTTTACCCAAAACATGAAAACTTCACAACACAAAACTTAACAGAAAATCTCGTGAGCTCCGTTAGCGAAAGAAAACAAAACACCACTTCAAGGTACTGCAATGAACTCATTCTTTATTTATATTGGTGTTAAACCTACTGTATTCCAACTTCTCTATGGTTTATAAACTATTTTACTAGCCATATATTCATCAAAATAAGCAAACAACACACGAAAAACAGAACAGTCTGTAGTAATCTGTAACTAACCGCAAACTTCTGGAACTCAAAAAATTCAGCCAAAATTGGAAGACCTAGACAATTTGTTTATTGATCAGAAGCAATTGGAATCAATATTTTATCACGTTCTGGTGATTTTTAACAATTGTTTTCGTGAACGTGAAAGTTTCTGGAATTTTCAGCAAGATCAAATAACTATCATCCAAGAAGATCCTATAGGTTTAACTTGGCACAAACACTAATTAAAACATAAAAACACATCTAACCAGAGGCTAGATCAAATATTTATTCCTAAACATAAGCAAAAAGTAAAAAAACTAAAAATAAAATTGGGTTGCCTCCCAACAAGCGCTATCGTTTAACGCCCCTAGCTAGGCATAAAAGCAAGGATAGATCTAGGTATTGCCATCTTTGGTTGGAAATTCTTCAATAAGACACCTATCACCCTTAGGAGTTTCTTTCTTCCTATTAATTATCAAGCTTCTAGGCACAAAATCGAAAAAATCATTTGCAGCAAATGGTTCCTTAATGATAGCAAAGAGATTGGGATGAACACTTATTGATTTGAGATCTGCAGTTTCCTTACTAGAGGATTCACCCTTATTTTTAGGAACATACATAAGCTTAGCAATTTTAGTAGGAGGACTTGGAGTATTCTTTACGGATGAAAAGGTGGTTCCCAAGTTGGTAATGATACCCTCAAGTTTATCGATTCTAGTGGAATCATGATTTATTCTTTCATTAACTATGGGTTCCTTCTCCCTAATATTTTTCAAAGTGACTCCTACTTTAGATCCATATTGAGTAATTTGGTTATGGATCTTTTTATCCAAATTTTCAATTAACTCTACAGTAGCAACTTTATTTTTGATAATTTCAAGTCTTTGCATTACATGCTCCAAAGTTAACATAGTTCCATTAACCAAAAGAGGTGGTGAGCCAAACAAATCTATCATAGCATTATAAGAATCAAAAGTATGGCTACCCAAGAAATTCCCTCCGGTAATGGTGTAAAGAATATATCTGTACCAAGGAGTAACGCCTACATAAAAATTGCGGAGAAGAACGGAAGTAGATTGCTTCCTGGTATATCTATTTTGAGCATTGAAAATTCTATACCAAGCGTCTTTTAGATTTTCTCCCTCCCTTTACTTAAAATTAAGAACTTCATTCTCGGGAGACAACGGAGAAGATAGAGGACTAGCCATAATGACAAGCAAGCGAAAAGGAGGCGAATGGAAAAGAGAGGGCGAATAAAACGGCAAGGGTGAAGTGGGGAGAGGAAAACGAGAGGAAAATGGCAAACAATGTAATGCAAGGGAGATGAGTTTGTGATGGGTACTTGGTATGTTGTCGGTGTACAAAAGTAGGGGCTCTACTTTTGACCCCTTGACTTGTGCATGTGCAGTCAGAGCCTCCCGCCACGGTCGCACATAACAGGGCAGGGAAAGGGGAGCCGGAGAGAAGCCGTAGGCACAAGATGAAGCAGAACAATGACAAGAACCAAGGCCACAAAGATCAGATGGACGAAGCAGGTTTCCCCGGCAAGGACCCTTGCCGGGGCAGCCTCAGCGGCCCCGGCAAGACCCTTGCCGGGGTAGCTCGCCCCACACCAACGGAGTGAGCCACCCTTGAGCCCACGGTCCCCAACGCCATCATCCACATGGGGCCAGGGCTCGGGAAGGCGCCTCCGAGGTGGCATGCAGATCTTTGTGAAGACATATCCAAGAAGAGACGAGGATCAGAAGATGACGACCCCGGCAAGACCCTTGCCGGGGACAACGGCGTACCACGGCGAGACCCTTGCCGGGGACGCCTGCGCGCCACGACAAGACCATTGCCGGGCCACCCGGCAAGGCCCTCACCAAGCGCACCAACAGGGCCACCATCAGGCCCGCACCAGCCAAGCCTCTGCCACTGTTCGCATGCAGCTGCCGACCCAACCAGCTGGGCAGGCGCCTGCATGGCAACATGCAGCCCTTCGTGAAGGCTCCACCACCGCGCCACCTTAGCTGCCTACCTGCCTACATGGCACCGCATGGATCGCTGGCCAGGGCGCGTTTCGAAGCTTGGAGGAGCGGCGACGGACGGGACGGGCCTCGCCCCCGTCCCCGATAAAGCGAAGGGACACCTAAGCCTCGCATTAAATGCACTTTGTCCTGTAATACGAGGGATAACCTCGTGCCACTATATACCTTTCCACCTCCTGTGTGCCACTGTGGCAACCCCTTTTTCTATAAAAGGCGGCCTAAGGAGACCAGGAGAAGGATTCGGCTTTTTGGAGCTCGTTACACCCCCGTAGCTAGCTCAAGAACACAGAATACATCCACCAAAGCAGGAGTAGGGTTTTACGCATCCTCGCGGCCCGAACCTGGATAAACGAACCGCGTGCTCTCTGTTAGACCCGCTCTTCTCTCAACCCCGCGCCCCACAACCGCAGTAGGGATTCTTGTGATCCCATAGGTGTCGTTTCCCACCGACATCTTTGGCGCACCAGGTAGGGGGCGCGTTTCTGAGAATCAGTTTTAGCAGTTGAGTGAGCGTTTCTTCGTCGCCATGGCCCCTAAGAAGAAGACGGACACGATGATCGGCTCATTGGGGGCCGAACGGCCCATGCCGGTGCGGACGAGCAGCGGACCGGTCACGGACAGGACTCAGGCCGCGGCCCGCGAACACCAGCACCACCCAGGCAGTCGGAGCCTGGCGAGCGGCGTCGTTCATGCACCAGACGATCGGCCCCACGCCGTCGGATCCAAAGACGGAGCTGGGCCCCCTGTCGGCGGCGCGTGGCCCTCCGGGGGTGTCGTTGTGCCGACTCCGGGCGGCACGGCTACCTCCAAGACGCATACACCGGCGACCACCACCCGTTCTTCCCATGGTGTGCGTGCCGAACAGCGTCACCACGTTGGTGACCCTGGGCACCGCCGTGGGAAGAGCCCTGTGCATCGTCAGCAAGACAAAGGAGTTCAACACGCTCACCGAAGCACTGGTGAAAATGGCACACAGCCGCTGGGTCGTGACAGAGCTCCTTCTAACATAGTTAGAAGTCAAAGCGCACCGTGATCCACTCAGCTGTCACCGCTACCCACGCCAGCGGAAGCCTTGGCGCGCACACAACTGCTCCTCGACTTCGCTCCTGCCGCGGAGAAGCTCGATGAGTGGAGGGCCACCATCCGGAGCCTCGTAGCCGTCGTGAACAAAGACGATCCGCAACCGGCGGGGCCCTCGGGTCGGCGCTCCACCGAACCACCACATGCTGGCGCTGGGAGGACTAGGGGAGCTGCGGCCACGGTGCACTCTCCTCCTCCTCGCCAGCCGCCGCGGGCGTCGGCCCGTCGCGACGATGCTGGTGATAACATCTCCATAGCGTCGTCCGATCCACGGATCCTCCGCGACCAGCGCTAGGTCCTTCAGGAGCGAGCCCACGAAGACGCTCGAACCACCGTCGAGCGCCAGCTCGAAGCGCGCCGCCAGTTGGACAAGCGGGCGGGACCCGCTACGGACCACCCGGCACCGGGGGGCCAGCGGCTTACCTTACGAGGTGGGCTGCCCGACTTTTACCCGTGAGCTGAGGCAGTTCCAGTGGCCGTCCCACCGCACGTACAAGCCCGACGTTGGTGAGAAGTACACCAGCAAGACCCATCTGTCCGAATTCCTCAGCATCTACACCATCACGATGCAGGCCGCTGGGGCTCGTGACGACAAGGTGCTTGCAAACTACTTCCCACTGGTGCTCAAGCCCAATGTAATGTCTTGGTTGATGCACTTGCCGGCGAACTCCATCTCTTCCTGGTCAGATCTGTGCCATGAGTTCGTTAGCGCCTTCACAGGAGGCCACCAAACTCATGGCGTGCCGGTGATCGCATATCATTCCCCGTAGGAAGGGGAGACCTGCGCAAGTATATCCGAGATTCAGCGGGTGTAGTACAACATCCTCGACGCCATCCCGCTTGCTGTGATTAGCGCGTTCCATCGTAATACGCGCAATCGCAAGATGCGCAAGGAGCTGGCGGCGACCAAGGTTAAGGATGTGGCCAAGTTTCACGTTCGCCGGCAAAAGTGCGCCCGGCTGAGGAGGAAGGAAGTACCCGCCAAGACGCGGCACGAAACCGACTCTCATCGATGAGGACGCCGCCACCCCGACGAAGAAGGGCCGGAGTCGCAACAGGAAATGCAAAGACCCATCCGTCCGACGTCGGCGAGAAGTAACTGGCAAGACCCATCCGTTTGAGTTCCTCAGCATCTACACCATTGCGATGCAGGCCGCTGGGGCTCGCGACGACAAGGTGCTTGCCAACTATTTCCCGTTGGCGCTCAAGCCCAGTGTGATTTCTTGGTTGATGCGCTTGCGGTGGATTCCATTTCTTCTGGTCGATATGTGCCATGAGTTCGCTACGCCATCACAGAGGCCACCAAGCTCATGGCCGGCCGATGATCTCGCATATCATTCCCCGAAAGGAAGGGGAGACCCTGCGCAAGTACATCCAGAGATTCAGCCGGGTGCACTACAACATCCCCGACGTTCATCCCGCCGCTATGATTAGCGCGTCCCACCAGAACGTGCGCAATCGCAAGATGCACGAGGAGCTGGCGATGACCAAGCTTAAGGATGTGGCCGAGCTCTACGTTCTAGCCGATAGGTGCGCCCGGGCTGAAGAGGGAAGGAAGTACCCGGCAAAGACGCCGACGCGGAAACTGACTCTACCGATGAAGACGCCGCCACCCCGACGAAGAAGAGCCGGTGTCGCAACAGGAAACGCAAAGGCAAGGCCGTGCTTGCTGTTGAGGGATCTGACGATACCGGTGTCGGCATGAAGGTCAAGGCAGACAACCCCGGCAAGGAGATCGCCGGGTGCGCCGCCTGCCGGGCCTTGGTGGCTACCGACAAGCCAGGAAGCTCCGGCAAGCAATACTGCAAGATCCACCACACCAAGGGCCACGATCTCCAGAACTGCCGACAAGTCGAGCTGCTTGCTGAGAAGCAAAAAGATGAGTAGGAAAGGTGGGACAAGGATGGTGCTGAGGGATTCGGCAAGAAGCGTGGCGGCCAAGGAGGCCGCCCCGGCAGGGACAACCAGCAAGAGAGGCCCGCCCGGGGCCGCAACAAGAAACAAGAAGACGACGATCACGACGAGGACGACGAGTCCAGTGAGCAAGGGTTCCAGAAGGCTACGGAGGCCATGTGCATCGATTGCGGCGCCTCACTACATACCTCTCACCGCCAGCTCAAGCAGTGGGCGCGAGAGGTTACAGCAACAGAGCCGTTGTTCGACGCTCAGAAGCCACTGAAGTGGTCCAGCACGCCCCTCATCTTTGACGCTGAGGACCACCCTGATCGCACTACCGCGGTTGGGTGTTTGCCGTTGTTGGTTTCGCCAACAATACACAACCTCAAGGTGAACAAGATGTTGGTTGACGGCGGGGCCAGCCTGAACCTGATCTCGCCTATCGTGATCAAAAGGTTGCAAATCCCCGACGAAGACCTCGAGGAAACGGGCACGTTTCAGGGGGTCAATCCGGGGAGAAGCCAGCCAAAGGGAAAGTCACACTGCCCGTGACATTTGGAGGAGAGTTGAACTACCGGACGGAAAGGATCGTCTTCGATGTGGCTGAGATCCCCTTGCCCTACAACGGGATCCTCGGCCGCCCGGCACTAGCCAAGTTCATGGCGGCGTCACACTACGCCTACAACATGCTAAAGATGCCCAGGCCTTTGACCATCATCTCCGTCCCCTCCGACAAGAAGGACGCGCTGATCAGCGCCGACCAACTATACTGGGAAGCAGTTGCAGCAGCTGCCGTAAAGGCACCTGCTCCTGCCGCCGAAGGCCCGGGAGGAAAGAAGGAGCCTGGCAAGATCTCTCGCACCCACTCCGGCAAGCACACCTCCTCGGAGTGTTGTGCTACCGTTGAGGACGTGCCAGAGAGCTCTGCCGACAAGAGCAAGAGATCCAGAGCTGAGCCGCTGCAGACCAAGAAGGTGTCCGTCGCGGAGGAAGGCATGGGAGGGGCCTTCATCATAGGCTCCGCCCTCGACAGCAAATAGGAAGGCGAGCTCGTCACCTTCCTGCGGGCAAATGTCGACATCTTTGCAAGGCAAGCGTATGAAATCTCCGGTGTTTCCAGGAAGGTGATTGAGCACCACCTAGCTGTCTGCCCCCACGTGCGGCCCGTCAAGCAGAAGGTCAGGAAGCAGGCTCTGGAGAGGCAGGAGTTCATCACAGAGGAGATTAGGAAGTTAGAAGCGGCATGTTTGGTGAGAGGGGTACTCCATCCGACGTGGTTGGCCAATCCCGTAGTGGTGTGCAAGGCAAATGGGAAGTGGAGGCTGTGTATTGATTACACAGATATCAATAAGGCATGTCCTAAGGACCCCTTCCCATTGCCGCGCATCGACCAGATTGTTGACTCCACGACCGGGTGTGATCTGTTATCATTCCTCGATGCCTACTCAGGCTACCACCAAATCTTCATGTCAAGAGAAGATGAAGAGAAGACAGCATTCATCACCCCATGTGGTACGTATTGCTTTTTACGGATGCCTTTCGGGTTGAAGAGTGCTGGCTCAACATTTGCAAGAGCAGTATAAATTGGTTTTGAACCTCAGCTCCATAGAAATATGGAAGCCTACATGGATGACATAGTGGTCAAAACCAAGGACGGGCCGACTCTTGTGCAAGATCTGGAAGAGACATTTGCCAACCTGCGCAAGATCAACCTCAAGTTGACCTTGAGAAGTCTGTCTTCGGCGTCCTGTCCGGCAAGCTTCTCGGGTTCTTCGTGTCACAGCGCGGGATCGAGGCAAACCCAGACAAGATCAAGGCTATTGAGCAGATCGAGGCACCCAAGCGGATCAAGGATGTGTGTAGGCTCACCGGCTGCGTTGCCGCCATGAGCCGGTTCATCTCCAAGTCCGCCGAGCGCGCCCTTCCCTTTTTCAAGATCTTGAAAAAGGCGGGCCCAATAGAGTGGACCCCAGAAGCCGAGGCCGCACTACAGGACCTGAAGAAATACCTCTTCTCCACGCCAATACTAGTTACGCCTAAACCACAAGAGCCGTTGCTGCTGTATGTGGCGGCGACGAATCAAGTGGTCAGCGCCACACTAGTGGCACAGAGGGAGGTCGACGAGGAGGTAGCAATGGCGGCAGAACCAGCGGATGGCAAGCCGAAGATTCCCCCGGCAGGGCCTGGTGCCGACAAGGCGCGGCCCTCGGCAGAGTCTGGTGCCACCAAGGCGATACCCGCGCGGTCGAGTGAAGTGGTGCCCAAGAAAAAGATGATGCAGCACCCGGTTTACTTTGTCAGCTCCCTCTTGCAGGGGGCTAGGTCAAGGTATTCCGGTGTGCAAAAATTGCTCTTCGGCCTCCTTATGGCCTCGAGGAAGCTGTGTCACTACTTCCGGACCCATGAGATCACTGTCGTCAGCCGCCTCCCGTTGCAATGGATACTGCACAACCCAGACGGAACCTGAAGGATTGTGGAATGGGCCTTGGAGTTGTCAAGCTTCGGCTTAAAGTTTGAGAGTACCTCGACAATTCAGAGCAGATTCTTGGTGGAGTTCATCGCGGAATGGACCTCGACGCCTGACGAAGAAATCCAGGAGACTACTCTCCCCTGCAAGGAAGAAGACCGCGACTGGATCATGTACTTTGATGGGGCCTTCTCGCTGCAAGGCGCCGGTGCCGGTGTGCTGCTCGTCGCACCCACCGGAGAGCACCTCAAGTACGTGGTCCAGATGCACTTCCCCAGGGAGATGTCCACCAATAACACGCCGAGTACGAGGGATTGCTTGCCGGTCTCAGGATCGCGGCAGACCTCGGGGTTAAGAAGCTCATCGTCAGGGGTGACTCGCAGCTCGTTGTCAGGCAAGTCAATAAAGATTATCAGAACCCACTGATGGAAGCATACGTCCCCCGAGCGGAAAATGACATCGCTGATTACCTGTCAAAGCGTGCCGCATTCAAGCTACATGTGGAACTAGGTACCTTTTTGCTCCGGTTAACCCAACCATCCGTCGATCCATCAGCAGGGCGGAGCAAGCGGAGAAAATCAGGTCCCGGCAAGTACTTTCCTACCGAGCTCCCCAGGGCCGCCGGCAAGGGTGCTTCCGCGGACGCTGAGCCTGCCCAAGAGCAACTGGCTCCGTCGGGGCGTCAGGCCCTAGCCGTAGAGACAGCCGCTCCCATGGCGGAAGAGATGCCTTTGGTCCTTGCCGTCGAGCCTCAGGCTCCGGCATGGCGCAACATACCGTCCAATTCCTCCAAAGAGGGGAGCTTCCTGAGGAGCAGGAAGAAGCGGGAAAGTAGCCCGTCGGTCCGCCTGCACCAGTTAAATCGACGACGCCCCTGCACGGAGAAGGCCGAACGGTGTGAAACTCAAGTGCATCCCCCGGGAGGCAGGACTGGAGCTGTTGGCAAAGATACATGGAGGCATATGTGGCTCCCACATAGGGTCAAGGGCCCTTGCCGGGAAGGCGTTCCGGCAAGGTTTCTTCTGGCCCACCGCCCTCCAGGATGCGACGACACTAGTAACCAAGTGTGAAGCGTGCTAGTTTCATTCAAAGAAGCTTCATCAACCAGAGGTGGAAGCAGTGAGGAAGGTGACTGCTCAGTCAGCCGTCAAATTCTTCAAAGGACTGGTCTGCCATTTTGGTGTGCCAAACAGAGTAATCACCGACAACGGCACGCAGTTCACAAGCCGCACCTTCATGCAATACATCCAAGACCTCGGCAGCAAGGTCTGTTTTGCTTCCGTGGCACATCCTCGGAGCAACGGCCAAGCGGAGAGGGCGAATGCTGAAGTGTTGCGAGGCTTGAGAACGAAGACCTTTGACAAGCTGCACAAGAGCGGAAGGCGCTGGATTGATAAGTTGCCGGCGGTTCTTTGGTCGATCAGCACGACGCCAAATCGAGCCACCGGCCAGACACCTTTTGCCCTGGTATACGGGGCGGAAGCAGTTCTCCCCACAGAACTCATACAGGGGTCACCTCGAGTGCTCGCTTACGACGAGCTTGAGCAAGAGCCGTTGCGCCAAGATGACGCGACGCTCCTTGAGGAAGATCATCTTCGGGCGCTACGAGAGCGGCACGCTACCAGCAAGCCTTGCGCCGCTACCATAGCCGCAAGGTTCATGCCCGAAGCCTTGAGGAAGGCGACCTTGTTCTTCGGCGCGTTCAGTCGGCCAAGAATTCCAACAAGTTGACGCCAAAGTGGGAAGGCCCTTATCGGGTAATACGAGTCACCAGGCCTGGCGCAATCCGCCTGGAGACCGAGGATGTCGTACCAGTGAGCAACTCCTGGAACATCGAGCATCTTCGCAAGTTTTACCCATAAGGCGCGGCTTGCCGGGCCTCCCAGCAAGCCACATTTTGTACGAGCTTTGCCGACAAGGCATGTGACCCTCAGACAAAGCCAGCGCAGACCTCGAGCATAAATAAATGAAGCGCTGGCGCCCTAAGTTATAGCATGCATGCTAGGTCGAGTCTCGTCCTTGGTTAGGGTTGATAGTGCTTAGCAGCGGCTAACCCCTAGCTTAGAGGTCGAGTGCGCGTCTCTCTGTTCTTATCTGTCTTCTTTGGTTCGCAGGGCACATGAATATCCTTGCCGAGCTGCTTCGGACGAAAGGGGACGGACCGGTGTCCGAGCCCCGGCAAGCCAGTATTGCCGGGGGCTACAAGAGCAAAGATCCACCCGCGGCAAGCCAAGGTTGCCGGGGGCTGCAGATTCAGATAAGTTCTCTATCCCTTATCATGTGTTTCGTTATGGACTGAGGTATGTGAAACCTCGTTTTATCCTTAAGCTACCGTGCTCCCCTCATTCCGGACCCTAGGACTCGTTTCCTGGGACCGAGTTTGGTCGTAGTCGTGGCAACAAGGAAATGAAACGAGGAGCCTAAGCCCACCTCATCCCTGCCTCCGCCAAGGGCGTGAGAAATGTTGAGCGAAGTGGGGGGACGGCAAGGCCTGTTGCCGGGCGAGAAAACATTTATCTTAAAGGTAACGAGGATTTACTCCTTGTCATGGGTTTTACCTGCGAATGAAAAACCCGGCAAACATCCCTTTTTCATTAAAAAACATTCCATACAGGTACAGTTCATTCGAAATGAAAAACATGAACAAGGGGATTACAAGTTCTAAAGTTAACAAAGGCCCGAAGGCTTACAAGACTAAAAATAGATAAGATGCCCGTAATCCCTTTCTTGTCCCTCTCCTCAGGAGGTAGGTCAAGGAGGCGAAAAGGGCAAAAGGGGCGCCTAGGCAAGTTACGAGTGGCAGAAGACACCAAGGGAACATCTCGGTGGCCGTCCAAGGGCTGGATGGTGATGGCGGTGCCGGAGGCAGAGCTCGAAGACGAGGCGGCAGGACGTCGGTACGCGACGAAGGCGTCGGTGCCCGCATACTCCGACTTGACGGCCTTGCCGCCCGCCCTCTTCCTCTTCCGCAGCCTCCCAGCGCTAGCCGCCCAAGGAGACGACCCCGAGAAGTTCAAGGAGTCGGCGACACGGATGATGGGGTCGCCGGTGCCGCTCGGAGTGGCGCCCGACGCCTAGTCAGACCTGTCATCCTGCCGCCCGCTAGCCTCGTCGTCGCTGCCATTGTCCTCCTCGCCACTCTCGCTCGAGGAGGAATCTTCGTCGTCAGAAGAGCTCTCCCCGCAGCACCTTACGCGAGTCCCGAAGTGCCCGAAGATCTTGACGGAGAGGAGGCCACCCTCCATTAGTTTGAAATGGAGAGTGAGCCCATCCATCAAGCTGTGGAGGCGAGCGAAGGTCTTCCACCCACGGTGGAGATACATGACGTGAGGGGCGGGGAACTCGACGTTGGCCCATGTATCGCTGTTCCCGCAACCCCTCATATGCAGCTGCAACACCTGCGGCGAATCCAGCTCCATCTCCCGTGCAAATGGAGTCGGGAGGCAAAGGCGACGGCGCGGTTGCTGGCGCAGCCTGACGAAGAATTCACAGGGATTGTCCCCGGCATGGCCCTCCATCGGAGGAGGAGCAGCTGGCGGAGGAGAGGCTGATCTGCCGCCCCGTCCTCCTCTCCCTCGAGCCCCACGACGGCCTCGACCCCACCACTATGAGTTCTTGGGGAGGAGCGACGCGCTGTCTGGCCGAAACCCTCGCTGCCACCAATGAGGCGTCGCCACGCCCCCTCGCCATGGCAGAAGAAGAAAGGAAGCAAGAATGGGGAGAGGCAGATGACGGAAGGTTGAGAGGCACCGTTCCTCCCGCCCCCCTCTTTATAAAGGAGCGGGGGCGGGGCTCAGCTGCCCCCTCTCGACCAATTCGTCTTGTTGAAGTGATCACAGGCGGGGCCGTCGACCGCCCTCCCCGCTCTATTGAAGGCGCATGGGAATCGACACACGCATGCGCACAACTTCCCACATCCCGCGCGCCTGTCATTTGCTCTGCATCATGCATGTAGCGAACGTGGCGCAGAAGACGAGCATAGTGGGACACGTGGAGCGACGGTTCCCAAGCGAGGGCAGTAAATGGGAAGCGGCCCTGCGGTCTCAAAGAGACACGCAAGCCGCCTCAAAGAAACACGCAAACCGCCTCTTTACTGTCCACCATGAGATGATACCAGCATGCTTCCGTCATGCGCGCGCACGACCCCCATGTCGCGCGTTCAACGTGGGTTGTGGAGAAGCGCAGCGGACGGAGCAGTTACCGCGGTAAAATCCGCCCCAACTGCCCGCGCACCGTTCTGGGCTTGACCCAACAACGTGCTGCGCTTATGTGTGGCCCAGGCCCGGGGGCTCCTGTCGGTGTACAAAAGTAGGGGCTCTCCTTTTGACCCCTTTACTTGTGCACGGGAAGTCAGAGCCTCTCGCCACGACCGCACATAACAGGGTAGGGAAAGGGGAGCCGGAGAGAAGCCGAAGGCACAAGATGAACCAGAACAACGACAAGGACCAATGCCACAAAGATCAGATGGACGAAGCAGGTTTCCCCAGCAAGGACCCTTGCTAGGGCAGCCTCAGCGGCCCCAACAAGACCCTTGCCAGGGCAGCTCACCCCACACCAACGGAGTGAGCCACCCTTGAGCCCACGGTCCCCGACGCCATCATGCACATGGGTCCAGGGCTCGGGAAGGCACCTCCGAGGTGGCATGCAGATCTTTGTGAATACATATCCAAGAATAGACGAGGATCACAAGACGACGACCCCGGCAAGACCCTTGCCGGGGACAACGGGCGTACCACGGCGAGACCCTTGCCGGGGACGCCTGCGTGCCATGGAAAGACCCTTGCCGGCCACCCGGCAAGGCCCTCACCAAGTGCACCAGCAGGGCCACCATCAGGCCCGCACCAGCCAAGCCTCCGCCGCCGTTCGCATGCAGCTACCGACCCAACCAGCTGGGCAGGCGCCTGCGTGGCAACATGCAGCCCTTTGTGGAGGCTCCACCACCGCACCACCTCAGCCTCCCACCTGCCTACATGGCACCGCATGCATCGCTGGCCAGGGCGCGTGTCGAAGCTTGGAGGAGCAGCGACGGATGGGACGGGCCTCGCCCCCGTCCCCGATAAAGCGAAGGGACACCTAAGCCTCGCATTAAATGCACTTTGTCCTGTAATACGAGGGATAACCTCGTGCCACTGTAGACCTTTCCACCTCCTGTGTGCTACTTTGGCAACCCCTTTTTCTATAAAAGGAGGCCCAAGGCGACCAGGAGAAGGATTCGGCTTTTTGGAGCTCGTTACACCCCGTAGCTAGCTCAAGAACACAGAATACATCCACCAAAGCAGGAGTAGGGTTTTACGCATCCTCGCGGCCCGAACCTTGATAAACGAACCGCGTGCTCTTTGTTAGACCCGCTCTTCTCTCAACCCCGCGCCCCGCAGCCGCAGTAGGTATTCTTGTGATCCCATAGGTGTCGTTTCCCACCGACATATGTCTTGACTTGACTTGACTTGGCGTAGATCTCCTCGGCAATGGTGCCAGAAATCCTTCTTGCTACCTCTTGAGCACTGCGTTGGTTTACCCTTGAAGAGGAAAGGGTGATGCAGTAAAGTAGCGTAAGTATTTCCCTCAGTTTTTTAGAACCAAGGTATCAATCCAGTAGAGACCACGCACGAGTCCCTCGCACCTACACAAACAAACAAGAACCTCGCAACCAACGCGATAAAGGGGTTGTCAATCCCTCAACGGTCACTTACGAGAGTGAGATCTGATAGATATGATAAGATAATATTTTTGGTATTTTTATGATAAAGATGCAAAGTAAAATAAAAGGAAATAAAAATAGCTAAGTGTTGGAAGATTTATATGATGGAAAATAGACCCGGGGGCCATAGGTTTCACTAGTGGCTTCTCTCGAGATCATAAATATTACGGTGGGTGAACAAGTTACAGTTGAGCAATTGACAGAATTGAGCATAGTTATGAGAATATCTAGGTATGATCATGTATATAGGCATCACGTCCGAGACAAGTAGACCGACTCCTGCCTGCATCTACTACTATTAGACCACACATCGACCGCTATCCAGCATGCATCTAGAGTATTAAGTTCAAAAGAACAGAGTAACGCTTTAAGTAAGATGACATGATGTAGAGGGATAAACTCATGCAATATGATATAAACCCCATCTTATTATCCTCGATGGCAACAATACAATACGCGCCTTGCTACCCCTCATCACTTTGGGAAAGGACACGCGAAGATGGAACATAAAGCTAAGCACTTCTCCCATTGCAAGAAAGATCAATCTAGTAGGCCAAACCAAACTGATAATTCGAAGAGACTTGCAAAGATAACCAATCATACATAAAAGAATTCAGAGGAGATTCAAATATTGTTCATAGATAAACTTGATCATAAACCCACAAATCATTGGTCTCAACAAACACACCGCAAAAGAAGATTACATCGAATAGATCTCCACGAGAATCGTGGAGAACTTTGTATTGAGATCCAAAGAGAGAGAAGAAGCCATCTAGCTAATAACTATGGACCCGAAGGTCTGAGGTAAACTACTCACACATCATCGGAGAGGCTATGGTGTTGATGTAGAAGCCCTCCATGATCACGCCCTCCGGCAGACGCCGAAAAGGCCCCAAGATGGGATCTCACGGGTACAGAAGGTTGCGGTGGTGGAATTAGGTTTTCGTGGATGCTTCTATTGGTTTGGGGGTACGTAGGTATATATAGGAGGAAGAAGTACGTCGGTGGAGAAACATGGGCCCCACGAGGGTGGAGGGCACGCCCAGGGGGTAGGCGCCCCCCTACCTCGTGCCCTCCTGGTTGCTTCCTTGACGTAGGGTCCTAGTCCTCTGGATCACGTTCGTTCCGAAAATCACGTTCCCGAAGGTTTCATTCCGTTTGGACTCTGTTTGATATTCTTTTTATGTGAATCACTGAAATAGGCAAAAAACAGCAATTCTAGGCTGGGCCTCCGGTGAATAGGTTAGTCCCAAAAATGATATAAAAGTGTATAATAAAGCCCGTTAAACATCCGAAACAGAATATAATATAGCATGAAGCAACAAAAAATTATAGATACGTTGGAGACGTATCAAGCATCGTTGTAGATGATTGATGGATCCATCGATCCTTCTAGCGACGACACAACAGAACTCTTAATGAAAGCACCAATGTCGGTGTCAAAACCGGCGGATCTCGGGTAGGAGGTCCCGAACTGTGCGTCTAAGGTCGATGGTAACAGGAGACAGGTGACACAATGTTTACCCAGGTTCGGGCCCTCTCTATGGAGGTAATACCCTACTTCCTGCTTGATTGATCTTGATGAATATGAGTATTACAAGAGTTGATCTACCATGAGATCGTAATGGCTAAAACCCTAAAAGTCTACCATGTATGATTATGATTGCCTCTACGGACTAAACCCTTCGGTTTATATAGACATCGGAGGGGACTAGGGTTGTACGAAGTCGGTTACAGAGAAAGGAATCTTCATATCCATACGCCAGGCTTGCCATCCACGCCAAGGAGAGTCCCATCCAGACACGGGTGAGAGTCTTCGGTCTTGTATCTTCATGGCCCATCAGTCCAGCCCACGTTACATAGTCCGGACGCCCGAGGACCCCTTAATCCAGGACTCCCTCAGTCATATTTTCATAGTGCTTAGGCGAAGCCCAGCGAGGATCACTTCACCATCATTGTCACCACGTCGTCGTGCTGACGGAACTCATCTACTACCTCGACACCTTGCTGGATCAAGAAGGCGAGGGACGTCACCGAGCTGAACGTGTGCAGAACTCGGAGGTGTCGTACATTCGGTACTTGATTGGCCGGAGCTTGAAGAAATCCGACTACATCAACTGCGTTGTCAAACGCTTCCGCATGCGGTCTACTAGGGTACGTAGACACACTCTCCCCCTCGTAGCTATGAATCTCCATGGATAGATTGTTGCGTGTGCGTAGAATTTTTTTGTTTTCCATGCAATGTTTCCCATCACGTCTCATCGAAGGTAGGAAACCCAGCCGAGACCTTGATCATACCTGCAGTCGACATAACTAAAACTTGAGGTGGTTAAACCAAAATCACACGGAACAAGGGAGTACCTGGCTCTGATACCAATTGAAAGTGTGTTATATCGACTAGAGGGGGTGAATAGGAAATTTTTACAAATTCGTCATTGAGGAAATACTACTTGAGGAATTTGCTAAGTGACGAACTAAAAGCAGCGGAATAAGTACTCAGGTGCATGCATAACAAGATAGTAGCATAGTCATCATGATGAAATTAAACATATATAGAGCACAGGTAGTGTATAAACAGGATAAGTAGGCAGAAGACAAGATGACTGAAGAAATAGGATTGAGTAAATTGAGAAAGTCTTCAGTCAAAGTCTTCAAATAGTTACGATCAATTTCATCAATACATGAATGAGGAAATGAAAGGGTTGAGGAAATAGAACCAGTAGCTCGGTGAAGATAACGATTTGGTAGACCAGCTCCAACTGTTGTGACAGTTGTACGTCTGGTTGGAGCAGCTTGATATTTAAAAGAAAGGACACACAGTCCCAGGACACATAGTCCTTACTGTATTCTCCTTGAGCCAAGGTCACACGGACCTCGCCCAACCACTCGTGGTAATTCTTCAGGTGACTTCCAAACCTTCACAGACTTGGTCACTCGACAATCCATAGTTCCTCTTGGATGCTCTAGGCCATGACGCCTAACCGTCTGGAAGATGCACAGTCTTCAAAGGTAATAAGCATCAGTTCCACACAGGAACAATCTCTTCGGTGATGCTCAATCACTTTGGGTTTTAGGTGTTTGGGTTTGGGGTTTTTCCTCACTGATTGTTTTTTCTCAAATTCCTCGAAGGATGGGATGCTCTAAATGACAAGTGTCAATCTATCTCTCAGAGCATCCAACTAGCTAGTGGTTGAAGGGGCGGCTATTTATAGCTGGGGAGCAGCCCGACATGATAACACATAATGCCCTTCAATGATATGCCTGTTAGGTGGATAAGATATTTGGGACAGCTGGCGCGTGGCACAACAACGGTCGGAAATTTGAGCTCTCAAATTCCTCAGGGCTATCATGTTCCTCACTTGTAGGCAATCTGCACTTGCAAATTCCTAACTCCTCAGTCAGAACTAATTCATCAGAGACCGGAAGATCTTCGTCTCTATCACTGAAGAAATTGACTGAACTATATGAGATTTCCAAAGGCTTCACTTGAAGTATTGGGTATGTGTAGGCTTTGAGATGAGCATCACTTGGAAACTTTTCCTTAGTATTACTTCGACCCCCTTTAACAGTATAGTGTCTCCTATGACTCAAGAAAGAGAAAATGAAATTACGAAAACAAAAGTCTTCATGCTTCATAATCCTCATATCAATACCAAAGTCTTCAAGGTCACACCAATTTCCTCATTTCCAAAGTCTTCAAGAAAACCAAAGTCTTCAAATGAAGAAATTCTTTTTAGGGGTCGACTTTCTTCGAATATATCTGTCGGCGTCCTAGGAACGGGGGTACCCAGAGTTGCCTGCCTGCGACCCACGGCGTGGCTCCGTCGACGGCCCGTACGGCCCAGCTTTAGTAACAACAACCCAAGACCCTCGCGAGGTGGATGACACCAAGACCTCCCTGGGGGGGCGGCCTCACCAGGCTGACTCCCGAGGAGCAGAGATATCTATGCAAGGTACACCTCCAAGGTTCATATGACGTGAACCATGACGACCAAGGCCAGGCGAGCGCAGTGTTCCAGTTTCCTCTTTGGTGGTAAGGAGGCAAGCGCAGGCACGGGGTCCCAAGGAATCAAGCAAAGGTTTCCATATCGGTGCAACAAGACCAAGACCGCCAGGACAGCAGGACGGAGGTCATCGCGGAGCCCACTGCAGCGTCACAACCAGAGGCTTTTGTAGGCGAAGACTACTTTTTTCAGGATAACTTGTACTAGTTGTCTCCCTTTGAATTTGGCCGTTGTGGGATATCTTCCCGCCTACATTTGGGGAGAGGACCAAGGCCACTATAAATAGGACTTAGCCACCACCATAGAGGGGGGGTCATCCTCTCATCCACCAGCTCATCGAGCCCAAGAACAACTCACCTCCTGAGGCTATTTGTACACTGTACTAGTTCTTCCTAAGCCCCTCGAGGTAATCCACCACAAAGCTGGAGTAGGGTATTACACCGCAAGGTGGCCCGAACTAGGAAAAACTGCTGTGTCTCTTGTTCGTTGTGTTCGACTAGCTAGGCCGTGGATTCGGGGAGAGAGCAGCCTGGGGAGGACGAGTTCTTCGCACGCACCCCAAAGTTCGAACCTCTCAAGGGTCTGCGGAACCCTGAATCCGACATTTGGCGCGCCAGGTTGGGGTGCGTCGAAGCTCCGTTTCCCCGCTAGCTCCGCTTCTCCGCCCGCTTCACTTCTCTATTCGGCCCCCATGGCGAGCACAACTCCTCCGTCCAGATCGACGAGCGTGCATTGAGGCATTGTGGGCCTCTGGGTTTTCACCCCTGCCCTGCAACAGGTACAGTGACCGCCCAAGTTCAGGCCGGAGATGCCGCCTCGCTATGACGGCGCGGCGGATCCGGCAGGTATTCTCCAGATCTACGAGGAGGCCGTTTGGGCGGCCAGCTGCGACGACAAGGTCATGGCCAACTAGTTCCCCATGGCCCTCACCGGCGTACCACGCGCCTGGGAGGAGTTGTGCGGCCTCTTCATCACACGCCGTCGCAGCCCTCCTCGGCGGCTCGCAGGCGCCGCCCTCGGACCGCCACGTCAAGCAATTCTTTCGCCAAGCTGTGCCGCCCGCGTGCAGCAGGGGGCTCCTCCGGGGTGGGCGGCGCCCAAGGCCGACCTCACCTTTGATTCAAGGGACCACCCTGCGACCACCGAGGTCGCGGGCGCGCTCCCGATGCTCTGCACCCCCACTATCTGCCATGTGGCGGTGACCAAGATGCTCATCGACGGCGAGGCTGGCCTCAACATGCTCTCCATGGAAGCTTTCGGCTTGCTTCTCGTGCCGCACGGCCGGCTCCACCCCACCAAGCCTTTCTCCGGAGTCGCCGACGGCTCCACCACCCCGATAGGGTAGATCCGCCTTCCTGTCACCTTCGGCCAGCGTGACAACTACCGCACCGAGCTCATCGACTCCGACATCGCCCACATCCGCCTCCTGTACAACGCCATCCTTGGGTGTCCAGCCCTGGCCAAGTTCATGGAGGTGACTCATCATGGTTACAATGTCCTCAAGATGCCAGGGAACCGCGACATCATCACGATCGCCTGCGAGGAGAAGGACGCGGTGTGCTCCCTCGAGCACGCCTACCAGGCTGCGGCGGTCGAAGACCCAGACAATGAAGGCACTGTCTACCCTCCTGAGGCTGTCCCCAAGAAGAACAAGCTGCTGCTCCGCCAAGAGCATCAAGAGAGCGGTGTCTCCAGCGGCACCACGTCAGGACCTACACTCCTGGACGGGGCGCCTCCCTCCCTCGCATAGAAGGCGCGCCCGGCACCCCTCTCAGGCTGGGCTCGGGGGCTCTCTTCTGGAGGGCCTCTGACTTAGCCAATATCATGAGGGAGGCGCTCAGGCACCACATGGAGGCATGCTTCATCGCACGCTTCCCTCACGAGGACACAAGGCATGGGGTGCTAGGTGCTCAGGAGTTCATCACCAAGACAACCGAGGAGCTTCAAGAGGCGAGAGCCATGCATGGCGAACACCGCCCATCACCTGGCGCGGCTCGTTGTCCTGGCTAGGAGAACGATCTGCGCGTCTGCGTCAACATTCCAGAGCTCAACAGGGCTGCATCCTACGAGCGCTTCTGGCCATCGAGCGTTGGCCGCTGTGAGGGCCCCCCTCACAGCTACGTTCGCATGCCCTTCGGCCTACCAAACGTGGATGTTACCTTCCAGCACCGCCTGCGGAGCATCATGGCAGCTCAGGAGGCCAGGCACCAGGTGGTCCTGGCGGAGATGGCAACGGTTCTTTGCGAGACCCCAGAGCCTCCCGAGGTTCAGGACCCAGGCAGCTCATGAGGAGCGACTTCTTCAGCGCGAGTCTTCAGCTACTTCAACATCTCTTCAGAAACGGTGCCAGGTGACATTTTCTGGTTTATTCAGTTGGGGGCGCCCCTTGGGCTGCATCATCCCTAGATCGCATGGGCCTGTCCCTGCGATGTGTATCCTTTTGCATCTTTGATTCACTCTGTTGGGAGCGCCCCTCGGGCTACATCATCCCCAGGCTGCATGGGTCTGTCCCTGTGGCATGTATCGTTCTTGCATCCACTAGAACTAGCTCTGCCTCCATCCATGAATTGCTGAATGTTTACCACCTACTTGCCTGTTGTTTCTTGCCCTTCGTGGCCTCCCGCATTGCTGACAGTCCCTCTACTCATCCCGCAACGGGGGCTACACATGCTGGCACGGCGCTTGTGCTCGGGTCCATCCCTGCAACGCTGAAAATTCTAAGAGATCGAGCTCTGGCTCGCAGCCCGCCCTGCGCATGTCAACTCACCAGGTCCTTGGTGCCTTCATCTTCTTGAGAAAAGATCAGCGGTAGGACAGCAAACGCGATTATAAGTTATATTCTCCCCCCGAACTAACCCACAGGAACCTCCAGAGCTTAACTACAGGCGGCCTCGCCGACCGTCCCCTTTCTATGCAATTAGCTTGCGCGTTAAAGGGGGGGCTCCTGAGCACCACACCTTAGGAGCTCCTACCGACTCTCCGGCCCTCACCCCCTGGCCTTGACCACGGCATCGCGACCTGGCATACCAGCAGCAGCTGAGCCTCGCTCGAGGGACGGGACCCGAGGACGTAGAGCACTTAGATGAGCGAGGGAAGGGGAGGCCGGCGTGAGCCCTACCTGGTAGCACCACTGCTAAAGCACAATCAGGCACTGCGCAAGGGAACCACCTCAGGCTCGTTAAGATAAGTCACCTACTCGTGTTGGCGTGAGGCTGCTATCCGGAATTCTTGACTCTCGCAGCCTTGCTCCGGCAATGCCACCTTTCTTTTCGGCCTTTAGGAAGCTGCTTGCATGCCAAAGGGGACCTATTGAGCATCGCGCCTTAGGAGCTCTGATCGGACCTTGGGCCGCTCACCTCCTGGCCTTGACCACGACATCGAGACCTGACATACTAGCGACGGCCGAAGCTTGCCTGGGGACTGGGCCCTGCCGGCGTAGAGCGCTAAGCTACCACGAGGACGAAAAGGGGGAACAACGCCGAAGCAAGACACGCAGTCGCAACCTTATGCTAGCAGTAATAGACATTGGAGAAAAAGCATTACAAGTCCTTTACATACCCCCACGGGGTTTGTCTCGATTCCTCGCAGGGAACAAAAGAAGGAAAAACCTCAAGAAGCCCTGACTATGGGCATCGCTATCGACACCATCATCAACAGTGGGCCATGTGAGGCCGACGCCAACCCCGATCACCGTCGACGCCGAGCAGATGCCGCTGCCGCGCTCCCGGCACGGCGAGAGCTCGGAGGCACATAGCTGTCGTCGCTCGACTCTGGGGACTTGCTAGGCTCGGGAGAGTCGCTGGACCTCCAGGAGTCGTCGCTCCTGGTGGAGGAGTTGTCGGCAGCACCGGAGGCACGCTCAACGCCCGCTGTCGCGCCGTGCTGGCGGCTTCCCCCGGGGTAGCACTCTAGGCGGCGGCCTTCCTTATCAAAGGCCTTGAAGAACAGCGTGGAGGCGCCATCGTACTCAAAATGGATGGCGAGGGCCCCCTCCGCGCGGCAGGCGCGGGCGACCTCGCCCCATCCTCGGGTCATGAAGATTTTGCCCGGGGGGACGACCTCGACCTCCACCTCTATGGCCAGACTGCAGCACCCGGTGTGCTGTAGCCACAGCTCAAGTGGTCCCCTCGGCGGCATCTCCTCAGCGAAGAACCACAGGAGCTGGATCCATGTGCGCGGTGGCATCACCGCCCACACCACAAACTCGTACGAGGAGCCCTTGGCGTGGGTACGCGGGCCGGTAGCCCAAGCGACCTCTGCCTGGCCACCTCGGCCGCGGCTCGTACGGCGTTGGGTGCTGCCGCCTCCTCCAGAGCCTTGCGCCTGGGCGTACAGAGGAAGCGGGAAGCCGGGAAGTGGTCGCTCGTACCAAGGCCACGTCACCACTGGCCTCTCACCGGCATCTTGGGAGCGGCTGAGCCTCTTCTTCGGTGGGAGCGGCCCCTGCTCCTCATAGGGATTCTTTCCTTTCTTCGCTGCGGAAAACCTCCTGATCAGTGCCGTGGGTACTACAGCAAGGCGGCTAGGCGAAGAGGAAGAAGAAGGAGCGGGCGACGAGAAGAAGGAGATGAGCAAAGGGGCTCCGCCTCCCCCTCCTCATTTATAGCTAGGAGGAGGCCAAACGCCGGCCTCCACGATCGCATGCAATGATGGTTTTCTCTGCATGCAACATGGTCTCGTCAAGCCGAACGGTTGCCGAGGCAGCATGGGGAAGCGGAGGCACCCATGTCCCATCAATCGCCACGCATCATCCCAGGCCGCAGGTGGTTGGGGCCCGCGGCGCTCCGTACTTGCCCTTTGGCTTCGCCTCGAAGCCAAGTTTGAGCGCACCTTGGGCCCGGGGGCTACTCTCGGCATCCTGGGAACGGGGGTACCCAGACTTGCCTGCCTGTGGCCCATTGCATGGCTTCGTCGACGGCCCAGTATGGCCTAGCTTCAGCAACAACAACAACCCAAGACCCTCGCGAGGGGCCAAGCCTCGCGAGGCGGACGACACCAAGACCTCCCTGGGGGCGGCCTCACCAGGTTGACTCCCGAGGAGCGGAGATATCTATGTCAGAATCTTGATTCTGTTTTACGATTCTATGACTTTATCCAAAGTAACCCCTTTGATTCTATGATTTTAGTCTCTAGAATCTACGTTTCTACGAACCCGATAGTGAAGATTCTAAGATCTGCGATCCTACCAACGGAGCTCCGATCCGATTCAGAATCCCGATTCTGACAACCTTGCTCACGAGGTTCATATGACGTGAGCCGTGACGACCATGGCCAGGCGGGCGCCAGCGGGCGCAGTGTACCAGTTTCCTCTTTGGTGCTAAGGAGGCAAGCGCAGGCGCGGGGTCCCGAGGAATCAAGCAAAGGTTTCCATATCGGTGCAACAAGACCAAGACCGCTAGAACGGCAGGACTGAGGTCATCGCGGAGCCAACTGCAGCGCCGCCACTAGAGGCTTTCGCAGGCGAAGACTACTTTTTTCAGGATAACTTGTACTAGTTGTCTTCCTTCGAATTTGGCCCTTGTGGGATCCCTTCCTGCCTACATTTGGGGAGAGGACCAAGGCCTCTATAAATAGGACTTAGCCACCACCATAGAGGGGGGATCATCCTCTCATCCACCAGCTCATCGAGCCCAAGAACACCTCACCTCCTGAGGTTGTTCGTCCACTGTACTAGTTCTTCCTCAGCCCCCGAGGCAATCCACCACAAAGCTGGAGTAGGGTATTACACCGCAAGGTGGCCCGAACCAGGATAAACTACTGTGTCTCTTGTTCGTTGGGTTCGACTAGCTAGGTCGTGGATTCGGGGAGCGAGCATCCTGGGGAGGATGAGTTCTTCGCATGCACCCTAGAGTTCGAACTTCTCAAGGGTCGGCGGAACCCTGTATCCGACAATATCAAACTCCTTAGAGACTTATAGAACCTGTGTACACTCACAAACACATTAGACCCTTAACCTATAAGTCTTCAATACACCAAAATCATTAAGGGGCACTAGATGCACTTACACTAACAACCCACATGTACCAATCTATGGTTTGAGACAGCAATTGGATACAAGAGATGAACTAGGGTTTGGATATGAGATGGTGCTGGTGAATATGTTGATGGAGATGGGTCCTCCCATGATGAGAGGAGCGTTGGTGATGACGATGGCTTTGATTTCCCCCACCCGGAGGGAAGTATCCCCAGCAGAATCACTCCACAGGGAGCAAAAGTGCTCCTACCTAGGTTCCGCCTCAAGACGGTGGTGCTTCATCCCAAAAGTCTTCATCTGATTTTTTTTCTAGGGAAAATAACTTCATATAGCAGAAGATGGGCTCCGGAGGGCCTCCGTGGGCACCACACGCTCACATGGCATGCCCCAGGGGGGCGCCACCTGAGTTTCTGGGCCCATGGTGGGTCCTCTCCATTATATTTTCTTCCAGTATTTTTTATGTATTCCAAAATAAATATCCGTAAGTTTTCATGTCATTTGGAGTTTCGGAGAATAGCTATCTCGGCTGTAGCTCATTTCAGGTCTAGAATTCCAGCTGCCAACAATCTTCCTCTTGTGATGTAATTTGCAATTTATGGGAGAAAAGGCATTCAAATTGCTTCTAAAAGTGAAATATAACTTTAAAACAATAAAAATAATAGTAGGAAAACATGATGCTAAATGGACGTATCAGGCACCATCCCGACCTCCAATACCACATACGATCTCGGGTAATGGAGCATTAGAGCCACAATTATGAAGCCCCGGTGCCACGCTTAACATCTCTCACGTCAGGCATCACTCCACCATGTTGGAAATATGCCCTAGAGGCAATAATAAATTATTTATTATCATATTTCCCTTTTCATGATAATCGAATATTATCCATGCTAGAATTGTATTGATCGGAAACTCAAATACATGAGTGGATACATAGACAACAACGTGTCCCTAGTGAGCCTCTACTAGACTAGCTCGTTGACCAAAGATGGTGATGGTTTCCTATCCATGGACATGAGTTGTCATTTGTTAATGGGGTCACATCATTAGGAGAACGATGTGATGGACAAGACCCAAACTATGAATGTAGCATATGATCGTGTCAAGTTTATTGCTATCGTTTTCTGCATGTCAAATATATGTTCCTATGACCATGAGATGATGCAAATCACTGACACCAGAGGAGTACCTTGTGTGTACCAAATGTCGCAACGTAACTGGGTGACTATAAAGGTGCCCTACGGGTATCTCCGAGGGTGTTTGTTGAGTTGGCATGGATCAAGACTGAGATTTGTCACTCCGTATGACGGAGAGGTATCTCAGGGCCCACTCGGTAATACAACATCACAACAAGCTTGCAAGCAACTTGACCAATGAGTTAGTTACGGGATCTTGTATTACGAACGATTAAAGAGACTTGCCGGTAACGAGATTGAACTAGGTATGGAGATACCGACGATCGAATCTCGGGCAAGTAACATACCGATAGACAAAGGGAACTACATACGGGATTAGCTGAATCCTTGACATCGAGGTTTGACCGATAAGATCTTCGTAGAATATGTAGTGACCAATATGGGCATCCAGGTCCCGCTATTGATTATTGAATGTAGAGGTGTCTCAGTCATGTCTACATGATTCTCGAACCCGTAGGGTCTCACTTTTAACGCTCGGTAGCGCTAGGGTAGTATTGAGGTATTAATAGTGGAAAGTCCAAAGGTTGTCCAAAGTCCCGAATGGGATACGGGACATCACGAGGAGCTTCAAAATGGTCCGGAGGTAAAGATTTATATATGGGAAGTCATATTTTGGGCTTCGGAAAAAGTTCGGTATTTTCGGTATTGTACCGGGAAGGTTCTAGAAGGTTCCCGGGGTTCCACCGTGGGGTGCAACGACCTAGGAAGGGCCCACATGGACCGAGGGGTGGGGCTACAGCCCACTTAGGCTGTCCGCCCCATTCCCCAAGGCACATGTTGCTCAAATCTAGAGATAAGGTCTTATCTCTAAATTTAAAGGGTTGAATCTAGAGATAAGATGTTATCTCCAAGTTTAAAGGGATTTCAACCTTGTGGCCGGCCCTATATGGGTTTTGGACGCCCTTCCCTGCACCCTAGCCTATATATAGATGGGGGAGGCGCATGGAGGCAGCCAACCCTTCACCCTTGCCCATTGCCTCTCCGAACTCCGCTCACGTTTCACCGGTATGCGCTTGGCGAAGCCCTGCCGGAGTTTCGTTGCCACCACCACCACCACACCGTCGTGTTGGTTAAGATCTCATCTACCTTCTCTCTCTCTCCCTCTCGCTTGCTGGATCAGGAAGGAGAGGACGCTGCCGAGCCGCATGTGTGCTAAACTCGGAGGTGTCGTTCGTTCAGCACTTGATCGAGAGTTCATGGACGGATCGTGATTGGATCGCGAAGATGTTTGACTACATCAACCGCGTTTCTTAATGCTTCTGCTTAGCAATCTACAAGGGTATGTAGATGCAGTCTCTCCTCTCATAGTTGTTCATCTCCTGGATCGATCTTGATGAGCGTAGGAAATGTTTTGGTTCTCATGCAACATTCCCCATCAGTGGCATCAGAGCTAGGTCTATGCATAGATGACATCACGAGTAGAACACAAAGGAGTTTGTGGGCGTTGATATTCAGATTGCTTCCTTCCTTGGTCTTTTCTTGATTTGGCGGTATTGTGGGATGAAGCGGCCCGGACTAAGCTTACATGTCCACGTACATGAGACCGGTTCCATCGACAGACATGTGACTTTGTTGCATAAAGATGGCTGGCGGGTGTCTGTATCTCCCACCTTAGTTGAATCGGATTCGACAAAGGTGTTCCTTGTAGAAGGTTAAATAGCAACTTGCATATCACCGTTGTGGATTTGCGTAGGTAATAATCATTCTTGCTAGATACCCATAGCAGCCACGTAAAAATGCAACAATAATTAGAGGACGTCTAACTTGTTTTTGTAGGGTATGTTGTGATATGACATGGCCAAAGATATGATGAGATATATTCGATGTATGAGATGATCATGTTTGTAATAGTTTATATCGACTTGCATGTCGATGCATACGGCAACTGGCAGGAGCCATAGGGTTGTCTTTAATTATTGTATGACCTGTGTGTCAATCATTAAGCGCTATGTAATGCTTTACTTTATCGCTAAGCGGTAGCAATAGTAGTAGAAGCATGGTTGGCGTGACAACCCCGATGGCGGCACGATGATGGAGATCATGGTGTCATGCCGGTGATGGTGGAGATCATGCCGGTACTTTGGAGATGGAGATCAAAAGCACAAGTTGATGGCCATATCATGTCACTTATGATTTGCATGTGATGTTAATCCTTTTATGCATCTTATTTTGCTTAGGACGAGGGTAGCATTATAAGGTGATCCCTCACTAAAATTTTAAGAAAAAATTGTGTTCTCCCCAAGTGTGCACCGTTGCGAAAGTTCGTCGTTTAGAAGCACCACGTGATGATTTGGTGTGATAGACTCTACGTTCACATACAACGGGTGCAAGCCAGTGTTGCACATCCGGAATACTTGGGTTAAACTTGACGAACCTAGAATGTACAGACATGGCCTCGGAACACAAGAGACCGAAGTTCGAACACGAGTCATATAGTAGATATGATCAACATGAAGATGTTCACCATTGAAACCACCTCATCTCACGTGATGATCGGACTTGGGTTGGTGAATTTGGATCGTCTTACACTCGGACGACCGGAGGGATGTCGATTTGAGTGGGTGTTCTTAGGTAATATGATTAATTGAACTCATTATCATGAACAATAGTCTAAGTTGTCTTTGCAAATTATGTTGTAGATCAATAGCTCGCGATGTAGCTCCCTATTTTAATACATTCCTAGAGAAAGACTAAGTTGAAAGATACTGTAAGCAATTATGCGGACTAGGGCTGTAGTCTGAGGATTGTCCTCACTGTTGCACAGAAGGCTTATGTCCTTGATGCACCACTCAGTGTGCCAACCCCTCTAGCATCGTCTATGAATGTTGTGAACATCTAGCAGACACATTCTGATGACTACTTGATAGTTTAGTGTGCGATGCTTTACGGCTTAGAATTGATCCAAAGGCGTTTTGAACGCCATGGAACATATGAGATGTTCCAAGAATTAAAATTGGTATTTCAGGCGCATGCCCATGCTGAGAGGTACGAGACCTCTGACAAGTTCTTTGCCTACAAGGTGGAGGAGAATAGCTCAGCCAGTGAGCATGTGCTCAGAAGTCTGAGTGCTATAATCGCTTGTATCAAGTGGGAGTTAATCTTCCAGATAAGATAGTGATTGATAGAGTTCTCCAGTCACTATCATCAAGCTACTGGAGCTTTGTGATGAACTATAACATGCAAGGGATGGAGATGATCCCGGTGCTTAAGGCCGCGGAGGTAGAAATCAAGAAGGAGCATCAAGTGTTGATGGTTAACAAAACCACTAGTTTCAAGAAGGGCAAGGGCAAGAAGGGAAACTTCATGAATGGCAAGACAGTTGTCGCTCCAGTGAAGAAACCCAAGGTTAAACCCAAACCCGAGACTAAGTGCTTCTATTTTAAGGGGAACGGTCGCTGGTAGCGGAACTACACCAAATAATCGGTAGATAAGAAGTTTGGCAACTTCAACAAAAGTATATTTGATATACAAGTTATTGATGTGCACCTTACTAGTACCCCTAGTAGCACTTGGGTATTAGATACTGGTTCAGTTGCTAATATTGGTAACTCAAAACAAAAGTTATGGAATAAAAGGAGACTAGCTAAGGGCGAGGTGACGATGTGTGTTGGAAGTGTTTCCAAGGTTGATGTGATCACCATCGCATGCTCCCTCTACCTTCAGGATTAGTGTTAAACCTAGATAAATATTATTTGGTGTCTGCATTGAGCATGAACATGATGAGATCGTGTTTATTGTAATGCAGTTATTCATTTAAGTCAGAGAATAATGGTTATTTAGTTTCCATGAATAATACCTTCTATGGCCATGAACTCAATGTGAATGGTTTATTGAATCTCGATTGTAGTGATGCACATGTTCATAATGTTGATGCCAAAAGATGTGAAGTTAATAATGATAGTACCACATACTTGTGGCACCGCTGCTTAAGTCATATTGGTGTAAAGCGCATGAAGAAACTCCATGCTGATGGACTTTTGGAGTCACTTGATTTTGAATCACTTGACACATGTGAACCATGCCTCATTGGCAACATGACTAAAACCACATTTTCTGGAACAATGGAACAAGCAAGTGACTTGTTGGAAATCATACATGCTGATGTGTGCGGTTCGATGAGTGTTGATGCGTGCGGTGGATATCGTTTTTTTATCACCTTCACTGATGACTTGAGTAGATATGGGTATATTTACTTCATGAAGCATAAGTCTGAAACGTTTGAAAAGTTCAAGCAATTTCAGAGTGAAGTTGAGAATCATCATAACCAGAAGATCAAATTCCGACGATCTGATCGAGGAGAGAGTATCTGAGTTGTGAGTTTGGCAGTCACTTAAGACAATGTGGAATCGTTTCACAGTTGACGCCACCTGGAACACCACAGCGTAATGGTGTGCCCGAGCGTCGTAATCGTACCTTATTGGATATCATGCATTCTATGATGTCTCTTGCCGATCTACCACTATCGTTTTGGGGTTATGCATTAGAGACAAGTACATTCACTTTAAATAGGGCACCATCTAAGTCCGTGGACATGACACCGTATGAACTGTGGTTTGGCAAGAAACCTAAGTTGTCGTTTATTAAGGTTTGGGGTTGCGATGCTTATATCAAAAGGCTTCAGCCGAAAAAGCTCGAACCCAAAGCAAACAAATGTGTCTTCATAGGATACCCAAAAGAGAAGGTTGGGTAGACCTTCTATCTTAGATCCGAGGGCAAAGTGTTGGTCACTAAGAATGGGTCATTTCTCGAGAAAGAGTTTCTCTCGAAAGAATTGAGTGGGAGGAAGATAGAACTTGATGAGGTTGTTGAACCTTTACTTCAACCAGAGAGTAGTGCAGCACAGAAAGATGTTTCTGTGGCACCTACGTCAGTTGAAGAGGAAGCTAATGATGATGATCATGAAGCTTCGGATCAATTTATTGTCGAACCTCGTAGGTCGACAAGGGTACGTACAACTTCTGAGTGGTATGATTACCCTGTCTTAGAGGTCATGTTGTTGGACAACGATGAACCTACGAGCTATGGAGAAGTGATGGTGGGCCCGGATTCCAACAAATGGCTGGGAGCCATGAAATACGAGATAGGATCCATGTATGAGAACAAAGTATGGACTTTGGTGGACTTGCCCAATGATCAGAAAGACATTGAGAATAAATGGATCTTTAAGAAGAAGGCAGACACTGATGGTAATGTCACCATTTATGATGCCCGACTTGTCGCAAAGAAGTTTCCGACAAGTTCAAGGAGTTGACTATGATGAGGCTTTCTCACTCATAGCGATGCCAAAGTCTGTTGGAATTATGTTAGCAGTGGCTGCATTTTCAATTACGAAATCTGCCAGATGGATGTCAAAACAAAGTTTCCTTGACGGTTTCCGTGAGGAAAGGCTATGTGTGATACAACCAGAAGGTTTTGTCGATCCTAAGGATGCTAAAAGGTATGCAAGCTCCGGCGATCCTTCCATGGACTGGAGCAAGCATCTCGGAGTTGGATCATATGCTTTGATGAGGTGATCAAAGCTTCTGGGTTTATACAAAGTTTGCAAGAAACTTGTATTTACAAGAAAGTGAGTGGGAGCACTACAACATTTCTGATAAGTATATGTGGATGACATATTGTTGATCGGAAATGATGTAAAATTTCTGAAAAGCATAAAGGGTTGTTTGAAAGGAGTTTTTCAAAGGAAGACCTGGGTAAAGCTGCTTACATATTGGGCAACAAGCAGATCTATAGAGATAGATCAAGACGCCTGATAAGACTTTCACAGAGCACATACCTTGACATGATTTTGAAGAAGTTCAAAATGGATCAATCCAAGAAGGAGTTCTTGCCTGAGTTGTAAGGTGTGAAGTTGGGTAAGACTCAAAGCTCGACCACGGCAGAAGAAAGAAAAAGGACGAAGATCGTTCCCTATGCCTCAGCCATAGGCTCTATACGGTATGCCATGCTGTGTACCGTACCTGATGTGTGCCTTGCCACATCTCTGGTAAGGGGGTACAAGAGTGATCCAAGAGTGGATCACTGGACAGTGGTCAAAATTATCCTTGGAGGAATAAGGATATGTTTCTCGGTTATGGAGGTGATAAAGAGTTCGGCGTAAAGGGTTACGTCGATGAAAGCTTTAACACTGTCGGATTCTGGGTTCCGGCAAACCCTTGAGGTTCGAAAACTGGGGTGCGCACGAAGAACTCTCTCTCCCTAGCTCGCTCACACAACGATCTCGAGGCCTAGCTCGTCGAACCCAAAGAACAAGAGACACGAGGGTTTATACTGGTTCGAGCCACCGTTGTGGTGTAATACCCTACTCCAGTGTGGTCTGGTGGATTGCCTTGCAGGCTGAGGATGAACAATTACAAGGTAAGAACAGCCTCCTGAGGAGAGGTGTTCTTGAGCTCGTTGACCTTGGTGGGATGGCCTTGGTGGAATGGATCCGATCCAAGATCAGTCCTTTCCTATGGTGGTGGCTAGTCCTATTTATAGAGGCCCTGGTCCTCTTCCCAAATGTATGCGGGAAGGGATCCCACAACGGCCAATTTTCAAGTGAGACAACTAGTACAAGCTATCCTGACAAAAGGTGGTCTTCGCCTGCCAGCGGCTCTGGTGGTGATGCTGCTATGGGCTCTGCGGTAACCTCCGCCCTGTCGTCCTGCTAGTCTTGGTCTCGTTGCACCGATATGGAAACCTTTGCCTGACGCCTCGGGACTCCTCGCCTGCGCCTGCCTCTTTACCACAAAAGAGGAAACTGGTACACTGCACCCGCTGGCGCCCGCCTGGCCTCGATCGTCATGGCTCACGTAACGTGAACCTTGTGAGGTTCCCCTTGCATAGATATCTCCGCTCCTCGGGAGCCAGCCTAGTGAGGCTGCCCCTAAGGAGGTCTTGGTGTCGTCCGCCTCGCGAGGCTTGGCCCCTCACGAGGGTCTTGAGTGGTTGTTGCTAAAGATGGGTCGTACCAGGCCGCTGGTGGAGCCACGCAATGGGCCGCAGGTAGCAGGTCTGGGTACCCCCGTTCCCAGGACGCCGATAGTGTCACAGCCCTAGAATACCTGAGTGAAATAGTTGCATCTGCACTCATGCATCATGTCTAAAATTTCTGTAAGTTGAATTGAGTTTAGTTGAAACCCTCAGAAATCACTTTACAAATAATCAACATTAAAATCTTTTCAAAGAAGTCCAAGAAATTGTTCCTCTTAGTCTCTGAAAATATTGGCAAGAGGTAAAACTCAAAACAATATTTTTGGAATCTCAGAGATATTTATTTTGGGCCTTTGAATTAAATCAATAACATATTTGAGTTGAATTTATTTCTTTTATATAAGAAATAAAGTTCAAATATTTTTGTAAGTTTGCATGTGACCTTGGACTAGCTCCCTGAGCTCACATAAAAATTTACAGAAAGTTTTTAAAATGGCTTGGTTTGTAAATCAAATCAAAACAAAGAAAGAAATATAGAAAACAGAAACAAATAAAAGAGAGAGAGAGTTACCTGGCCTTACCTGGCTGGGCCAGGTCCTGTGCAGCCCAGCTGGCGGCCCAGCCCGCCTAGCCACCTCCTCATGTCGTCTTCCTCCTTGAGAGGAGGACGGGCGTGTGCCCGACGCGCGCGCACCGTCGTGAGGCCACCTCCTGCCTGCTGGCTCGCTGCTTGAGACGGCCCCGAGCGCCACGCACCCCCTGGCTCCCTCTCGACTCTTCCCGCGCCCATGCCCCTCCTCTGTCTCTCTCTCCCGTGAACGCCCGAGCGCCACCCTCGCCGCTGTTCGCCATAGCCACAGCCACCGAGCTCCCCGCGACCGCTCTCCGCATACATAGGCACCGCAGCCTCGTTCTCAACCTCTCCACCGAGCCATGGGACGACGGACGCGCCACAACGTCGTCCCCATTGTCTTCATCACCGCCTCTGCCCGGTGATCGCCAGCGCTCAATTCGTGCCGTCTAGTGCTTCCTCGGCCTCGCCCTCGACTCCGTTCGAATCGCGGTGAGCTACTGATCATTCCCCCTCTGTCTCCCTGCTTGCTCCCATCCTCTAGCCGCCGCCCCGAGATCACTCGAGGCCGTCGTCCGCCATGGCCGGCGAGCCCTTGGTCCTAAGCCCCTCCACCCCAGCCAGTTGCTCAGGCGTGCTCCTCTTGCCCCGTAGGTGCTGCGTAGCACCTATTTCAGTCGGCCCTCGAGCCACAGCCCCGCGCCCAAGGACAGCCGTGCTCCGCCCGCCGCCCAAATGCTCGCCAGCGTCGCTTCCAGCATCCCCACGAACAGCCACTCACACCGTTGGATGCGGCGCATCCCCAGGGTCCCGTAGAACCCACCCGCATGACGAATGGTCACCGGAATAGGAAATCTGGTGTGCCTCCGTCGTGCTGTAGGGTCGTCGGTGATTAGTTGTCGGCTAACCACGCTATTAGGGCTAATTACCTTGTTTAGTTAACCCCTAGACACTTACAGCCGGGACCCACCGGTTCAATTAACAGGCTAACCAAATTAGTTAGAGCTAATCTAATCCGGTGGACCCACGCATCAGCATTGACTTTGCTGACGTGGCATTTGACTCGTCCCACCTGTCTATGAGTCTGACTAGCCCTGAGTAACTGACCAGTGGGACCCGCACGTCAGGTTTGACCTGGACCGGTCCTGTTGACTGGTTGATGTCACAGTGACGTGGTGCTGACTTAGTAATCTGTTTTCTGGGATTTTAAATAAATCAGAAATGATTTATTTATTTCAGAAAATATCCAAAACTTCTAAAATTCATAGAAAATAAACTGTAGCTCAGAGTGAAATAAGTTATATATGAAAAATGATCAGAAAAATCTAGTCTATCCATCTGTACTGGTTTCATGCATTTTAAAGCAACTTAACCCTGCTGTTTATATCAAAACATGTTAATGCACTTTGGAAATTCATAGTTTGAAATTGAATTTGAACCTTTGGTTCAAATCAACTCAAACCCTTCTGTTGCTAGCTGCATTAGCTCAAATCACAGCATATTGCCATGTCATGATCATGCATCATATTGTGCATTGCATTGATTGTGTCCTTTCTCTCTTTGCCGGTGGTTGTTCCCCCTCGATAGACGTATGTTCCGATGATGATTTCAATGGCACCGATGAAGAGTTGTACTATCTTCAGAAGTGCCAGGCAAGCAAAACCCCCTTGTTCATTCCGATACAATCACACTCTCTCGCTTCTGCTCTCTTTTACTGTATTAGGATAACAACGATTCAACTGTTACATGATGCAGTAGTTGAACCCCTTTCCTCTGCATGACCTGTCATTGCCACAGTAAATAGATGAAACCCACTAGCATGAGTAGGAGTTGTTTGAGCCCTGATGTGCCTACTCATTCATGCTTGTTGTCATGCCTCATTGCTTAGAGTTGAGTCGTCTGATTCATCGGGATGAATTGGAATGTGGTGAACATGTCCTACTGTTGAGAGCTAAGTGTGTGAACACGATTTGGTAAAGGTAGCGGTGAGAGGCCATGTATGAGTACATGGTGGGTTGTCTCATTGAAACCGTCCTCAGGAACTGAGTTCTGTGTTTGTGATCCATGAACAGTTACTACCACACATTGGAATGCTTAAGTGCCCCTCTCAACTTATTAATCAACCTGATCTCTGTCCAGGAGTTGCAACTAGTTTCTGGTGTTTGTAGGTAGTGCTAGTAGTCTACTAAGTGGCACCCGGTACAGGTGGGCTTGGGTCAGACTAGGCACAGTGGCACGGTGTACCAAGTGGCACCCGGATGGTGGGCTTGGGAACCCTGCTCACATCATTTGGGGCCATGAGCGACACCTCGGCCGGATCTCCTTGCGGATGGAACCTGAATAGGCATAAACCTGGACTAGAGACTTGCGTGGTTAGTCAGGTCGTGGCCGACTCCCTCGCCAGGCTTCTGCTTGAAGGTTGTCGAGATACACGACGTGTACATGGTGGTAAGTGGCGAGAGCGTGTGTGGAGAAGTACACCCCTGCAGGGTTAACATCATCTATTCGAATAGCCACGTCCACGGTAAAGGACTTCTGGTTCGCCTATACAGTTCATAGACAAGTGAAACTGGATACTCTAAAATGCGCAAGATAAGCGTGAGTGCTATGGATGGCGTTCTTGTAGGGAGACGGAGCGGATGCATAGTGGTGTATTGATATGGTGAATATGTGGACTCGTGTGCGCCACCTCAAAAGAGTTACTTGCAGTCGTAGTTCAGGTTAGCCACTGAGTCAAAGCTAGCTTGCTGCAGTTAAACTCCACCACCCCCTTTATTGTTACCGATGCATATGTAGATAGTTCTGATGTAACTCTTGATGGGTACATTTGTACTCACGTTTTCCTATTTTATGTTTTTGCAGAGAGACATCAGTCTTGCTATTAGTTCCGCGTGGACTTTGACGTTTAGCTTGTTACCTCAGCTATGATCTTGTGCCCTCGGCAGGATCTGGTAGATAGTTAGGCTTATCAGCCTTTTTCATTTGTAGATGTCTGTACTCAGACATGTTAAGCTTCCGCATGTGCTTGACTTGTATGCTCTGAATGTTGGGTCATGAGACCATGTTTGTAATATTTGGCTCCTCGGAGCCTAATGAGTACATACTCTGAGTCGTAAAGTTTGGTTGTGATGCCATGTTGTATTTTCACATATCAAGCATATTGTGTGTATGTTATTGAAATGCTTGATATGTGTGGGATCCGACAACCTAGTTGTCTATCCTTGGTAGCCTCTCTTATGGGGAAATGTAGTCTGGTGCTTCCACTGAGCCATGGTAGTCTGCTACAGCCCGGTTTACCGGAGTCCTGTTAGCCAGTTACTCTTGCTCGGAACACTTAGGCTGGCGGCATGTGTCCTTCTTGGTCCTTTATGCATCCCGGGAAATGTCACGCAGTGCCTTTGAGTCATGTTAGCCTGCTACAGCCCGGATTCCCGGAGTCCTGCTAGCCCAGTTGCTACAGCCCGAATTCACTCGCTGATGACCAACACGTTCATTGTTGGGTCATGTATGCCTGTCCCTGTAAGTTAGTGCCACTTTGGGTTCACGACTAATCATGTTGGCCCGGGTTCTCTGTCATATGGATGCTAGCGACACTATCATATACGTGAGCCAAAAGGCACAAATGGTCCCGGGCCAGGTAAGGTGGCACCCGTGGGAATACCATGCGTGAGGCCGCAAAGTGATATGATGTGTTACATGCTAGATCGGTGTGACTTAGGATCGGGGTCCTGACAGCTTTGGTATCAGAGCCTCACTGCCTGTAGGATTACCAAGCCAAACTGGTCGAAGTCGAGTCTAGAAATGCTTTAGTTATATAAGGGAATTGTTTGTGGAAGGGAACGTAAGGCTCTTTTTACTCCTTTACCTTATGTCCTCTGATCTGAGTCACCCTCTTCTCTTCTACAGGGATTAAGAACTAGGCTTCTCATCTTTCTATCAGGATCACGTGTTACTAATCCATAGACTCATAGGATTGTTGGTCTCAAGCCTCAGTTCAGTTTCTACTACTTCCATGTGTTGACAGTTGATCTCCGAACCTTGATATTGTGATTCTGAGTGGTTATGCCACCATTTTTGCAGAATGTCCCAAATCTTTTTGAGCATTTACATCTGTTATGCTGTCCGAGTTATCCAGGTCTCTAAATAGTCTGATGCATTTGCAAATCCCTTCTTTCCATTCCCGATGTTCCTTGGGCCAGATTAACCACACTAATAGCCGAGTTGAGGTACTCCCTTGCCTCGACGTATATGTTGGAGTTATTATTATGACCCTAGGTGTCTTAGAGGACCACTTAGCAATCTAGCAATGCTTTGCATCCCCAGTGTGATGATTCTGGCCATTATTCTCAAAAGCATCCCGTGATGCCATTTAGTTAGTAGGCATTCTATTTCTGGGTTCTTGAACCCAAGATTCACTCTACTTAATTCGTGTAGCTAGTGTTTTGCTCGTTCTTTAGGATATTAGTAACCGTTGCAATAGTCCTCGAGGTTCGTGGTATTTCCTTCTTCCAATACCATGAACTACTTATGGCAGAAGTTCCTTGTTGAACTAAAACATCACAATAAGAGTGCTCTTGATGAGTTCTCCATTCTGCATTGTGAATCTGCCAGTCCTACCTTTCTGCATGGATTATCTGGAAGAAATATGTTGAACTTGTTTGACATACTAAATCTATGCATCCGCAACTCAGAAAATTGTATGCCCTTTGAGTTGTCCCTCTTTAGCTGTTTTCTGACCTTCGTCTATCAATTGATAGTCAAGAGTATGTGTGCATTCGTTCATCGATGCCTATTATTTTTGTGGTCCATCAATCCATTCTATTCCGGAATGACTAGGAGAAACAAACTCCAGGACCTCATCCATTTCTTGGACTGGTCAAAGTAGTTGTGTTCCGCAGATCAAAATGCCAATCCAGCTTTTGTTCTGTTCTACCTCGGAGTATTACCCCCTTTATGTCAGGATTGTCCTATGAACCCTTGATATAGTGATACCTCTCGCAATCATCGTTCATTCCTCGGTCCCGTGTTGTTGCAATCGGAATGCCGACAAGTGAACCATGATGTGTGAAATCTATACTCCTAGCAACCGTGTTGCTTGGTAGTTAATGGACATTAATATCATTCTTAGAGTGTTGGTTATCGAATCACTATTCTAGGATTGATCGTGCTACATTGTCCTTATTTCTGGTGCACTTCTCGATCTTTGAGTTAGGATTGAACCCCTTGCTCTTTTGATCATATTGTCTTGCCCTGAAAAGCAAGATTGTTCTCGAGGTTAGTAACATACCGGTGGTTCGTGATTTTCTGAATATATTCTCGGAAGTGTTATCAAGTTGTTCCTTGACCGCTATGTTGAGCTCGTGATCAAGTTGGTTTCTTGTAAACCACCCCTTCTCCAAGAATCTGTGTTGGATATCCCTGAGCTAGTTGGTTATGCTAAACAACAACTTGGAGAGTTGTAAGATAAATGCTTTATCCGACTTAGTTCATTCCAAAGGGATATCTCTTTGTATACGTGTGTTGAAAAAGATGGTATCTTCAGCGATTGATCTCCATGACCAAATGCTGGATCTATTGTCTTGTCCAAACTTTGATTTGAGTGTGGGTTATTCTCAAATCAACTCAGAACCAACGATATTCATAATGTTGTCTTACTCGTGGTTGCTTCCTCGAGCATACACCATTATATCCTTTGGGTATGACCAATGCTATCACCTTGTTCACATGATTGTGGAATTCCATTTATATGGAAACCTGGATGAATTGTTGTTGATCCATCAACCACATTCCTATCTTCTCCATGATTTGTTGGACATTAAGCTAGTGTTGGAAACTTTTATAAGCATTATCTTCATGTCCATGAAGCATATGTTTGGATGGAAGAAGTGGCTTCCTCTAATTCATGTGCACTTGATGCAAGTTGCCGCCGTGAGTTTGAGAAAGATTGTTTTTGTTCCCTCTGGTACCATCCCAAGTCAGTCATGCATGTGTGAAGTATGCTATGGTTTGACAGGCTCGCTACCTCCATTCCATGTGTATGTCCTAGTACACCAAGCCACTGATTGACTTGTTCAAGAAACACGGAGTCTGTTCTAAGGTTAATCCTTTGGACTTCCACGCGTGGAGACTTCAATATCCTTGATGAATGGTTCCCCACCTGAACTCGATAGTGTTTTATTATAAGACTTATACATGGTCATGCTTGTTGTCACGCCCAATACGCGACCCTATCCAAAAGGAACTCGAAGGTCCCACCAAGGATAGACCCGCATATTGAAACGCTTTTGCAAGGTGGATATCATTACATCAACATTACATAATAGTGGGATACATACATAAGGCACAAATGCCACAAGAATACAACAACATCATATACAATAACAACATCCGACTACGGATGAAACATAAACAGAAACTCAAACAATATCCACCCTGCTAGCCCAGGCTGCCGACCTGGAACCTATCCCCTGATCGAAGAAGAATTAGAAGAAGAACTCCAAACAAGCAAACATTGCTCTCGTGTCATGATCATCGCATAACCTGTACCTGCAACTGGTGGTGTAGTAATCTGTGAGCCACGAGGACTCAGCAATCCCATTACCATGGGTATCAACACTAGCAAAGCTTAAAGGGGAAGGAAGGGGTAAAGTGGTGAGGTTGCAGCAGCGACTAAGCATATATGGTGGCTAACATACGCAAATGAGAGCGAGAAGAGAAACAAAGCAACGGTCGTGAAACTAGCAATGATCAAGAAGTGATCCTGAACTCCTACTTACGTCAGACATAACCCAGAAACCGTGTTCTCCTCTCGATCAACCCTGAAAGGAGGCACTCACGGTTACGCACACGGTTGGTGTATTTTAGAAGAGTTTGCTTCGAGTTTACTACAACCGGATATTAACAAATTCCCATCTGCCACATAACCGCGGGCACGGCTCTCGAAAGTTTATACCTGCGGGGTGTCCCAACTTAGCCCATGATAAGCTCTCGCGATCAACGAAGGATATTCCTTCTCCCGGGAAGACCCGATCAGTCTCGGAATCCGGCTACAAGACATTCGACAAACAATAAAACAAGACCAGCAAAGCCCCGGATGTGCCGACAAATCCTGATAGGAGCTGCACATATCTCGGTCTCAGGGCACACCGGATTGTCCAAACTTCCGGTAGGCGAACCCAGAGTTGCCCCTGGTGGCCACCGGCGGCTAACGGTTTGGACCAGCACTCACGACGAGCACTGGCCCGGGGGGGGGGGGTAAAATAAGATGACCCTCGGGCTCCGGAAACCCAAGGGAAAAAGGGCTAGGTGAGGCAAGTGGTAAAACCAATGTTGGGCCTTGCTGGAAAAGTCTTATTCAAAGCGAACTGTCAAGGGGGTCCCATAAATCACCCGACCGCGTTAGGGACGCAAAATCTGGGAACATAATACCGATATGACGGAAACTAGGGCGGCAGGAGTGGAACAAAACACCAGGCATAAGGCCGAGCCTTTCACCCTTTACCAAGTATATAGATGCATGACAAAGCAACATGAAGCTACTCATGGCAAGAGATGATGCATGCAAGAGCAACACATCAAGGCAAGTTTAAATGTGGCCGGAAACAACATATAACAATTCCGGTAAGTCCTCATATGCAAATTTCGAAATTGGTCCAGATCTGAATGAACCTTATGTTCAAGTTGTTAAACAGAAATTTAAGATGCACCACGATGATCTACACGAAATTCTAGTCAAGTTACATATAAAGTTCATTAAATTCGGAGCTACGGCCTAGAAGATATGAGCAAAACAAGATAAGCATGGCATTGATGCAAAATGCATACAAACATCAATCAAACACCTCAAAACAAGGATGCAACATGATAATATGATACTACATGCAAAATCAAGCAAGTTTCATATAGAGCACACTCAAAACGGAGCAACGGTTCAACACATACACCCTATACAAGTTTAAAGGACAAGCTGTCCAAAACAACAACTAGGCATATTGCAAGCACCAAAACAACAAGCTACAGCATCTTAACATAATAACAAAAGGCATGGTCATGATGTACAGGTAAAGCATTACAAAACATGAACACTGAACTGTCTCCAGAAATCACTAGAACATGCTCAAAAACACATGGCAAGATTGCAAATAATAACAGTTTCAGGCATTGGCAGAAATAACATCAGGTTGCAATGTTTAGAGCTATCAAACAACATGTTACAGGAACTTATCATGGCAAAGAAAGGCATGGCATGATACTACTAAATTCATAGAACAAATGTCCTTTAGTGACCATGAGCTAAAAAGGATCAGAAAATATGATGGCACCCATGTAAACATGGCAAGTTATATTACAGATTCATACATGACAGGAACAACAATAAGTAGGCATGTTGGTGAGCTTGAACCACTCACCACAGAGCAATACATGGCATGGAAAGGCAACTAACAGTAAGATGACATGTCATATAAGCTATACATGGCAAGAACAACATCATAGCATACACGGATCAAATACAACAACCTTGGCCAAATTGAATAACATGTAAACAATCTGCCAGGAAACATTTTATAGCAAAAGTAGAGCTCGATTGACTCAAGCTATGGCACTCCACAATTGCAAACAAGGGCATGGATGGATATAGCAAGTCATGTATAACAAAACATCCTTACTGAAGTATCTCAAAATAAGCATGGATCTCTCGGTAGCATCAAGTTAACATGGCATAAAAATATCAGCAGAGCAGGGACTAAAACAGCAACATTACGATGCCTAGTTTGCATGCTTGTGCTAGTCACCACAGAGATCACAAAAATACATGTCATACACCCCTGTAAAGATGGCATGGCATATTACAAAACACATGTAGGACTCAAGTTCATAGGATGCACACATCAATCATGGCAAAATGACAAAAGTGCATGTTACATTAAGAAAGCGAAACTAACATCACATAGCCCTCTTCTAACTGCATTTCGGGCAACAAGATGAGCTCAAATGAAAATGATGCAATGAGATGAAATGATGTACTCTTCGAGACGAACATTTTGACATATTACACGCACGAAACGGACCTACGGATGCAGAGTTATGGCATGATGAAAATGCATGAAAATAATAGCAGATCGGGGACTTAGTGGATTTGGAGGGGGGGAAGAAGTCAACCGTCGCACGGACTTCGAGGTTCGCCGGAGACGTGCGTGGAGGAGGCCGCGGAGGTCGGGAAGAAGGGCCGGGCGCTCGGCGGATCTCGCCGGATCCGGGCGAGAGGCACGGGCGGCGGGGCGCGGCTCGGCGAAGCGGGCGCGAGAGGCGGCGGGCGGCTGGGCGGCCGGAGGGAGGCGGGCTGGGCGGCGCCGGCGGAGCCAGCTCGAGAGGAGGAGGCGCGGGAGGCGGCGGCGCTGGGCGGCGAGGGCGGCTGGGCGGCGGATGGCGAGGCGCGGCGGGGAGCGGCGTCTTTCGGCGGCGGCGCGCGGGGCGGCGGCGACGGCGGGACGGGCCCTGATGGGCTCGGGCGGGCTTGGCCCGGGCCCAGGCGGGCGCGGTGGCTGGCGCGATGGGGAGGAGCCGGGCGGATGACGTGGCGGCGCGGGAGACATAGGAGTGCCGGATTGCAAAACGGACAACGGGGAAAATGCTCGGTTGCATGAGACGAACACGTATGCAAAAGCGATGCATATGATGACATGATATAAAATGCAGATGATGACATGGCAAAATGCAACACGCAAGCACATGACATGGCAACGATGGCGAATAACTGAAGGACACCTGGCGCATCGAATCCGGGGCGTTACACTTGTCTTGGATAGTGTGTTCACATGTATGTAGCAGAACCAGCTCATATTTTGGAGCTTGCTATCGTAGCTCATTTCCTGATAATCTCGCAACTTCATCTCATCGGTTTGTGTTGCAAACTTTCTTTTCCAGACATGTTGTCTGAAATATCCTATTACCAACCAGATCTGAATCTCAGGCAGATATGATGGTTGGAACTTTTCCAAGATCTATGATGTAGGTCCCGACAAGGTTGCTGTTCTGGCTGACACACCTAGCCGGAAGATCTATCATTGTAGTATCTTGATTGAGCTATTTGACCATCTTCACCATGAGGATCTCGTGTGACTTATCTAGAAGTTGTTCCTTATGGATTTTGTGCTTACGAAGCCCAACCAATACTTGATGGCCATTGAGGGAGTCCTGGATTAGGGGGTATCCGGACAGCCGGACTATTGAAGCGTGAAGATACAAGACTCAAGACTTTGTCCCGTGTCCGGATGGGACTCTCCTTGGCATGGAAGGCAAGCTTGGTGATTCGGATAATATATTTCCTTCCTTGTAACCGACTCCATGTAAACCCTAGCCCTCTCCGGTGTCTATATAAACTGGAGAGGTTGGTCCTTAGAAGGCCGATCACAATTACAATCATACCATCATAGGCTAGCTTCTAGGGTTTAGCCTCTACGATCTCGTGGTAGATCTACTCTTGTACTACCCATATCTTCAATATTAATCAAGTAGGAAGTAGGGTTTTACCTCCATCGAGAGGGCCCGAACCTGGGTAAATATTGTGTCCCTTGCTTCCTGTTACCATCAGCCTAAGACGCACAGATCGGGACCCCCTACCCGATATCCGCCGGTTTTGACACCGACATTGGTGCTTTCATTGAGAGTTCCTCTGTGTCGTCGCTACAGGGCTCGATGGCTCCTTCAATCATCATCAACAACACGGTCCCGGGTGAGACTTTTCTCCCCGGACAGATCTTTGTGTTCGGCGGCTTCGCCCTGCGGGCCAATTCCCTTGGCCACCTGGAGCAGATCGACAGCTACGCCCCTGGCCACCAGATCAGGTTCGGAAACCTGAACTACATAGCGGACATTCGCGGAGACTTGATCTTCGATGGATTCGGGCCCATGCCAGGTGCACCGGATAGTCATGACGAGCACGGCTTAGACCTGCTGTCGGGCAAAGCCCGGGGTATCACCCCCGCAGTAGCCTCGGACCTAAATCCGGAGCAGGTTGTGTTGCCTAAGGATGGAGGGATGGACCCCGCCCCTCAGGCCGCACACTCATCGGCGGAGGAGCTGAACACGGGTCTCACCTCTGTGGTGGCCTGTGACTCCGGACCCCCCCCCCCCGGATTCGTATCCGGATGTTGGTTACAGCCCGCGCGCTCCCGAGCCAGTCGAGCCAAGTTGGGCTCCGGTAATGGAGTTCACCGCGGCGGATATCTTCCAGCACTCGCCCTTTGGCGACATGCTGGACTCATTAAAGTCTCTCTCTTTGTCAGGAGGCTCTTGGCCGAACTATGTCCGGCTCGAGTGGGAAGCAGGCGGTGAAGGAATTCGTTGCCCACCCACCACCCACTTCATTGCCACGGTCGATGATTTAACCGACGTACTGGAGTTCGACTCTGAAGACATCGACGGTATGGACGACGATGCAGGAGAAGAACATGAACCACCGCTCACTGGGCGGTGGACAGCCACCTCTTCCTATGATATATATATATGGTGGACACTCCGAAGGAAACCAATGGCGATGAGGCAACGGAGGATAATCCCTCAGGGAGAAAAGCAAAGCATGGGCGTCGGTGGCGCCACTCCAAGCCCCGCCACAGCAATACCGGCCCAGGAGACGAAAAAATCCGAATGGTGCCGAAGAAGAATACAACCCTGATCAGCCCACCTTTGAGCAGGCCGAATAGGAAAATGAGCAGGTCAGCCCAGAAGAACAGGCGACGGACAACTACATACCCCCCTGCGAAGACGATATTACCCTCGGCGACGCCGAGTTCGGCGTGCCTGAGGATCCCATAGAGCAGGAGCGCTTCAAGTGTCGGCTTATAGCCACTGCGAGGAGCCTGAAAAATAAGCAGCAGCAACTCCAAGCTGATCAAGACCTGCTCACAGACAGATGGACTGAAGTCCTGGCAGCCGAGGAATACGGACTCGAGCGCCATACGACTGACCGGCCACCTCGTGCCGGGATAAAACGGCATATCAGCCCGCATACCAGCCAGCACCCCCACGCCAATATACTACGGCCCGGGGCAATAGGTAGGACCTGCAAGATAAACTGGAAAACAAAGCAGGACAGCCAAGATCGATCTACGGATCGTGGGGGCGCGCCCAAACACGCGACGACGACCGTCACGCCGGATACACCATCAACAAGTCCGGCCGGGCCGAACATAGCCACCCAGAGCAATTCGAACTGCGTAGCCACATAGCCCGACATGCAGGCGCGCGCACCCCTACTCGCTTCCGGCGAAGTAATGGATCATGAATTCCCAGAAAGGTTCAAACCTGTAAACATTGAATCATACGATGGCACAACAGACCCCGCAGTATGGATTGAAGATTTCCTTCTCCACATTCACATGGCCCGCGGAGACGACCTACATGCCATCAAGTATCTTCCCCTTAAGCTCAAAGGACCCGCCCGACACTGGCTAAACAGCTTGCCAGCAAATTCCATTGGCAGTTGGGAAAACCTGGAAGATGCATTCCTCGACAACTTCCAGGGTACATATGTGCGACCACCAGACGCCGATGACCTGAGCCACATTACTCAAAAACCCGGAGAGTCAGGCAGGAAATTCTGGACTCTGGTCCTAACTAAAAAGAACCAAATAGTCGACTGTCCGGACGCCGAAGCCCTGGCGGCTTTTAAGCATAATATCCGTGACGAGTGGCTCGCCCGACACCTCGGCCAGGAAAAACCCAAGTCCATGGCAGCTCTCACAACACTAATGACCCGCTTTTGCGCGGGTGAGGACAGCTGGTTGGCTCGCAGCAACACTACGCCACATTCTGGCACTCCGGATGGCAGCGACAATAACGGCAAGCCACGGTGTAATAGACATAAGCGACGGAACGACGGCGACAGCACTGAAGACACGGCAGTCAATGCCGGATTCAGCGGATCCAAGTACAGTCAGCGGAAGAAGCCGTTCAAAAGAAATAATAAGGGACCGTCTAGTCTAGACCGTATACTGGAGCGCTCGTGCCAAATTCATGGCACCCCGGACAAGCCAGCCAACCACACCAATAGAGACTGCTGGGTGTTCAAACAGGCTGGCAAAATAAACACCGAAAACAAGGACAAGGGGCTGCACAGCGACGATGACGAAGAGCCTCGGCGTCCGAACACGGGGGGACAGAAGAAATCCCCCCCCCCCCCAGGTGAAAACGGTCAACATGATCTATGCCACGCACATTCCCAAGCGGGAACGGAAGCGAGCACTACGGGACGTCTATGCGATGGAGCCAGTCGCCCCCAAATTTAACCCATGGTTAGCTTGCCTGATCACCTTTGATCGTAGGGATCACCCAACTAGCATCCGTCACGGCGGCTCAGCCGCATTGGTCCTAGACCCAATCATCGACGGATTCCACCTCACGCGAGTCCTTATGGACGGTGGCAGCAGCCTGAACCTTCTTTATCAGGACACAGTACACAAAATGGGCATTGACCCTTCAAGGATCAAGCCCACTAAAACCACCTTTAAAGGTGTGATTCCTAGAGTAGAGGCCCGTTGCACGGGCTCTATAACATTGGAAGTGGTCTTCGGATCTCTGGATAACTTCCGAAGCGAAGAGTTAATCTTCCATATCATCCCTTTCCGCAGTGGTTACCACACACTGCTCGGACGAACCGCATTCGCTAGATTCAGTGCGGTACCACACTACGCATACCTCAAGCTCAAGATGCGAGGACCGGGCGGGTCATAACAGTCAGCGAAATATGGACCGCTCTCTCCGAGCGAAGAGCATCTTTGTAGCCCTCATGGCGGAAGTACAATGCGGCCTCCTCCGACAAACCAATCCGGTGACAACAACTTCGAGCACCGTCAAGAGAGTCCGGAGCACCCCGCAACAGGATCATCAGGCACGCCAAGAGCACGACTAGCAGTCCGGCCTCCGCTCAAGCCCCACCAAAGCAGCATTCATGCCACGCGTACACAATTACGCACTCAAGATACCATGGGCGTAGGCGGAGGCGCAACAACGACTCAGTCAACAATGCGGGATAACTGCCACATACCTTCATAACCCATCCTTCTTCTTTTTCAGGACATTGATTTAGAGCAGCCTCTTCAGAAGAGCCGGATTGCCGGACTTACATTGGAGAGGAAACCTAGGAGGCAACAGGCTTCGCGCACAGAAGGAAACACCCAGGTGGAATCTATTTACGATCATTAGACCTGTTTTATCTATCCGTACACGGCCTGCCCTGGATAGGACATGTTAAGTAGTCCTATTTATCTCCGCCTAATGCATTCATTGTAAACATACGCTTAAACGTATGATTCATCAATGGGAGATCATATATAGCGTCAGCTTATTATTTTTATTTGAACATTTTTCTTACAAATGTTTCTTTGATATTGCATCCGTACACTTTGGTATGGTCCGTTTGCCAGGGGCTTCCTATGGCACCCCGTTCTACGGCAAATAAAGTCCGAACACTTTAAACAGTGTGGAACCCCGAACTTATAGCACTATATGCATCAGCTCCGAATCTTGTCTTGGGTCTACAGTTGGGTTAGCCCGGCTCCCTTGTTTTGGTACCTTACGTTCCGCTATATCGGCTAAGGTAGCGCAGGGAGAACTCTGTGATTGTGTCCGGTTCTTCGGACGAGCACCTCGATGAAAGCGAAAACCTGACCAGCATGATGCGGCGAGAGCTGGTCGCTGTTCGAGAGATCTTAAAATCCTTAAAGATTTTTTCCGCTTTAGGCGATGAATCGGCTTTGTCCGATTTAGGCGTATATAGCGCCCCAATTCGGCCCTCCGAATTCTAGGGCTTCACGAAATTTAAAATTATAGACTTCTAGGGCTAGCGAAAGTTATAAAGCCGCATAGTCCGATTGCCTTGTTAAGCTGCGCGGATACCTCCTTAAGGGACAAAAATTTGGATAAAGAGTATCCGGGTTTTCCAAGAACACCCGGTACTAAATGCGTGGGGCGGAAGCCGACGGTAGCCTACTTTCATAATTTTATAAACAGCCGCATGAGGGTAATATTTTAAATCAAAAGCAGTGCAACATAGCACGTAAGTAACCGTATAAATTACAACAGCGGCAGAGGTACATTTAGTTAAAGATCTTGTCCTTAGTACATTCGCCGGCCACGAGGCGAGCGCCCTTCATAACGCCATCATAGTACTTCTCGGGATGGCGATCGCCTTGCCCTCCGTGGCCCGTCCTTCACCGGCTTCTCTGCATCCAGCTTGCCCCAATGCACCTTGGCGGGCAAAGGCCGGCGGGCACCCTCAATGCAAGCGGATCGCTTGATCACTTCAAACCGCGGACAGGCATTCACTATCCGCTTGATCAGGCCGAAGTAGCTAGTGGGCAGGGGCTCACCAGGCCACATCCGGACTATGAAATCTTTCATAGCCACTTCGGCTGCCCTGTGGAGTTCGACCAACTGCTTCGGTTGGTCACTCGAGGCATTGGATGTTCGCCCTGACATCTTGGGACCGAACAGCTTCTCTGTCGAGCTCCCTCCTCGGCATGGTAGAACTCATGGCGTCGAGGCGCTGCGTGGCAGATCTGAATGCCCTGGAAACTCGAATTCGGGTAAGTAAAAGCGCCTCCTCCACATGTTTGCTTTGCATAAAGAATTTCTTACCCGCCGTTATCTTTTTGGCCTCCTGGATTTCCTGCTGTGCCTTCTCGTCTTCGGCCTTGGCGTCTTTCATACTCACAAGGGCTTTCGCAAGCTCGGCCTCTTTCATCTTCAGATCATGCTCCACGGACTCGAACTTCTTGCCGAGGTCCTGGAGCTCTTGCTGTAACTCGCCCACTCTAGCACTTTGCTTCTCGCGCTCCTTGCATTCCAAGGCCGCCTTGTCTTCGGCCTCGGACAACGCTTTCTTTAGGAACGTCACTTCGGCGGTGGCCCCTGTTACACAGTCACGACGCTTCGTCAGACTAAACAATTTCATCTATCCTTAAATACATAAGAGCGGAGAATTACTCACCTTTGCTCTCTTCGAGCTGCCTCTTCGTGAGGTCGAGCTCTCCCTGCGCCTGCGCTAGGTCCCGCTTTAGTTCGGCAACCTTGGTTGTGCGGGCAGCAGCGGCAAGCAGCATGGCCTGCTTATTCACATGAACACTTATTAGACTCCTGCGGATTATAATTGACCCTCCGTTTGGCTTTTCTTTCCGAACACCAAACAGAGTATCAGGGGCTACTACCTATCGGGTGGTAATTTCACACATTTTTATTACTACCTCGAAGCCCGTCAGGAGGCTTGTGCAGGCTTCGGTTAGTCCGCTTTTGGCGGACAGAACCTTTTGAATCACCGCACTCATAAGAGTACGGTGCTCGTCATCCATGGAAGCGCCTTGAAGCGCTTCCACCAGACTATCCGGCGCCGCTGGCGCGACAGAAGTCCTCGGCACGGACGGCTCACCCTCCCTAACGAGGGGCTGCCCGCCTAATTCCGGAACCGTCGGGGGTTCCAGAACAGTGTTCGGTTGAGAGCCCACCTTGCTGCGGCTCTCATTGACGCGATCCGTGGGGATCTTGAACCCCGCGTGTCCGACATCTGGAACTCCGCCTCGGGGCGTCTCCAGAGTCACCTCCCACCGCTCGGGGAGCCTTCGGGACAACACCTTCTTGTCATCCGCAGGCTGAGGAGTGGTGGCCGTCGGGAGCGAGTTCATCTCTGAAGCGCTCAGAGACCCATCCGAAGACGACACCTCGGGATGAACCCTGGCCGGACTGCATATATGTTCGCCGGTATTAAACGACTACGAAATAAAATCACGATAGAGTGCGGGCACTTACGATCGCGCTAGGGGCTTCCCCCTGGGCAGCCGCCCTTCCTCACTACGAGCGGCCGTGGTGGAGTAGTCCGGAAGGGATGTCTTTCCCTTCTTGGACGTCCCAGCCTCCCCCTCCGGGACAGCTTTCCTTTTTTTCTCCTCCCCAGTGCGGGGAGGTAGAGTTTCTTCTTGTTTCCCCCCGCCTCCGCGGGAGGAATCTGTTTCATCGTCATCGGACGACGTGAGTATGACGGCCTTGCGTCTAGGGCCTCTCCTAGCCCCCTGGCCCGTCTCCTCAGGCCCCTCATCTTTTCCGGATGGGGCGGTTTCTTCTTCTTCCTCCTCCTCTTCAGGGGAGGAGTGTGCCTCGTCGTCTTCGGATGAGGCTTCCGGCACAACCTTATGACGGAGACCCTTTCGGGTCCCCGGGGCCTTCTTTTCGGCCTTTTTCTCTGGCACCTTGTAGGGCGCCGGGATCAGCATCTCCGTCAGGAGAGCATCAGCTGGGCTTTCTGGAAGTGGAGCCAGACAGTCAATCTGCTCCGCTGTCTCCACATAATCCTGATCAAATATACACAAATACTTAAGACTCCCCCATGAATGTATTGGGAAAAACCGAATCCGGTGGTAGTCCTAAAACTCACCGGACGCGGGGGCGGCCGCGGCATGAAGTCTGCGGTCCTCAGATGTGGGAGGAGGTACTTCGGAGGCCTTGAACAACACCTTCCATGTGCCTTTGTGCATCATGTCGTAAAGCCTCTGAAGCGTCTGGTTATCGGCCGGAACGAACTCTCACAGATTGAATGCCCACCTTTGGCACGGCAGGATCCGGCGAACGAGCATGACCTGGATCACGTTGACAAGCTTGATGTTCTTGTCCTTCATGCTCTTGATGAAGTTTTGGAGTCCGGTCAGCTCTGTAGGTTCGCCCCAGGCCAGGCCCTTCTTTTCCTAGGAGGTGAGCCGCATGGGGGTTCCAGATCGGAATTCGGGGGCCGCTGCCCAGTTGGCGCCGCGCGGCTCGGTGATGTAGAACCACCCCGATTGCCACCCTTTCACATTCTCCGCAAAGGAGCCGTCAAGCCATGTGACATTAGGCATCCTGCCCACCATGGCCCCTCCGCACTCCGCTTGCTGGCCGCTCACGATCTTCGGCTTCACGCAGAAGATTTGCAGCCACAGGCCGACGTGAGGTCTGATGCGGAGGAAGGCCTCACATACGATGATGAACTCCGAGATGTTGAGGATGAAATTCGGGGCTAGATCATGGAAATCTAGGCCGTAGTAGAACATGAGCCCGCGGACGAAGGGGTGAAGTGGAAACCCCAGTCCACGACAAAGTGGGCGACGAACACGACCCTCTCGTGGGGTCCTGGGGTCGGAATGACCTGCCCGACGTCCGGTAGCCGGTGCGCTATGTCTGCGGCCAAGTATCCGGCCGCCCGAAGATTTGCGATATGCTTCTCCTTGACGGTGGAAGCCACCCACTTGCCTCCTGCTCCGGACATGTTTAGCTGTGCGGGGAAGACTTGGGCTTGGGCGTTGGAGCTCAAGGGGGAAAGAGTGGGCAAAGGAGGAAGAAGGCGTGGGTAGAAATGGGGAACTCTTATCCCTTTATAGAGGCGACGAAAGCGGTGCGCCTCCCCACTTGCCCGTTGGGAATCGCTTGCTTCCCAAGCGCCACGATTGATGGCGTGGTGGGATTACCCATACCCATATTGATGAGAATCCCGTGATAAGGGGACATGATCTCTGCTTTGACAAGACGTGTCAAGGAAACCGCCTCGCAATATGCGTTGTGGCTGGTTGTGGGAAAACGGTTCGAATAGTGACCCGACCGTAATGACACGTCGCGTTGTCTAAAAAGTTGTCAGCAGATTGCATTTGTGAAATACCATTCTCTCTACGGTGGCATGTGAAGATCATTTTGTGGACCCGGACACGGTTCAAGTATTCGATAATTACTTTGGAGTATTCGGAGAAGGAACCCGCCTTGCAATGCCGAAGACAAGACTGTGCACCGGACTCATCGTCATTGAAGCCTGGTTCAGGGGCTACTGAGGGAGTCCTGGATTAGGAGTATCCAGACAGCCGGACTATATACATCGTCCGGACTATTGAAGCGTGAAGATACAAGACTCAAGACTTCATCCCGTGTCCGGATGGGACTCTCCTTGGCGTGGAAGGCAAGCTTGGCGATTCAGATGTTATATTTCCTTCCTTGTAACCGACTCCATGTAAACCCTAGCCCTCTCCGGTGTCTATATAAACCGGAGAGGTTGGTCCTTAGAAAGCCGATCACAATTACAATCATACCATCATAGGCTAGCTTCTAGGGTTTAGCCTCTACGATCTCGTGGTAGATCTACTCTTGTACTACCCATATCTTCAATATTAATCAAGCAGGAAGTAGGGTTTTACCTCCATCGAGAGGGCCCGAACCTGGGTAAACATTGTGTCCCTTGCTTCCTGTTACCATCAGCCTAAGATGCACAGATCGGGACCCCCTACCCGAGATCCGCCGGTTTTGGCACCGACAGCCATGTTAATGCTTTTAAGCATGATTGTGATATCTAGTACATCAAGGGGAACATTAGAAGCGGAGTGCTAAATGTCTCTCAGTCGATCATCTAGATTTCGTTTCCTTGGCCTTGCTAAGGTGAAATCTGAGAAAGTGTTATCTCCCTTTGTATCTGCATCCTCCACCCCTATTCATCATGGTAGTATGAAGTGTTGACAAGATCTTGTCATAGATGTTGGTAAACCCCTGATGAATCTGGAAATGCTCAAGTTCTTGAGAGCACGCTCAGCCACTGGGTTATATCCTTGGCATCATCTGGAATGTGCTTTCCGTTTGCTGAGTTGTCTTATAACTCTAGTTCTCTCTCCAACCCAGGTATGCCATTTCTCCAAACTCCTACAAACGATCGTTTGTGATATTACTTAGGCTGGTTTAGAGAGTTTCAATGATCTATGCATCAAAAGTAATTCTTTTTTCCACTTAAGGGAATAATTCTACGGGTCACCTCCCCTGAGGTGCCTTGTTATGAGATCATGGCAATTATCTTCTCGCTACTTTGAAACCCTTCACTCTTACCTAAGCGTGGCATTGTTGCCTACCAGTCTGAACCTTCGTCATCTGCCTCTTTCCATCGCTCCTAATATGTGTTTGTGTCTCAACTCAAGAGACATTTCTACGTCTCATTCTGTGAATTGATCTTGTGATCCTTAAGTTGATCCATCCCTGTAGAGTTATCATGCTCTTTTGTCCGCGTGTTGGGTGTAGTTATCGCAAGCAAAGATGCCAAGATCAATATGACGCAAGGAGTTGACATCTTTAAGAAGGGCAGTTGGATCAAGAAGACTGTGTTAGTTTGTGCCCCCCTCTGTCTTCCTACCTCACGTCTTGAATCTCAAGACGAGATTCTTGTTTAGTGGGGGTGAGTTGTCACAGCCCTAGAATACCTGAGTGAAATAGTTGCATCTGCACTCATGCATCATGTCTAAAATTTCTGAAAGTTGAATTGAGGTTAGTTGAAACCCTCAGAAATCACTTCAGAAATAATCAACATTAAAATCTTTTCAAAGAAGTCCAAGAAAATGTTCCTCTTAGTCTCTAAAAATATTGGCAAGAGGTAAAACTCAAAAAAATATTTTTGGAATCTCAGAGATATTTATTTTGGGCTTTGAATTAAATCAAAAACATATTTGAGTTGAATTTATTTCTTTTATATAAGAAATAAATTTCAAATATTTTTGTAAGTTTGCATGTGACCTTGGACTAGCTCCCTGAGCTCACATAAAAATTTACAGAAAGTTTTAAAATGGTTTGGTTTGTAGATCAAATCAAAACAAAGAAAGAAAAATAGAAAACAGAAACAAATAAAAGAGAGAGAGTTACCTGGCTGGCCCAGGTCCTGTGCAGCCCAGCTGGCGGCCCAGCCCGCCTGGCCACCTCCTCCTGTCGTCTTCCTCCTTGCCAGGAGGACGGGCGTGTGCCCGACGCACGCGCACCGCCGTGTTGCCACCTCCTGCCTGCTTGCTCGCTGCTGGAGACGGCCCCGAGCGCCACGCACCCCCTGGCTCCCTCTCGACTCTTCCCGCGCCCATGCCCCTCCTCTATCTCTCTCTCTCTCCCGCAAACGCTCGAGCGCCACCCTCGCCGCCGTTCGCCATAGCCGCAGCCACCGAGCTCCCCGCGATCGCTCTCCGCATACATAGGCACCGCAGCCTCGTCCTCGACCTCTCCACCGAGCCATGGGACGACGGACGCGCCACAACGTCGTCCCCGTTGTCTTCATCGCCGCCTCTGCCTGGTGATCGCCCTCGCTCGATTCGTGCTGTCCAGTGCTTCCCTGGCCTCGCCCTCGACTCCATTCAAACCGCGGTGAGCTAATGATTATTCCCCCTTTGCCTCCCTGCTAGCTCCCGTCCTCTAGCCGCCGCCCCGAGATCACTCGAGGCCGCCGTCCGCCATGGCCGGCGAGCCCTTGCTCCTGAACCCCTCCACCCCAGCCAGTTGCTCCGGCGTGCTCCTCTTGCCCCGTAGGTGCTGCGTAGCACCTATTTCGGCTGGCCCTCGAGCCACAGCCCCGCGCCCAAGGACAGCCATGCACCGGCCGCCGCCCAAATGCTCGTCGGCGTCGCTTCCAGCGTCCCCACGAACAGCCACTCACACCGTTGGATGCGGCACATCCTCAGGGTACCGTAGAACCCACCCGCGCGACGAATGGTCGCCGGAATAGGAAATCTGGTGTGCCTCCGCCGTGCTGTAGGGTCGTCGGCGATTAGCTGCCGGCTAACCACGCTATTAGGGCTAATTACCTTGTTTAGTTAACCCCTAGACACTTACAGCCGGCACCCACCGATTCAATTAACAGGCTAACCAAATTAGTTAGAGTTAATCTAATCCGGTGGACCCACGCGTCAGCATTGACTTTGCTGACGTGGAATTTGACTGGTCCCACCTGTCTGTGAGTCTGACTAGCCCTGAGTCACTGACCAATGAGACCCGCACGTCAGGTTTGACCTGGACCGGTCATGTTGACTGGCTGATGTCACAGTGACGTGGTGCTGACTTAGTAATCTGTTTTCTGGTATTTTAAATAAATCAGAAATGATTTATTTATTTCAGAAAATATCCAAAACTTCTAAAATTCATAGAAAATAAACCGTAGCTCATAATGAAATAAGTTATATATGAAAAATGATCAGAAAAATCTAGTCTATCCATCTGTACTGGTTTCATGCATGTTAAAGCAACTTAACCCTGTTGTTTATATCAAAACATGTTAATGCACTTTAGAAATTCATAGTTTGAATTTGAATTTGAACCTTTGGTTCAAATCAACTCAAACCCTTCTGTTGCTAGCTGCATTAGCTCAAATCACAGCATATTGCCATATCATGATCATGCATCATATTGTGCGTTGCATTGATTGTGTCCTTTCTCTCTTTGCCGGTGGTTGTTCCCCCTCGGTAGACGTATGTTCCGACGATGAGTTCGATGACACCGATGAAGAGCTATACTATCTTCAGAAGTGCCAGATGTCGGTGTCAAAACCGGTGGATCTCGGGTAGGGGGTCCCGAACTGTGCATCTAAGGCGGATGGTAACAGGAGGCAGGGGACACGATGTTTACCCAGGCTCGGGCCTTCTCGATGGAGGTAATACTCTACTTCCTGCTTGATTGATCTTGATGATATGAGTAGTACAAGAGTTGATCTACCACGAGATCGTAGAGGCTAAACCCTAGAAGATAGCCTATGGTATGATTGTTGTTGCCCTATGGGCTAAACCCTCCGGTTTATATAGACACTGGAGGGGGCTAGGGTTACACAGAGTCGGTTACAAGGGAGGAGATCTACATATCCGTACTGCCAAGCTTGCCTTCCACGCCAAGGAGAGTCCCATCCGGACACGAGATGAAGTCTTCAATCTTGTATCTTCATAGTCCAACAGTCCGGCCAAAGGATATTGTCCGGCTATCCGGATACCCCATAATACAGGACTCCCTCAGTAGCCCCTGAACTAGGCTTCAATGACGATGAGTCCGGCGCACAGATTGTCTTCGGCATTGCAAGGCGGGTTCTTCTCCAAATTCTGAATACCTGTTAAATAGTGTCCAGCTTCTCATAAATGTCGCGTTTCTCGGCTTCTACATCCAATAACGGCTACCTTCCACGTGTCGAGCGAATACGAGAAGCCAGGGCATTTTTACATTTACCACCCTAGCTATGTGAACAAACTGTCTATTTAAAGAGACGGGGACTCTCAGATCCAAATCACACGATCCTCCCTCAGTGAGCATTCATCAGAGCGCGCATGAAAAAATCCATTCCAACATGGCCGGCCAGCGCCGCTCCTCGTCTCGCTCTCGTAGCCCTAAGCCCAGAGATTGGAAGAAGTGTTTCATCCCGCATAGTCAATTAGTGGAGCTACAGACCCAGGGATTGCCGGGCTTGCCACCTACAATGGCGGGGAGCAAGCGGAGAGCTTTACCAACCCCTCCAAGGGGGAGCGGGTATGCCTCGTCCCTTATTTATTAAGGGGACTTGGATTTCCAATCCATCCGTTCCTCCGAGGGCTCCTGGAGTTCTACGGCCTCCAGTTGCATAATCTCACCCCTGCCTCCATATTACACATCGCTGGTTATGTGGCCCTTTGTGAGTTGTTTCTTGGCTGCGAAGCTCACTTCGCGTTATGGAAGAAGCTATTATACCTTGTGCCCCGTACTCAGAGGGGGTCAATATATCAAGTGGGCGGGGCCGAAATATGGAGCATTTGTTGGGGAACGTAGCAGAAATTCAAAATTTTCCTACATGTCACCAAGATCTATCTATGGAGAAACTAACAACGAGGGGAAGGAGAGTGCATCTACATACCCTTGTAGATCGCTAAGCGGAAGCGTTCAAGAGAACGGGGTTGAAGGAGTCGTACTCGTCATGATCCAAATCACCGGAGATCCTAGTGCCGAACGGACGGCGCCGCTGCGTTCAACACACGTACAGCCCGGTGACGTCTCCCATGCCTTGATCCAGCAAGGAGAGAGGAGAGGTTGGGAAGACTCCATCCAGCAGCAAGACTGACGGTGTGGTGGTGATGGAGGGCGTGGCAATCTGCAGGCTTCGCCAAGCACCGCGGGAGAGGAGGAGGACTTGGGAGAGGGAGGGCTGCGCCAGGGCAAGGGTGCAGCTCCCATCGCCTCCCACTATATATAGGGTGCAGGGGATTATTTCTTGCCCTCCAAGTCCATTGGGGCATTGGCAAAGGTGGGAGGAAAGAAATCCCATCCTTTCCTTTCCCCATCGATTGTTATCCCCCTTTAGGGATCTTGATCTTATCCCTTGGGATATGATCTTATTCCTTCTAAGGGGGATCTTGGTGCGCCTTGACCAGGGGTGTCAGCCTTGCCCCCACTACCCACATTCATGTGGGTCCCCCATCAGAGTGGACCCCACTCGGAACCTTCTAGAACCTTCCGGTACAATACCGAAAAATCCGAACATTTTCCGGTGGCCAAAATAGGACTTCCATATATAAATCTTTACCTCCGGACCATTCCGGAACTCCTCGTGACGTCAGGGATCTCATCCGGACTCTGAACAACATTCGGTAACCACGTATATCTATTCCTATAACCCTAGCATCATCGAACCTTAAGTGTGTAGAACCTACGGGTTCGGGAACCATCTGAACATGACCGAGGCGTTCTCGGTCAATAACCAACAGCGGGATCTGGATACCCATGTTGGCTCCCACATGTTGCACGATGATCTCATCGGATGAACCAAGATGTCAAGGACTCAATCAATCCGTATACAATTCCCTTTGTCTAGCGGTATTGTACTTGCCGAGATTCGATCGCGGTATGTCGATACCTTGTTCAATGTCGTTACCGGCAAGTCTCTTTACTCGTTCCATAACACATCATCCGTGATCAACCCCTTGGTCACATTGTGCACATATGATGATGTCCTACCGAGTGGGCCCAGAGATACCTCTCCGTTACGGAGTGACAAATCGATCTCGATTCGTGCCAACCCAACATACACTTTCGGAGATACCTGTAGTGCACCTTTATAGCCACCCAGTTACGTTGTGACGTTTGGTACACCCAAAGCATTCCTACGGCATCCGGGAGTTGCACAATCTCATGGTCTAAGGAAGAAAAGCTTTAGCATACGAACTACGATCTTTGTGCTAGTCTTAGGATTGGGTCTTGTCCATCACATCATTCTCCAAATGATGTGATCCCGTTATCAACGACATCCAATGTCCATGGTCAGGAAACCGTAACCATCTGTTGATCAACGAGCTAGTCAACTAGAGGCTTACTAGGGACATGGTGTTGTTTATGTACCCACACATGTATCTGAGTTTCCTATCAATACAATTATAGCATGGGTAATAAACGATTATCATGAACAAGGAAATATAATAATAACTAATTTATTATTGCCTCTAGGGCATATTTCCAACAGTCTCCCACTTGCACTAGAGTCAATAATCTAGTTCACATCGCCATGTGATTAACACTCAAAGGTCACATCACCATGTGACTAACATCCAAAGAGTTTACTAGTGTCACTAAACTAGTTCACATCATCATGTGATCAAGACTCAATGATTTCTGGGGTTTGATCATGTTTTGCTTGTGAGAGAGGTTTTAGTCAGCGGGTGCGCAACATTCAGATCCGTATGTACTTCATAAATCTCTAGGTCATATTGTTTCCACGCTCCACTTGGAGCTATTCCAAATGGTTGCTCCACTATCGTATCCGGTTTGCTACTCGAGTCATTCGGATAGGTGTTAAAGCTTGCATCGGCGTAACCCTTTACGCGAACTCTTTATCACCTCCATAATCGAGAAACATGTCCTTATTTACTCCAAGGACAATTTTGACCGTTGTCCAATGAGCCATTCTGGATCATTCTTGTACCCCTTGACCGACTCATGGCAGGCACACTTCAAAGCGGTACACAACATAGCATACTATAGAGCCTACGCGAAGCATAGGGGCGACCTTCGTCCTTTCTCTCTCTTCGTCGTGGTCGAGCTTTAACTCTTAGCTTCATACCTTACAAATCAGGCAAGAACTCCTTCTTTGGTGATCCATCTTGAACACCTTCAAGATTATGTCAAGGTATGTGCTCATTTGAAAGTACCATTTAGCGTTTTTGATCTATCCTCATAGATCTTGATGCTCAATGTTCTAGTAGCTTAATCCAGGTTTTCCATTGAAAACACTTTTCAAACAACCCTATATGCTTTCTAGAAATTCTACATCATTTCGATCAACAATATGTCTACAACATATACTCATCGAGAAATTATATAGTGCTCCCACTCACTTCTTTGGAAATACAAGTTTCTCATAAACTTTGTATAGACCCAAAATCTTTGATCATCTCATCAAAGCGTACATTCCAACTCGAGATGCTTACTCCAGTCCTTAGAAGGATAGCTGGAGCTTTGCATACTTGTTAGCGTCTTCAGATTGTCAAAACCTTCGGTTGTATCACATACAACCTTTCCTCAAGAAAACTGTCAAGGAAACAATGTTTTGACATCCTATATGCAAGATTTCATAAATAATGCAGAATCGCTAATCCAATTCCAACAGACTCTTAGCATCTCTACGGTGAGAAAGCCTCACCGTAGTCAACTCTTTGAACTTGTCGGAAAATATCTTTAATGACAAGTCGAGCTTTCTTAATGGTGATACTTACCATCATTATCATCTTCCTTTTAAAATCCATCTTTACCCAACGTCCCACGACCATCAAGTATTTCTTCCAAAGTCATGGATCCTCTCTCGGATGTTATGGCCTCGAGCCATTAAATCGGAATCCGGGCCCACCATCGCTTCTCCATAGCTCGTAGGTTCATTGTTGTCTAGCAACATGACCTCTAAGACAGGATTGCGTACCACTCAAGTAGTACGCGTCCTTGTCGACCCACGAGGTCCGTAGTGACTTGATCCGAAACATCATGATCACTATCATCAGCTTCCACTTCAATTGGTGTAGGTGCCACATGAACAACTTCATGTGCCCTGCTACACACTGGTTGAAGTGATGGTTTAATAACCTCATTAAGTCTCCACCATCCTCCCACTCAATTCTTTCAAGAGAAACTTTTCCTCGAGAAAGGACCCATTTCTAGAAATAATTACTTTTGCTTCCGGATCTGAGATAGGAGGTGTACCCAACTGTTTTGGGTGTCCTATGAAGATGCATTTTTATCCGCTTTGGGTTCGAGCTCATCAACCTGAAACTTTTTCACATAAGCATCGCAGCCCCAAACTTTTAGAAACGACAACTTAGGTTTCTCCAAACCATAGTTCAAATGGTGTCGTCTCAACGGAATTACGTTGTGCCCTATTAAAGTGAGTGTGGTTGTCTCTAATGCCTAACCAATGAACGATAGTGGTAATTCGATAAAAGACATCATGGTACGCACCATATTCAATAGGGTGCAACTATGATGTTCGGACACACCATCACACTATGGTGTTCCAGGCGGTATTTATTGTGAAACAATTTCCACAATATCTTAATTGTGTGCCAAAGCTCGTAACTCAGATACTCATCTCTATGATCATATCATAGACATTTTATCCTCTTGTCACGATGATCTTTAACTTCACTCTGAAATTACTTGAACCATTCAATAATTCAGATTTGTGTTTCATCAAGTAAATATACTCAACATCTACTCGAATCATCTGTGAAGTAAGAACATAACGATATTCACTGCATGCCTCAGCACTCATTGGACTGCACACATCAAAATGTGTTACTTACAACAAGTTGCTATCTTGTTCCATCTTATTGAAAATGAGGCTTTTCAGTCATCTTGCCCATGTGGTATGATTTGCATATCTCAAGTGATTCAAAATCAAGTGAGTCCAAACGATCCATCTGCATGGAGTATCTTCATGCGTATACACCAATAGAAATGGTTCGCATGTCTCAAACTTTTCAAAAATGAGTGAGTCCAAAGATCCATCAACATGTAGCTTCTTCATGCGTTTTACACCAATATGACTTACATGGCAGTGCCCAAGTAAGTGGTACTATCATTACTATCTTATATCTTTTGGCATGAAAATGTGTATCACTACGATCGAGATTCAATAAACCATTCTTTTAGGTGCAAGACCATTGAAGGTTTTATTCAAATAAATAGAGTAACCATTATTCTCCTTAAATGAATAACCGTATTGCGATAGACATAATCCAATCATGTCTATGCTCAGCATAAACACCAAATAACAATTATTTAGGTTTAACACAAATCTCGATGGTAGAGGGAGCAGCGATGCTTGATCACATCAACCTTTGGAAACACTTCCAACACATATCGTCACTCACCTTTAGCTAGTCTCCGTTTATTCCGTAGCTTTTATTTGAGTTACTAACACTTAGCAACCGAACGGTATCTAATACCACGGTGCTTCTAGGAGTACTAGTAAAGTACACATTAACATAATGTATATCAATATACTTCTATCGACCTTGCCAGCCTTCTCATCTACCAAGTATCTAGGGTAATCCTGCTTCGTGTCCGTTCCTCTCATTACTGAAGCACTTAGTCTCGGGTTTGGGTTCAACCACAGGTTTCTTCTTTGGAGCAGCAACTGATTTTCCGTTTCATGAAGTACCCCTTCTTGCCCTTACCCTTCTTGAAACTAGTGGTTTCACTAACCATCAACAATTGATGCTCCTTCTTGATTTCTACATTAGCGGTGTCGAACATTGTGAATAGCTCAAGGATCATCATATCTATCCCGATATGTTATAGTTCATCACGAAGCTTCTAGCAGCTTGGTGGCAATGACTTTGGAGAAACATCACTATCTCATCGGAAGATCAACTCCCACTCGATTCAAGTGATTGTTGCACTCGGACAATCGAGCACAAGCTCAACGATTGAGCTTTTCTCCCTTAGTTTGCAGGCTAAGAAAATCGTCGGAGGTCTTATACCTCTTGGCGTGAGCACGAGCTTGAAATCCCAATTTCAGCCCTCGAAACATCTCATATGTTCATGACGTTCGAAATCGTCTTTGGTGCCTCAACTCTAAACCGTTTAACTGAACTATCACATAGTTATCAAGGCGTGTATGTCGGATGTTCGCAACATCCACAGGGCGACGTTCGAGGTTCAACACACCGGCGGTGCATTAAGGACATAAGCCTTCTCTGTCCACATAATTGCTCTTGTCAACTTTCAACTATATTTTCTCTAGGAACATATCTAAAACAGTAGAACTAAAGCGCGAGCTATGACATAATTTGCAAAGGGTTTTTGACTATGTTCAGGATAATTAAGTTCATCTTATGAACTCCCACTCAGATATACATCCCTCTAGTCATCTAAGTGATTACATGATCCGAGTCAACTAGGCCGTGTCCGATCATCACGTGAGACAGACTAGTCATCATCGGTGAACATCTTCATGTTGATCGTATCTACCATACGACTCATGCTCGACCTTTCGGTCTCTTGTGTTCCGAGGCCATGTCTGTACATTCTAGGCTCATCAAGTCAACCTAAGTGTTTCGCGTGTGTAAATCTGGCTTACACCCGTTGTATGTGAGCGTAAGAATCTATCACACCCGATCATCACGTGGTGCTTGAAGCGACGAACTTTCATAGCGGTGCACGTTAGGGGAACACTTTCTTGAAATTTTAATGAGGATCATCTTATTTACTACCGCTGTTCTAAGCAAATAAGATGCATAAACATGATAAACATCACATGCAATCAAATAGTGACATGATATGGCCAATATCATTTTGCTCCTTTTGATCTCCATCTTCGGGGCTCCATGATCATCATCGTCACCGGCATGACACCATGATCTCCATCATCATGATCTCCATCATCGTGTCTTCATGAAGTTGTCTCGCCAACTATTACTTCTACTACTATGGCTAACGGTTAGCCGGAGGGTTTGGCCGACAGCCAGGGCTCCCCCAGAGGTAACATTTTCCTTGACAACGAGACGAGGCATCCTTCCTTGCAGTGACGGCACAGTGGAACTCTCAATGAAAGCACCAATGTCGGTGTCAAAACCGGCGGATCTCGGGTAGGGGGTCCCGAACTGTGCGTCTAACGCGGATGGTAACAGGAGGTAGGGGACACGATGTTTACCCAGTTTCGGGCCCTCTCGATGGAGGTAATACCCTACTTCCTGCTTGATTTATATTGATGATATGAGTAATACAAGAGTTGATCTACCACGAGGTCGTAGAGGCTAAACCCTAGAAGATAGCCTATGGTATGATTGTTGTTGCCCTACGGGCTAAACCCTCTGGTTTATATAGACATCGGAGGGGGCTAGGGTTACACAGAGTCGGTTACAAGGGAGGAGATCTACATATCCGTATCGCCAAGCTTGCCTTCCACGCCAAGGAGAGTCCCATCCGGACGCGAGACGAAGTCTTCAATCTTGTATCTTCATAGTCCAACAGTCCGACCAAAGGATATAGTCTGGCTGTCCGGATACCCCCTAATCCAGGACTCCCTCACCAGGCAAGCAAAACCCCTTGTTCATTTCGATACAATTCCACTCTCTCGCTTCTGCTCTCTTTTACTGTATTAGGACAACAACGATTCAACTGTTACATGCTGCGGTAGTTGAACCCCTTTCCTCTGCATGACATGTCATTGCCACAGTAAATAGATGAAACCCACTACCATGAGTAGGAGTTGTTTGAGCCCTGATGTGCCTACTCATTCATGCTTGTTGTCATGCCTGCTCTTGCTTAGAGTTGAGTCAGGTCGATTCATCGGGATGAATTGGAATGTGGTGAACATGTCCTACTGCTGAGAGCTAAGTGTGTGAACACGATTTGGTAAAGGTAGCGGTGAGAGGCCATGTAGGAGTACATGGTGGGTTGTCTCATTGAAACCATCCTCAGGAACTGAGTTCTGTGTTTGTGATCCATGAACAGTTACTACCACACATTGGAATGCTTAAGTGCCCCTCTCGACTTATTAATCAACCTGATCTCTGTCCAGGAGTTGCAACTAGTTTCTGGTGTTTGTAGGTAGTGCTAGTAGTCTACTAAGTGGCACCCGGTACAGGTGGGCTTGGGACAGACTAGGCACAGTGGCACGGTGTACCAAGTGTCACCCGGATGGTGGGCTTGGGAACCCTGCTCACATCGTTTGGGGCCATGAGCGACACCCCGCCCAGATCTCCTTGCGGATGGAACCCAAATAGGCGATAAACCTGGACTAGAGACTTGCATGGTTAGTCAGGTCGTGGCCGACTCCCTCGCCAGGCTTCCGCTTGAAGGTTGCCGAGATACACGACGTGTACATGGTGGTAAGTGGCGAGAGCGTGTGTGAAGAAGTACACCCCTGCAGGGTTAACATCATCTATTCGAATAGCCACGTCCACGGTAAAGGACTTCTGGGTCGCCTATACAGTTCATAGACAAGTGAAAGTGGATACTCTAAAATGCGCAAGATAAGCGTGAGTGCTATGGATGGCGTTCTTGTAGGGAGATGGGAGCGGATGCATAGTGGTGTATTGATATGGTGAATATGTGGACTCGTGTGCGCCACCTCAAAAGAGTTACTTGCAGTCGTAGTTCAGGTTAGCCACTGAGTCAAAGCTGGCTTGCTGCAGTTAAACTCCACCACCCCCTATATTGTTACCGATGCATATGTAGATAGTTCTGATGTAAGTCTTGCTGGGTACATTTATGAAAGTGCGTTATATCGACTAGAGGGGGGGTGAATAGGCGATTTTTATGAATTCTTCACTGAGGAATTTGTCGGTGAGGAAATTCCTTAGCGAAGAACTACTTGCAGCGGAATAAGTACTAAGTAAGCATAACGAGAATCGGGCATGGTCATCATGATGAAATGAAGACAATCACAGAGTACGTAAAGCGTAAACACGGATAACACAAGATGAAGACAAACAGTGAAGAAATTGGGCGAGGAAATTGAGAAAGTCTTGATCAAAGTCAAAGTCTTCAAACACAGATATGAACAACCACTCAACACAGTAATGAGGAAATGAATGAGTTGAGGAAATAGAACCAGTAAGGTTGGTGAAGACAATGATTTGGTAGACCAGTTCCAACTATTGTCTCGGTTGTATGTCTGGTTGGAGCGGCTGAGTATTTAAAATCGAGGACACACAGTCCCGGACACCCAGTCGCTGAGCACGCAGCTCAGGACACCAAGTCCTCACCGTATTCTCCTTGAACTAAGGTCACACAGACCTCGTCCAATCACTCGTGGTAAGTCTTCAGGCGACTTCCAAACCTTCACAGACTTGGTCATTCGGCGATCCACAATTCCTCTTGGATGCTCTAGACCATGACGCCTAACCGTATGGAAGAAGCACAGTCTTCAAAGGTAACAATCGTCGGATCCATGCATGATCAATCTCTTCAGTGATGCTCAATCACTTTGGGTTTGTAGGGGTTTGGTTTTGGGTTTTTCCTCACTCGATGATTTTCGCTCAAAGTCCTCGGAGGAAGGGTTGCTCTCAAGTGACAAGTGTCATGTTCTCTCGGAGCAGCCAACCAGCTAGTGGTTGTAGGGGGAGGCTATTTATAGCCTAGGGAGCAGCCCGACATGATAAGACATAAATGCCCTTCAATGATATGACCGTTAGGTGGATAAGATATTTTGGAACAGCTGGCGCGCCTTAAAGAACGGTCGGAAATTTGACTCTCAATTTCCTCGGGGCTATCATGTTCCTCTTGTGTAGGCAATCTACTTTGGCGAATTCCTAACTCCTCGGTCCGAACAAATTCCTCGGCGACCGGAAGAACTTCGTCTCATCCATGAAGAAATTGACTGAACTGTATGAGATTTCAATGGCTTCACTCAAGGGATTGGTAGGTGTAGGATTTTGAGTTGAGCATCACATGGAAATTTTTCCTTAGTATTTCCTCGACCCCCTTTAACGAGACGGTGTTTCCTATGACTCAAGAAAGAGAAAACGAAACTACGAAAACAAAAGTCTTAACACTTCATGTTCCTCAAATGAATACCAAGTCTTCAAGGTCACACCAATTTCTTCACTTTCAAAGTCTTCAGAAAGTCTTCAGAATACCAAAGTCTTCAGTCGAAGAACTTCATTTTTAGGGGTCTCTGTAAATATCAAACTCCTCATAGACTTATAGACCTGTGTACACTCATAAACACATTAGTCCCTTAACCTATAAGTCTTCAATACACCAAAATCACTAAGGGGCACTAGATGCACTTACAATCTCCCCCTTTTTGGTGATTGATGACAATATAGGTTAAGTTTTCAACAGGGATAAACATATGAAGTGTAAGTACTGATATTGAGGAATTTGATTGCAAGATATAGAAGAACTCTCCCTGAAGATGTGCATAGTGAGGAATTTGCTTTTGAAGCAATGCACATTTGAAGAGTTGAATCATGGAGATCTCCCCCTATATCTTGTAATTCATACACGCATTTGACATATAATATGAAGAATTTGAAATGCATGATGAAATATAGTGACTGATGTAATTCAGCATACGTATATTAACATATAACGAAGAATAAGCATGTAGAGGAACACATCAAAAGTATCAGAGCACCATCAGGTTTAAGATTACAACTCGATCCAATAAAAGTTTCAGAAGAACGAGAGTTGTAACTTAGCAAAAAACGCCCATATATTAGACCCTCTTGAAGACTAACTCAAATTTCTCCCCCTTTGTCATCGAATGACCAAAAGGATCGGCGAGGACTAACGCCTGAAGAATTTCAAGTCGATGGAGGAGCGCGGCGTTGTCGGGTCGGTTGTCGTAGTAGGGCCTGCCTGCTTGTCGTCCAAGTCTTCATTTTCATCGATTGTCGCGTGATGAAGAATAGGAGCTGGCCACCAAGGAAGGAACCTTGACCTTCTTGAATTTCTTCGGTGGAGGTGCAGACCAGTCAAATTCTTCCTTGAGACCCATTTTCTTCAGATCTTCTTCACTGTAGACATGAGATAGTGTTGGGGAACGTAGCAGAAATTCAAAATTTTCCTACGTGTCACCAAGATCTATCTATGGAGAAACTAGCAACGAGGGAAGGAGAGTGCATCTACATACCCTTGTAGATCGCTAAGCGGAAGCGTTCAAGTGAACGGGTTGAAGGAGTCGATTGTCGTGATTCAAATCACCGGAGATCCTAGTGCGAGCAGACGGCACCTCCGTGTTCAACACACGTACAGCCGGTGGCGTCTCCCACGCCTTGATCCAGCAAGGAGAGAGGGAGAGGTTGAGGAAGACTCCATCCAGCAGCAACACAACGGCATGGTGGTGATGGAGGAGCGTGGCAATCCTGCAGGGCTTCGCCAAGCACCTACGGGAGAGGAGGAGGTGTCACGGGAGGGAGGGAGGCGCCAGGGGCTCAGGTGTGGATGCCCTCCCTCCCCTCCACTATATATAGGGGCAAGGGAGAGGGGGGAGGCGCAGCCTTGCCCCTTCCTCCAAGGAAGGGGTGCGGCCAAGAGGGGAGGGAGAGGGAGGAGCCCACTAGATGGGCCTTAGGGCCCATCTGCCCTAGGGTTTGCCCCCTCCCACTCACCCTTGCGCCTTGGGCCTCTTGTGGGGGGCGCACCAGCCCCCTTGGGGCTGGTTCCCTCCCACACTTGGCCCACGCAACCTTCTGGGGTTGGTGGCCCCACTTGGTGGACCCCCGGGACCCTCCCGGTGGTCCCGGTACATTACCGATATCGCCCGAAACTTTTCCGGTGACCAAAACAGGACTTCCCATATATAAATCTTTACCTCCGGACCATTCCGGAACTCCTCGTGACGTCCGGGATCTCATCCGGGACTCCGAACAACATTCGGTAACCACATACAAACTTCCTTTATAACCCTAGCGTCATCGAACCTTAAGTGTGTAGACCCTACGGGTTCGGGAGACATGTAGACATGACCGAGGCGTTCTCGGTCAATAACCAACAGCGGGATCTGGATACCCATGTTGGCTCCTACATGTTCCACGATGATCTCATCGGATGAACCACGATGTCAAGGACTCAATCGATCCGTATACAATTCCCTTTGTCTAGCGGTATTGTACTTGCCCGAGATTCGATCGTCGGTATCCCGATACCTAGTTCAATCTCGTTTCCGCAAGTCTCTTTACTCGTTCCGTAACACATCATCCCGTGATCAACCCCTTGGTCACATTGTGCACATTATGATGATGTCCTACCGAGTGGGCCCAGAGATACCTCTCCGTCAACGGAGTGACAAATCCGATCTCGATTCGTGCCAACCCAACAGACACTTTCGGAGATACTGTAGTGCACCTTTATAGCCACCCGATTCGTTGTGACGTTTGGTACACCCAAAGCATTCCTACGGTATCCGGGAGTTGCACAATCTCATGGTCTAAGGAAATGATACTTGACATTAGAAAAGCTTTAGCATACGAACTACGATCTTTGTGCTAGGCTTAGGATTGGGTCTTGTCCATCACATCATTCTCCTAATGATGTGATCCGTTATCAATGACATCCAATGTCCATGGTCAGGAAACCGTAACCATCTATTGATTAACGAGCTAGTCAACTAGAGGCTTACTAGGGACATGGTGTTGTCTATATACCCACACATGTATCTGAGTTTCCTTTCAATACAATTATAGCATGGATAATAAGCGATTATCATGAACAAGGAAATATAATAATAACTAATTTATTATTGCCTCTAGGGCATATTTCCAACAGTCTCCCACTTGCACTAGAGTCAATAATCTAGTTCACATCGTCATGTGATTAACATCGATAGGTCACATCGCCATGTGACCAACACCCAAAGAGTTTACTAGTGTCGTAAACTAGTTCACATCATCATGTGATTTAGACTCAATGAGTTACGAGGTTTGATCATGTTTTGCTTGTGAGAGAGGTTTTAGTCAACGGGTCTGAACCTTTCAGATCCGTGTGTGCTTTGCAAATTTTTAGGTCATATTATAAATGCTGCTCCCACGCTCCACTTGAAGCTATTCCAAATGGTTGCTCCACTATACGTATCCGGTTTGCTACTCAGAGTCACTCAGATAGGTGTTAAAGCTTGCATCGACGTAACCCTTTACGCCGAACTCATTATCACCTCCATAATCGAGAAACATGTCCTTATTTACTCCAAGGACAATTTTTTGAACGCTGTCCAATGATCCATTCCTGGATCATTCTTGTACCCCTTAGTGACTCATGGCAAGGCACACTTCGGTGCGGTACACAGCATAGCATACTATAGAGCCTATGTCCGAAGCATAGGGGCGACCTTCGTCCTTTCTCTCTCTTCTGCCGTGGTCGAGCTTTAACTCTTAACTTCATACCTTACATCTCGTGCAAGAACTCCTTCTTTGGTGATCCATCTTGAACACTTTCAAGATCATGTCAAGGTATATGCTCATTTGAAAGTACCATTAAGCATCTTTGATCTATCACTATAGATCTTGATGCTCAATGTTCAAGTAGCTTAATACAGGTTTTCACTTGAAAAACACTTTTCAAATAACCCTATATGCTTTCCAGAAATTCTACATCATTTCTGATCAACAATATGTCAACAACATATACTCATCAAAAATTCTATAGTGCTCCCACTCACTTCTTTGGAAATACAAGTTTCTCATAAACTTTGTATACACCCAAAATCTTTGATCATCTCATCAAAGCACACATTCCAACTCCGAGATGCTTACTCCGGTCCTTAGAAAGGATCATTTGGAGCCAGCATACCTTTAGCATCCTTAGGATCGACAAAACTTTTCGATTGTATCACATACAACCTTTCCTTACGAAAACTGGTAAGGAAACTCATTTTGACATCCATCTGCCAAATTTCATAAATGCAGCTAATGCTAACATGATTCCGACGGACTTAGGCATTGCTACGGATGAGAAAATCTCATCGTAGTCAACTCCTTGAACTTGTGAAAAACTCTTCGCCACAAGTCGAGTTTCATAGACGGTGACATTACCGTCCACGTCCATCTTCTTCTTAAAGATCCATTTATCTCAATGGCTTGCCGATCATCGGGCAAGTCCACCAAAGTCCATGCTTTGTTCTGATACATGGATCCTATCTCGGATTTCATGGCTCCTAACCATCTGTCAGAATTTGGGCCCACCATCGCTTCTCCATAGCTCGTAGGTTCATTGTTGTCTAGCAACATGACCTTCAAGATAGGATCACCGAACCACTCTGAAGCAGCACGTGTCCTTGTCGTCCTACGAGGTTCGGTAGTGACTTGATCCGAAACTTCATGATTACTATCATAAGCTTCTACTTCAATTGGTGTAGGTGCCACGGAACAACTTCCGTGTCCTGCTACACACTAGTTGAAGTGACGGTTCAACAACCTCATCAAGTCTCCACCATCCTCCCACTCAACTTTTCGAGACAAACATTTCCTCGAGAAAGGACCCGATTCAAGAAACAATCCCTATTGCTTTCGGATCTGAATTAGGAGGTATACCCAGCTGTTTTGGGTGTCCTATGAAGATGTATTTTATCCGCTTTGGGTTCGAGCTTATCAACCTGAAACTTTTTCACACAAGCGTCGTAGCCCCAAACTTTTAAGAAACGACAGCTTAGGTTTCTCTAAACCATAGTTCACACGGTGTCGTCTCAACGGAGTAACGTGGTGCCCTATTAAAGTGAGTGCGGTTGTCTCTAATGCCTAACCCATGAACGATAGTGGTAATTCGATAAGAGATATCATGGTACACACCATATCCAATAGAGTGCAACTATGATGTTCGGACACACCATCACACTATGGTGTTCCAGGCGATATTAATTGTGAAACAATTTCCACAATGTCTCAATTGTGTACCAAACTCGCAACTCAGATATTCATCTCTATGATCATATCATGGACATTTTATCCTCTTGTCACGATGATCTTCAACTTCACTCTGAAATTACTTGAACCATTCAATAATTCAGACTAGAGTTTCATCAAGTAAATATACTTAACATCTACTCAAATCATCTGTGAAGTAAGAACATAACGATATTCACTGCATGCCTCAGCACTCATTGGACTACACACATCAAAATGTGTTACTTCCAACAAGTTGTTATCTTGTTTCATCTTACTGAAACCGAGTTTTTCGGTCATCTTGCCCATGTGGTATGATTTGCATATCTCAAGTGATTCAAAATCAAGTGAGTCCAAACGATCCATCTGCATGGAGTTTCTTCATGCGTATACACCAATAGACATGGTTCACATGTCTCAAACTTTTCAAAATGAGTGAGTCCAAAGATCCATCAACATGGAGCTTCTTCATGCTTTTATACCAATATGACTTACATGGCGATTGCCACAAGTAAGTGGTACTATCATTACTATCTTATATCTTTGGCATGAAAATGTGTATCACTACGATCGAGATTCAATAAACCATTCTTTTAGGTGCAAGACCATTGAAGGTATTATTCAAATAAATAGAGTAACCATTATTCTCCTTAAATGAATAACCAGATTGCGATAGACATAATCCAATCATGTCTATGCTCAGCGCAAACACCAAATGACAATTATTCAGGTTTAATACTAATCTTGATGGTAGAGGGAGCGTGCGATGCTTGATCATATCAACCTTGGAAACACTTCCAACACGTATCGTCAGTTCACCTTTAGTTAGTCTCCGTTTATTCCGTAGCTTTTGTTTCGAGTTACTAACACTTAGCAACCGAACCGGTATCTAATACCCTGGTGCTATTAGGAGTACTAGTAAAGTACACATTAACATAATGTATATCCAATATACTTCTATCGACCTTGCCAGCCTTCTCATCTACCAAGTATCTAGGGTGGTTCTGCCCGATGTCTGTTCCCCTTATTACAGAAGGACTTAGTCTCGGGTTTGGGTTCAACCCTGGGTTTCTTCACTAGAGCAGCAACTGTTTTGCCGTTTCATGAAGTATCCCTTGTTGCCCTTGCCCTTCTTGAAACTAGTGGTTTTACCAACCATCAACAATTGATGCTCCTACTTGATTTCTACTTTCGCGGTGTCAAACATCGCGAACACTTTAAGGATCATCATATCTATCCTCGATATGTTATAGTTCATCACGAAGCTCTAGCAGCTTGGTGGCAATGACTTTGGAGAAACATCACTATCTCATCTGGAAGATTAACTCCCACTCGATTCAAGTGATTGTTGCACTCAGACAATCTGAGCACAAACTCAACGATTGAGCTTTTCTCTCTTAGTTTGCAGGCTAAGAAAATCGTCGGAGGTCTTATACCTCTTGACGTGGGCACGAGCTTGAAATCCCAATTTCAGCCCTCGAAACATCTCATATGTTCCGCGACGTTTCAAAAACGTCTTTGGTGCCTCTACTCTAAACCGCTTAACCGAACTATCACGTAGTTATCAAAACGTGTATGTCCCATGTTGAAACATCCACAAACGACGTTTGGGGTTCAAGACACCGAGCGGTGCATTAAGGACATAAGCTTTCTCTTGTCCGCATAATCGCCATCGTCAACTTTCAACTATATTTTCTCTAGGAACATATCTAAACAGTGGAACTAAAGCGCGAGCTTACGACATAATTTGCAAAAGGTCTTTTGACTATGTTCAAGATAATTAAGTTCATCTTATGAACTCCCACTCAGATAGACATCCCTCTAGTCATCTAAGTGATTACATGATCCGAGTCAACTAGGCCGTGTCCGATCATCACGTGAGACGGACTAGTCATCATCGGTGAACATCTTCATGTTGATCGTATCTACTATACGACTCATGCTCGACCTTTCGGTCTCTGTGTTCCGAGGCCATGTCTGCGTACATGCTAGGCTCGTCAAGTTAACCCCAAGTGTTTTCTTTGTGTAAATCTGTCTTACACCCGTTGTATGTGAACGTAAGAATCCATCACACCCGATCATCACGTGGTGCTTAGAAGCGACGAACTGTAGCAACGGTGCACGATCGGGGAGAACACTTCTTGAAATTTTGTAAGGATCATCTTATTTACTACCGTCGTTCTAAGTAAACAAGATGCATAAACATAATAAACATCACATGCAATTATATAGTGACATGATATGGCCAATATCATTTTGCTCCTTTGATCTCCATCTTGAGGGCTCCATGATCATCATCGTCACCGCATGACACCATGATCTCCATCATCATGATCTCCATCATCGTGTCTTCATGAAGTTGTCTCGCCAACTATTACTTCTACTACTATGGCTACCGGTTAGCAATAAAGTAAAGTAATTACATGGCGTTGTTCAATGACACGCAGGTCATACAATAAATAAAGACAACTCCTATGGCTCCTGCCGGTTGTCATACTCATCGACATGCAAGTCGTGATTCCTATTACAAGAACATGATCAATCTCATACATCACATATCATTCATCACATTCTTCTTGGCCATATCACATCACATAGCATACCCTGCAAAAACAAGTTAGACGCCTCTAATTGTTGTTTGCATGTTTTACGTGGCTGCTATGGGTTCTAGCAAGAACGTTTCTTACCTACGCAAAACCACAACGTGATATGCCAATTGCTATTTACCCTTCATAAGGACCCTTTTCATCGAATCCGTTCCGACTAAAGTGGAGAGGCGGCACCCGCTAGCCACCTTATGCACCAAGTGCATGTCATCGGTGGAACCTGTCTCACGAAGTGTACGTGTAAGGTCGGTCCGGCCGCTTCATCCCACAATACCGTCGAAACAAGATTGGACTAGTAACGGTAAGCATATTGAACAAAATCAACGCCCACAACTACTTTGTGTTCTACTCGTGCAAAGAATCTACGCAATAGACCTAGCTCATGATGCCTTTGTTGGGGAACGAGCAGAAATTCAAAATTTTCCCACGTGTCACCAAGATCTATCTATGGAGAAACTAGCAACGAGGGAAGGAGAGTGCATCTACATACCCTTGTAGATCGCTAAGCGGAAGCGCTCAAGTGAACGGGTTGAAGGAGTCGATCTGTCGTGATTCAAATCACCGGAGATCCTAGTGCCGAACGGACGGCACCTCCGTGTTCAACACACGTACAGCCCGGTGACGTCTCCCACGCCTTGATCCAGCAAGGAGAGAGGGAGAGGTTGAGGAAGACTCCATCCAGCAGCAACACAACGGCATGGTGGTGATGGAGGGCGTGGCAATCCTGCAGGCTTCGCCAAGCACCCACGGGAGAGGAGGAGGTGTCACGGGAGGGAGGGAGGCGCCAGGGCTCGGTGTGGATGCCCTCCTCCCTCCACTATATATAGGGGCAAGGGAGAGGGGAGGCGAGCCTGCCCCTTCCTCCAAGGAAGGGGTGCGCCAAGAGGGAGGGAGAGGAGGAGCCCACTAGATGGGCCTTAGGGCCCATCCGCCCTAGGGTTTGCCCCTCCCACTCACCCTTGCGCTTGGGCCTCTTGTGGGCGCACCAGCCCCCTGGGGCTGGTTCCTCTCCACACTTGGCCCACGCAACCTTCTGGGGTTGGTGGCCCCACTTGGTGGACCCAGGACCTCCCGGTGGTCCCAGACATTACCGATATCGCCTCAAACTTTTCCGGTGACCAAAACAGGACTTCCCATATATAAATCTTTACCTCCGGACCATTCCGAACTCCTCGTGACGTCCGGGATCTCATCCGGACTCGAACAACATTCGTAACCACATACAAACTTCCTTTATAACCCTAGCGCCATCGAACCTTATGTGTAGACCCTACGGGTTCGGAGACATGTAGACATGACCGAGACGTTCTCCGGTCAATAACCAACAGCGGATCTGGATACCCATGTTGGCTCCTACATGTTCCACGATGATCTCATCGGATGAACCACGATGTCAAGGACTCAATCGATCCCGTATACAATTCCCTTTGTCTAGCGGTATTGTACTTGCCCGAGATTCGATCGTCGGTATCCCGATACCTAGTTCAATCTCGTTTCCGCAAGTCTCTTTACTCGTTCCGTAACACATCATCCCGTGATCAACCCCTTGGTCACATTGTGCACATTATGATGATGTCCTACCGAGTGGGCCCAGAGATACCTCTCCGTCAACCGGAGTGACAAATCCCGATCTCGATTCGTGCCAACCCAGCAGACACTTTCGGAGATACCGTAGTGCACCTTTATAGCCACCCGATTCGTTGTGACGTTTGGTACACCCAAAGCATTCCTACGGTATCCGGAGTTGCACAATCTCATGGTCTAAGGAAATGATACTTGACATTAGAAAAGCTTTAGCATACTGAACTACGATCTTTGTGCTAGGCTTAGGATTGGGTCTTGTCCATCACATCATTCTCCTAATGATGTGATCCCGTTATCAATGACATCCAATGTCCATGGTCAGGAAACCGTAACCATCTATTGATTAACGAGCTAGTCAACTAGAGGCTTACTAGGGACATGGTGTTGTCTATATACCCACACATGTATCTGAGTTTCCTTTCAATACAATTATAGCATGGATAATAAACGATTATCATGAACAAGGAAATATAATAATAACTAATTTATTATTGCCTCTAGGGCATATTTCCAACAGATAGAACAGCCCAAGTACGGTTGAAGGTTTCATGGAGGTAATATTGGTTTTTCTTCACTGCATTGTGTGTTGAGGTCATGTTGTGAAGAATTGAACCAAACTGACGCTTGACCCATTTATGATTGCGATCAACCTTCTGATGAAGACTGAGGAGTAAATCACAATCAGTCATCACCCTGGGTGCTGTGGCTTGAGGATTTTGCTTGGCTGAGGTATTGGCGGCAGAGTCATGAGTGGCAGAGTTATCATTGGTAGAGTAGGATGCAGCCTTGTGAAATTGACCATCCGATGGACGAATGCCTTCATCTATCACAGCAATTGCCTTGCCTTTGTCATCAGCTGAGGAAAATGTCCGTTTGAGGACTTCAATTGGAGGCAAGTAGCTACAGTGGTTCAGAGTATCAGCCTTGTAATTGAGTGAAGACCTTGTCCTGATGAACCTCATAATCCATGGTGCATAAGGCTTCAGCTCAAAAGGTGGCATATAAATATTTGCCAGAGTCCTCATGAAGAAATCATGGAAATTGACGGGAACGCCATGAATGATATTGAAAAGCATATTCTTCATGAAGCCAACGAATTCTTCATCATTTGAGTCGTGGCCTTTGATAGGACTCATTGTCTTCGTCAGAATGCGATAGACAGTCCGAGGCACATATAGTAATTCCTTGACGAGGAATTTGGTTCATGGGGCCTGCCCTGGCTTCAAAGGCTTCATCAGCACTTGCATGTAATGATTCGAAAGCTCAGGTTCGTTGTAGATGCAACGAGCACCATCAAGGGGAGGACTGAGTGGGAGGGCACGAAGCAATTCAGTTGATGGTGCCTTGTAGTGAGTATTTTCTGTCATCCAGTCCAGTACCCATGAGTTCACATCTTCAGAATCTCCGATGATGTGCAGCGTCGCATAGAATTGAACAATGAGTTCTTCATTCCTATCACAGATGTCAGTGCAGAAATTCAGCAAACCAGCATCATGAAGAACATTGAAGATTCCATGTCCACGTGAGGAATGTGTGCATGATCGAAGACGTTGACTTTGTTGAATAGCACAGAGGAATAGAAGTTGGATTGACTAGCAGTCTGGAAACGCCTCTTCCTTATGCGAGCAGAGTCATATGGGTTGTAGTCAGTGAAGAACACATGCTCGCCGAAGAAAGTTCAGCCTTGAACTTTTGCTTCGCTGAGAATGGATTCTTTGGCTTTGGCAGTGGAGTGTCAGTGAGTTGCATCACGACCTCAGGAATCGCAATCTCAGGTTCTTCAGGCTGAGGATTTTCTGGTTCCTCTTCATGTGCAGTCTACGTGTTCAAAGGAGTAGCAAGAGCGGAAGTTCTTCAAAGACTAGTGGCTGGAATTTCTTCATGCACGGACGAGGTGGGATGAGTTTCTTCAGAGCTCATTTGAACTGTTGGTGCACGGGACTAAGGAATTTGTTGTATTGGAGTGAAGCGTGGAGAATTTGGATGCTGACTGCCCCAAAAGTCATCGTTCATCACCGGTGTTGTGCTTCCAATATCCACATCTTCTTCAATTTCCTCAACACCAGCCTCTTCAGCTGTGAACTGAGGCATAGGCGAGGAAATGATTGGTGTTGAAGGGATTGCATCCACTTCAATTTCTTCATCAATCTGCTCTGACGAAGCAGCAGAATGATTTTCTTCATCAGATCCGCTAGGGATCTCATATTCTTCACCAAAAGGAACAAGGTCCTTTGATGGAATGGAGGAAATTGGAACAGCATCGATTGGATTTTCAAAAGAGCTTGTCATAGGCTTCATTTTCTTCGGGGCTGAAGAATTTGAAGCAGCTGATGCTTTCCTTTTCTTCACTACAGCTCGCTCTGCAGCCTTGGTCTTCTTCACATCTGATGCAGATGGAAGGATAGGAGTTGGTGTAGGCGCAGGAGGAGCTGAGGAATCTGTTTGAATTTCTCGCGCAATCGATGCGCTTGCCTCGACTTCTCGATTTCTTCAGCGCACCACTAGTGGATGCCCCGGAAATTTCATCACGCTGGAATGGAGTCATCAGCCTGGAACTAGCATTGTCTTCAGCAGTTGAAAATCATCGTGGTCTTGGCATGTTCTTCAAGAGGGCTGAGCAGAGGCTCCATCCAGAGGAACTTCTTGTTGCGTTGGGGCTGCAACATTTGTGAACTTCTTTGTCGATTGACAAATCTGACTTTGGCTCCTGCCGGTCAAGATAATAGGCATCAAAGTCATCACCGAGGGCTTTGATTTCAGATGGATCTTGAGGAGTTCCTCGGTTGTCATTTCGACAACGTTTTTCCTCAGGAACTTCTCTTTCCTGAATTGAGCTTTCTTGATCTGCCTAGCCTTTTCAAATTTCCATTTCTCTTCAGAAATGAAATGGGTCAGCATGTGACTTTGTCTAGGAGTCAAATGAAAATCAGGCATAGGTGTCTCTGGATCCTTGTGCCATATATCAATGTATTCAAGGATCGCCCTTGGATCCAAAAGTAGTGGCACAGGTGTGCCTTTGGCTCTAGCGGCCCTTTCTTGTCAGTCTCTGATGATTTCTGCAAGTTCATCATCATCAGCTTCATCATCAGATGGCACTTGGAAGGCAACCTGTTTCTTCTTTGGACTTGGCCAAGGACCTCGACCAGCCGTTGCATTTTTCTTCAGCAGAGTGGGGCCTGATGAAGAAATTGGTGCAGCTGAGGAACTTGCTGAGACACCAGAGGCAATAGAGATGCCTGCAGTCCTTTGGCACGTGACCAGATGCACAGGTGCTGAGGACTTTGCCGGAGCAGCTGAGGACTTTGAAGGAGGATCTGAGGATTTTGGAGGAGCAGGAGCAGCATGAGGAACTGGCCGTGAGGGCATTGCTGAGGATTTTGGCCGTGAGGGTACTGTTGGTGAAGCACTTGGCTTGTGTGCAGGCTTCTTTGCCATTGATTTTCTGGGCTTGACAGGGGCCTCAGTGGCAGCAGCAGTAGCAGAGTCTTCATTGAATTTCCTCACTGCTTCTTTGGCTTGTCTCGCCAACTTGGGTTGGCGCTTGGCCCATTCTTCAGAAAGTCCTCACCACGCTTGATGTGGTGGGGTCAAGATCTTGGCCGGTGCCAATGGAGCTCTTGGGCATGGAGGATTCAGGTGTAATTTCTTCATGTACTTTGGAGTAACATACCTGCACTCCCTCCATTCCCTTGCCCATCTCCTTTCAATCCTCTCAATGCGCACCTTGCGCTGATTTTTGTTTTCCTTGCAAAACTTGGCTTCATCAAGTGTGCAATAGTCAAAGATAAATGTCCTCGTGTATCTCAAAAGCAGTCATGACCTCAGACCTCTTTCCTCCTTTCTGTGGCTTCTTTCCTTCTGCCATATTCTTCACCGAGGAATTTGAACAATCGAATTCTCTCAAGAAGTATGCAACTTTTCTTCGAGGAACGGTGCAAATGAGTTAAGTTGATGAGAACCTAGTGATTCAAAGAATGACATGAGTACCGTGAACAGAGTATAGTTGCGAGGAATTTGGAGAGGTCATATGCGTCCTCAGAAGGTTTTTCAAAAAGAACTAGTTTGAGGAATTTGACCAGATGAACCTTGAAGAAATTTCACTAAGCGATCTTTGTGTTAGGTTCCAGAGTTGTATAGATCGAGGATCCACACAATTTAGGAATCTTGAAGAAAAATCATTGCTTAGAGAAACGAATCAAGAGAGTATTTCATTTGAGGTGTTCATATGTGTGAATATTTGAAGAATAAACACCTTTGAAGATTTTCAGGAAGGTTTGAGAATCAAAGTGAGTAATAAAAGTAACTTTTAATTACCTCATCAAGAACACGATTTAACCGAGAAGTGTAGATTAGAAGCTCGTCGGTTCAGATCTCCCACGCCTAACTCGGCGGAGGAAGACAGCTACTGGCGGCGGCGGAGTGAAGATTTCATGGTCGGGCGCTGAAAGTACGACGGCATGACGAGGTCGAGGGTGAAGCTCTTCCTCACCGGGCGATTTATGGAGAAGCGGCGCTTAGGGTTTGAGAAGCGAGAGAGAGAGAGAGAGAGAGAGAGAGAGAGAGAGAGAGAGAGAGAGAGAGAGAGAGAGAGAGAGAGCGGTCGAGTGGAGTAAAGGAAGTGAGGAAGGGGAGAGGGGGTATATATAGCCACGGTGAAAAACTGTTCGCCCGAAGATTTTGGACGAACTTGCCCCTGACCCTTCTCATTCGCTTGACATGTGTCACCCACGTACTAAAAAGTGGAGATCGTGTTAGATCGTGGGTGAATAGATAAGTCTATCGTGGGATGTGGAACGGATTGAGTGGCAAAACCGAAAATTTGGATAAGATAAGTTAAAAGTTCCGTTCGCAATTTCTTCAGCTGACAAGGACACAGTGAAGATTTTGAACGAGTTTAAAATAGAACGCACATGAAGAATTTGTGAATAGATTGGGTTGAGTATAGCATAGAGGGGGAAGGGTCCGATCACATTCACTTAGCAGAAATAGCAACTTGAAGAAATAGCCATAAGTGAATGTTGTAGAGGACATAAACCCATATATATAAATATAGCCAATGAAGAAAAACGACGGAAACAGTGAAGATTTTGCAAAGTTGAAGAATTTGAAAAACTGAAGAATTTCAAAACTGAAAAAAACTCAAATTGAAGATTTTCAACTTTGGTGGTGTCGTGACCCACTGTATAAGAATGATGATTTTAGACACCGCATACAATTGTCGTAGGGTTCTGAGAATCAAATTCTTCATTAATTTCTTCACACTTAGAGTTTTATTCTTCATTGATTGAAGAAAAACGTTTCTTCATGTGTTGCACATCTAAGTCATCAATTTTGCATAAGTGTCGGATGTGTGTCCTTTTCAAAGAACATTCAAGATTCTAAGATATTTAGCTCACACCGCAACTTGCTAAATCTCTTCTCATCCAAGGGCTTTGTGAAGATATCGGCTAGCTGTTCTTCGTCTTCACATGATCAATAAAGATGTCCCCTTCAACACATGATCACGAAGAAAATGATGACGAATCTGAATGTGCTTTGTCTTCGAAAGTGCTGAATCGGGTTGTGAGCAATCTTGATGGCACTCTCATTGTCACGAGAGAGAGGCACATTCTTCACGTTGATGCCATAGTCCTTGAGAGTTTGCTTCATCCACAGCAATTGAGCACAAGAAGAACCAGCAGCAATGTACTCAGCTTCCAGAAGGACGGTGATACGCAGTTCTGCTTTCTTCGAGGACCAATGCACCAAAGATCGTCCGAGGAAATGACAAGTACCAGATGTTGACTTGCGGTCCACACGATCACCAACATAGTCGAGTCGTAATATCCAACGAGATCAAAAGTAGAGCCCTTGGGGTACCATAATCCTAGTGTTGGTGTGTGAGCTAGATATCGAGAATATGCTTCACAACCTTATGGTGTGATTCCCGGTGTAGCTTGAAATCGGGCACACATGCAAACACTAAGCATTATATCTGGCCTAGATGCACATAAGTACAATAAAGAACCAATCATGGAGCGGTATACCTTGTGATCAAGTCAATACCATTTTCATCAATTGCATAGATGGCCATTTGTGGGCATAGGAATTTTGACGCCTTTGCAATCTTGCATGCCGAATTTCCTCAGAACATCCTTGAGGTATTTCTCCTGAGATATGAATATGCCATTGTGTTGTTGACGAATTTGAATACCTAAGAAGAATTTCAACTCTCCCATCATAGACATTTGATATTCTTCACTCATCATATAGGCAAATTCATCACAATAACGTTGGTCAGTACAACCAAAGATAATATCATCAACGTATATTTGGCACACAAACAGTTCACCATCATAATATTTAGTAAAGAGAGTAGGGTCGAGTGAACCGGGTGTGAAGCCATTTTTCACGAAGAATTCCTTCAAAGTATCATACCACGCCCGAGGGGCCTGCTTGAGGCCATAGAGGGCCTTGTTGAGTCTGAAGACTTTATTGGGATTCTTTGGATTTTCAAAACCTGGGGGTTGAGCAACATATACTTCTTCCTCAAGCTTACCATTGAGGAATGCACTTTTCACATCCATTTGATATAAAGTGATATTATGATGGTTAGCGTAAGCAAGTAATATGCGAATAGCCTCAAGTCTAGCAACAGGTGCAAAAGTTTCATCAAAATCAATTCCTTCAACCTGTGTGTAGCCTTGAGCTACAATTCGTGCCTTATTCCTCACCACAAGGCCATTTTCATCTTGCTTGTTTTGGTAGATCCACTTTGTGCCAATGATGTTATGCTTGCGAGGATCTGGACGTTTGACCAGTTCCCAGACGTTGTTGAGCTCAAACTGATGTAATTCTTCTTGCATGGCCTGAATCCACTCAGGCTCCAGAAATGCTTCACCTACCTTAGTGGGCTGTGTGATAGAGACAAAAGCATAGTGCCCACAAAAGTTAGATAAATGTGAAGCTTTTGAGCGTGTGAGAGGACCTGGTGCTTCAATGTCATCGATGATCTTGTCAACTTGCACTTCTTTTGCAACGCGAGGATGGGCTGGTTTTCATCGAGGAATTTGATCAGCTTTTCAAAGATTATTTTCTTCAAAGATTATCTTCAGTGCATCACCGATGTTCTTTGCATTCGGAATGAATTCTTTAGCAGATTCTTCAAGAGGAATTACATCCTCATTGTTTTGAACTTGATAGATTCCTCGGTGCTGGTTCATCTATCACAGAAGGTAGGTGCTCTCTTTGCGAGCCATTAGTTTCATCGAACCGCACATCTACAGTTTCAACAATCTTGTAAAGAACATTGTTCAAGACTCAGAGGTGTGCGAGTCCTTTCCATAACCAAGCATAAACCTTCATGTGCTTTCGGTGCAAATTTAGCATTGTGATGAGGATCTCTAATCCAGCATTTAGCACCGAATACTTTGAAATAACTCACATTGGGTTTCTTGTCAGTGAGGAGTTCATAGGCAGTCTTCTTGAAGAATTTGTGAAGATATACTCTGTTGATGATGTGGCATGCAGTATCAATTGCATCAATCCAAAAACGACGAGGCTTTTTGTATTCATCAAGCATAGTGCGAGCCATCTCAACAAGAGTTCTGTTCTTGCGCTCCACGACGCCATTTTGCTGAGGAGTATAGGGAGCAGATAACTCATGAGTAATACCAAGTTCATCAAGATAGTCATCAAGACCGGAATTCTTGAACTCGGTTCCATTGTCACTCCTGATGTGCCTGATCTTCACACAAAAGTTGGTTGAAGCCCTCGAGGAAAATCATTTGAAGACTTCCTACACTTCATGTTTGTAAGTGACAATGTGTACCCATGTGTAACGAGAGTAATCATCAACAATAACAAAGCCATATAGAGATGCATCATTAGTGACTGCTGAGTAATGATTAGGACCAAAGAGGTCCATGTGAAGCAATTCGAATGGACGAGTAGTGGTCATGATAGTCTTCGCTGGATGCTTGGCCTTGGTCATTTTTCCAGCTTCACAGGCTCCACACAAGTGATCCTTGAGGAATTTGACATTTTCAATGCCAATGACATGCTTCTTCTTCGCAACCGTGTGCAAATTCCTCATGCCTGCATGACCAAGTCGTTGATGCCATAGCCAGCCTTCTAAAGCTTTTGCAAGTAGGCACACGGCTGGTTGTGGTCCTGTAGAGAAATCAACAATATACAAGTCTCCTCTCCTAAAGCCTTCAAGACTTTGGAATTGTCACTTCCATAATCACAACACAACGATACTTGCCAAAGACAACAACCATATCAAGATCACAAAGCATTGAGATCGACATGAGGTTGTATCCTAAGGACTCAACAAGCATGACTTTGTCCATGTGTATGTCCTTAGAGATCGCAACCTTACCAAGACCCAATACCGACTTTTGCCTTTGTCAACAAAGATGATATGCTTCAGATGTGACGGTGATAAGGGAGCATCCATCAATAGATTCTTGTCACCGGTCATGTGATTTGTACATCCACTATCGAGGACCCACTCATTGGCTTTGGGTTGATCATCCCGCAGATGAATTAGTGCAACTTATGATCTCATATACTTCATTAGTGAAGAATATGATATCAATTTCATCGATGAATTTCATCAAGCAAAGAAACAGATATAGCAAGATGAGGACGTGTGAAATGAAAGTTCATTTCTTCATGGTTAGCTCAAGGCCCTTTCAGCAATTTTGTCGTGCCCCAAAGAAATTCTTCAGACGTTAAAGCACGTTTGGAGACCTGACCCTGCAGAAGAGATTAGTTCCTTTTCTTCACCACCCACATCTGAAGGGGTGGCAAAGAGTTCATCACTCTACGAGCTCCATATGAGAATGGTGGTATAGAGGCCAAACCATTTCGTTTCACATAAGAGGGGTTAGAGTAAGCATATGAATAAGCAGAGAAATTCTTCGAGGACTTATGAACATATTGGTTTGAAGAATAATGCACATATTCATAGCCCTTAGCTCTACCCTGCAAAACAGAGTTGTTAGCACGATGATAATCATATGAGGACTTCGATCCACGTGAGGAATTTGGTCCGTATGAGGACTTGGATCCATATGAAGAATTTGGTCCATATGAAGAGTTTGATCTGGGTTCCTATTCTTCATGTGGTGTCATGAGGACATTCACTGAAGACTTTCAAGGCACCTCTTGGGAACCCAGATTTTCTTCATAGGAGAACCGCTCCTGCAGCTTAGTGCCAACATATCTAGCAAATACTTCACCATTCTGATTTTTGAACAGTTTATAGTTGAGTCAAATGACTCATCGTAAGAATGAGGAGATTCACATGTAAAGTCAGATAAGTTAGATGGATCAATCGAGGTCCCTTTGCAGAACCCATGAGGTTTTGGGGTACTGCCAAAGCTTCCAATATGTTCCATCAACATTGAGTTTCCTCTCAAAGGAAATACCTCTTCCTAGGGTTCCTGCCGAGGATCTCGCTTTTAAGCACATCACAAAGAGTCGATGCCCTTTGAGGCTTTTGTACTTGCTCATCATGTACAATTCCTTTAGCCCCTGCATCGTCAAGGATACTAGCAATGTCCTCGATGAGGAATTAGTAATAGCAGAGGCAGGTGAAGAATTTGTAACAATTGAAGCATTTGAACATTCAGGTGAAGAACTAGCAGATTCACGTTCAATGCACTTTAAGCATGGAGGAACCAATTCTTCCTGAGAAGCGTTGATTTGTTGAGCAAGTAATGAATCGCGCTTCCTTCAAGATCTTCATAACTCACTCTTAGCTTCAAGATCTTGCTTTTGAAGAAATTCATAAGAAAGCTTCTCATGATCCGACAAGAGAGTGTTATGATGACCTTGAAGGTTCTCAAACCTAGACTGAAGTCTCTAAAGATTTTCAGTCAGGGCTTTAATGCGATCCATTTCTTCTCCCAAGATATCATCACTTTTATCTAGCATGTCTTGAACCTTTTCCTAGGCCGTCTGTTGTTTGGTATAACTAAGTTCAATATCATCATCAGATCCAACATCATCAGATTCATCATTACTAAACTCGGATGAGGAACATTCGGTTACCTTGTGTAGCAACCCGACCTCAGACGGTCAAGTCTCTGTGCTCGGTGTCATCCCTGGATCAGTAATGCTGACACCACACAGTACTCGAAGGATTTATAACAGAGTAGCAATCACACACTTATAACAATCGAAAGTCTCAAGAGAGAACTTAATAAAATAAATATGGCTTAAGGCCATCTAATAACGATAACAATGAAGGCTTGGAAGAATAAGCGAGTCCATCAACTCCAACGGCATCATCGAGTATAGAACCACGACCTAAGCACCTTACTGTCGTTCAAAAGTCGCAACATGAAACGTTGCAGCCCAAAACGGGTCAAGACATGGAATATGCCGCAATGTAACACATAGAGAATAATGGAATGATAAGCCTATACTACATGCATATATGGGTGGTGGAAAGCTCTATGGTTACAGCTTTTGCATAAATCCAATTTTTCCCTACCGCAAAGGAATAAATTTATTTAACTATCATGGTGGTTGTGAAACATTGAGAATGGTTGACAAGATTCTCAATCCCAATTAAGAAGTACTCATTAACAAACCCAACAATATTAATTAGAAGTAACATGATGAGATTCACATGATATCCAGTACTAGATACTCAAGATGTCCATAACCGGGACACGGCTAACCATGATTAGTTTATACACTTTGCATAGGTTTATGACTTTTCCCCACAAGACTCGATCGCCTCCGCTTGGTTTCTCGCACTACATGGTGTTTGAGAAACGGATGACCGAGACATAGTCTTTCGTAAGCACTAGCACCTTACTTGTGGGTAGACCGCACACCTACTTTCCCTACATCTCGCTAGTCTACCCGTAAGAGTTCGCACAACTTATTTCAACTATGCCAAAGCCCATAATGGCTTGTGGCTGCACACGGAAGTTTCTAGTTTGAATAATCTCATGATCCCTTTGAGCCCGGGTGGCGGTCCAAGAAATACAGCAAGTCTCGATAGAAACCAGTGCCTCTATCCACCCAGATGTGTGTTTGTTGCCACCTTAAATAAACCATTAAATAACAATCTCACATCTGTCATGGATACACTCACCCAATCCACGCCTACTAGCATAGCATAGCATAATAAGCAAACGAGAAGTAACTCCCAAAGGTTTGATAATAAAACAGTAATAGGTACTACCTCATCTACTTCCCATCCCACAATTTAATTAGATCCTAATCATGCAAGTGTTTGAGGATAGATCTAATGCATAAAAACTGGGTATGAGAAAAGTATGATCAAAGTGTTACTTGCCTTGTCGATGATCCGCGTAACCTAGAGACTCAAGTAACAAGCGGCGACTCCGTATCTATCGCAGACAAACAAACAAGCATACAATAAGTACTCATCTAATGCACAGATAAAAGTCAAATAGATCTAACCAGATTGTTCAAGTTAAGAACTCCGTTTGCAAAAGAATCAAATCAAACGAAGCAACGAAAGTCAAACGGCGGAAGAAAACAGCTTCATTTTACTAATCTGGATCTAGGTCAAACTTTACAGAAGCAAAACTTGTTTAAGTAGATTATTCGAAAGAGGGTTTCGAGATTAAACTCCAGCGCTTGAATCGCTCGATTCCGATAAACGAGCGAAAAGTTATACTATTTAAAATCGGATCCGAATCGCGATCGAAAAATCGCGGATTAAATCCGAGAAAAGAAAAAACGACGAACAGATTCGAACGGAAAAGAAAAAACCGAAAAAACGAAGAAAATCGACCGGTTTAAAAAACGGCACGGAAATCGAGGCGGCGATTTAACCTCGGAAGGCGGCGGCGATCATGCCAGGCGCGGCGGCTGGCGGGGCGGCGGGGTCAGGCGGTTAGGGTTCCGCCAAGCGGGCTCGGGTGGGCTGAGGCTCGGGGGCGCTATTTAGAGAGCGCCGAAAGGAGTCCCGCTCGCACGCCCGAAAGGCGATCTTTTTTTTAAATAAAACATTTACGAAAAAAAAATTCAAAAGAAGTACCAAACGGACTCCAAAAATCCCAAATAATTTTCCCGCTTCTAAAATCAAGCCGGATTTAATGAACATTTATTTGGGGCCTAAATGCAATTTTGAAAACGCGCATTTTCATAAATTCAAATAAAAAGGCGAGAAACTCCAAAATAAAATCTTATTTGATTTTATTATTAAATCTTTATTATTTCTTTATTTTGGGAAAGTCATTTTATTCCTCTCTCATATTTTTGTAATAGAAATAATTGAAGATAAAATAATTAAAATCAAATGATCCTATTTTCAAAATTTGAGAAAACTCAAATATGAAAATAACGAAAATCCCCAAATCTCCCCGTGGGTCCTTGAGTTGTGTAGAATTTCTAGGATCGAGCAAAATGCAAAGAAAATGCAATGAAAAATATGATATGCAATGATGTTTATGTATAACATTCCAAATTGAAAATTTGGGATGTTACAAACCTACCCCTTAAGATGAATCTCGCCCTCGAGATTCGGGTTGGCTAGAAAATAGGTGAGGTGGTCTTAAGCAAATCTTCCTCTCGCTCCCACGTGGCTTCATCCTCGTGTGGTGGCTCCAATCGAACTTTGCAAAACTTAATGACCTTGTCATGAAAGTGACTCACGGCATACTCCAAAATCTTAACCGGTTTCTCCTCGTAGGTCAAATCATCATTCAACTGAATTGCTTCCAAAGGGTACGGTGTCTCTCGGTGGTATATCGCCATCTCTCAAGCGTGACACTTCTTCAACCGAGAAACGTGAAACACATCATGAACTCCCGACAATCCTTCGGTAATTCCAACTTGTACGCAACTTCACCCATACGCTCCAAACACGATAAGGTCCTACAAATCAAGGTGCTAACTTTCCTTAACTCCAAAACGCTTAACTCCTCAAGCAGCGATATCAAGATAAACTCGCTCGACTTCAGATTCGCCTCCTTGCTTTTGAATCTTCATAACTCTTCTGTCTTGACTGGCTACCTTGAGCCTATCGCGAATCAACTTTACTTTCTGCTCGCACTCCTTAATCAAATCTGGTCCAAACAATGGCGGTTCCAACTTCATCCCACAACAACGGGTCCCGCACCTCCTTCCGCATAAGGCTTCGAAGGTGCCATCTTCAAACTGGTTTGGTAATCTGTTGTTATAAGAAAACTCCGTGATACGACAAATTGTCATCCCAACTTGATCCATAATCCAAAGCACAAGCTCTAAGCATATCCTCCAAAATCTGGTTGACTCTCTCGGTTTGTCCATCCGTCTGTGGATGAAAAGATGTGCTAAACTCCACCGGTTCCCAAAGTTTCATGCAATCGCTCTGTAACTTTGAGGTAAATTGGGTTCCTCTATCCGACACGATACTCTTCGAACTCCATGCAAGCATACAATCCTGGTCATGTATATCTTAGCCAATTTGGCATGCTGTAGGTAGTCTTTATCGAATGAAATGAGCTACCTTCACAAACGATCGACTATAACCCAAATCGAGTCATAGCCCTGAACGAGTCCTGGGCAATCCCTGATGAAATCCATACCTAGTTTATCCCACTTCCATTCGGTATAGGCAATGGCTGTAATAATCCTCGCTGGCTTCGATGTTCTCGCCTTCACTTTCTCGACATACATCACAAACTGCTACGTACTCGCAATATCCTTCTTCATTCCGTCCACCGTAAAGTATTCTTTAAATCCAAATACATCTTGGTATTTCGGTGAATCGAATATGGTGAATCACGTGCCTCTTGTAGAATCAACTTCCTGATCTCCGGGTCATTCGTCACATAAACACGGTCCTCGAACCATAGGGTATCATGCTCATCCTCACAAAATCCTTTAGCCTTTCCTTCGCTCATTCTCTCCTTTATAGGGGCAATCTCTTTATCGCCTTCCGAGCTTCCCCGATCTTGTCCATCAAAGTTGATCAATCTCCAATGTCGATACATAGCCTCTCGAACTATTTCCAAACATAGCTCTCAAGATCCTTGGCTAACTCCTTTGGTATTTCTCCACATTAATGTGTTGATTTGACTTTACGGCTCAACGCGTCGCTACAACGTTAGCCTTCCGGGTGATAATGCAATCTCATATCATAATCTTTGATGAGCTCCAACCATCTCCTCCGCCCGAGATTTAGCTCCTTCGCGTGAAGATGTACTTCAAACTCTTGTGATCCATATACACCTCACAATGATTTCCAATGAGGAAATGTCTCCATGTCTTCAACGCATGCACTACGGCTGCTAACTCCAAATCATGCGAGCATAGTTTAGCTCATGAGGCTTAAGCCGTCGTGGAAGCATACGAAACAACTCTTCCTCCTCGCATAAGCACCGCTCCAAGTCCTTGACGTGAAGCGCCGCAATACACCTCATAATCCTTGGTCCGATCCGCGAATTAACATCGTGAGGTAACCAACCGCTTTCTTCAACTCTTGGAAACTAGCTTCACACTCCTCGTCCAAATGAACTTGGTATCCTTCTTCAACAATTATGTCATAGGCTTCGCAATCCTTGAAAAATTCTCAATGAATCTCCAGTAGTATCCCGCTAGTCCAAGGAAACTCCGGATCTCCAACTGTTGGCGCTTCCCGCTTTGTTACGGTGACAACCTTAGTGGGGTCTATCGCTATACCTTCTCCGGATATAACATGTCCAAGAAATCCAACTTCCTTCAACCAAAACTCACACTTGCTGAACTTGGCATATAACTGGTGTTCTCTAAGCTTCTCGAGTACCAAACGCAAATGCTCCTTATGTTCCTCTTCATTCTTCAAGTAAACCAAAATATCATCAATGAACACCACGATGAACTTATCCAAAACTCCATAAACACTTTGTTCATCATGTTCATAAATAGGCAAAAGCGTTAGTCGCACCAAATGACATAACGGTGTACTCATACAGCCTGCACTGTGGTAAAAGCCGTCTTAGGTATATCCCGCCTCGAATCTTCAATCGATGGTACCCGATCGCAAATCGATCTTTGAAAACACCTTAGCTCCTTGCAATTGGTCAAACAAGTCATTGATCATCGGTAACGGTATTTGTTCTTAATGGTCACTTCATTCAATCCTCGATAATCAACAACCATTCTTAATGATCCATCCTTCTTCTCCACTAGAAGTACCGGTGATCCCCAAGGCTAAGAACTTGGGCTTAATAAAACCTTTATCCAAGAACTCCTTAATCGCTTCTTAATTTCCTCCAAATCTTGGGCTGGCATCCTAAACGGTCTCTTAGATATCGCCCGGTGCTCGGCAAGAGTTCAATCGAAACTCAATGTCTCTATCCGTGGCATGCCCGCAACTCTTCCGAAACACGTCCGGTAATCCCTTACCATCGGTACTTCCTCCCGCACAACTCCCGATAAGGAATTTACATGTGCTCTCCTCGCTCGTGCCGTGATACATACTTGATTCTCCTTCCTTCCGGGTGGTAAGCAAAATTGTCTTATCGGGCGCAATCGATGTTTCCTCCATACATCGACAACCAATCCATACCAAGAATTACATCCAAACCTTGGGATTCCAATATGATTAAATCCGCTGGGAAAACATGCCTCCCTATACTTAATGGCACTTGAAAACATCCTTGATCGGCCATATACTCCGCCTCCCGTGAGCTTACTAGCATGGGTGTCTTAAGAGTTTTAGTGGGTAGGCTAAACTTATCCGCAAATCCCTTGATATGAATGAATGCGATGCACCAAGATCAAAAAGAACAACTACAAGAAATGACTTAACCAAAACTAACCTATTATCGTGATCCGGCTGAGCTTCAACCTCCTCCACGGTAACGTGGTTCACTTGTCCTTGTTGAAAGGCTTCGCTTCTTTCCCGAGCTTCCATTGCCATTTCCATTCGCCTTCGACATTCGCTTGCATAATGCCCACCTTATGCACTTAAAGCAAGTGATGTGGCTCAGTGTCTACCTTGGATGGTGTTGGCGGGTTGGTGCAGTTCCGTCCATTGCTTCCTCCATTCCTGCTCCCATTCTTGGTGCCATTATGGTTGTGCGAGCTACCTCCTCCATGGGTATGCTGAAATTGTCCTCCTTGCTTCGGGTAAAGCGAAGTTTCACGAGCCCAGAGTTATACTTCCCCGCCCATACTTCCTCTTGCGATTGTCAATCTGCTGCTTTCCTTCAATCATAAGCGCACGATCTACCAACTCCGGTAGTTATTGAAGGTGGCTACCATCAATCGCATGCTCAGCTCATCATTAGGTCCTTCTAGAAACTTCTCCGCTTAGCTGATCCGTAGCAACGCTATCCGGTGCATAACGTGCTAGCTTATCAAATCGCCTACATACCGCCAACTATCCTTCCTCCTTGGCGCGAAGGCGAACTCACGCTTCTTCATGGCCATAGCTCCCGCCAAACATAGGCGACGGAAAGCTTGTCAAATCGATCCCATGTGACAAAGGTTCATCGGGTAAGTGGTCTGTAAAATTCTCCCACCATGTCTGCATGGGTCCTTCAAGTCGATGTGCAGCAAACTTCACCCTTTCTCCATCTCAGATATCCTACAGTGGTCAACTCCTCCCTACTTATGGAGCCAATCATCTGCAATAATCGCTCGGTGCTATCGGAAAACACCGCGGATTCAGCCTTAAGAAATGGGTCAAATGGTCAATGTGGTGGTGGTGTGGGTTGTTGTTGTTGTTGGTGTTGTTGCCTTGGTTCTGCATCAATGTTTGAATCAAGGCATTCTCGCTGCTGAATCAACTGAGTGATCTCTGGCGGGAAAACAAATCCGGGGTCGCGTCTCGGAGGCATCTGAGGGTTTTAAAGAAAAGAAGAGAATTTAGAATAGAATGAGGTCTAGAGGGAAACACTACCCATATGCACATGAGACAAATCACACAATATCACTCCAATCAATTCAAACAAGGGCATACAACGGTCTAGCTATCGTTACAAAGTGTCAAACTAAAACTAATATAACATGGGGAAATCTACTATCGTTATGGTGGTCAACTAGAAAACCGCTCCGATGAAGACTCCATGATATCTCGCTCCAGCCTTCATCTTCGTAATCATCATCACTAGGATCGAATCGGTGTCGCCGATGATAATGTAGTTCTCTCGACAGGTGCTATCTTCATCTCCTCCTCCGGTGTTGAATTTCCCATGAGTTCTTCAATCTCCTCCTTAAGATCGCCATTTTGTCCCACTAGAGCTACAATCTCCTCCATGTAGTCCTTATGCAGTGGCCTTCGCCTCCTTCTAGTTCGGTAATCTTGGCTTTTGCTGTTTTCAACTCCATCATGTCTCACAAGACATCCTGGTTCTCCCGACGCCGAATGTGCTGGTTTAACTCTGGATGAAAGCTGCAATGGATCTATCCTTCTTAGTGCCAACTATCTCCCATTGTTCATCCCGCGTCCGCAAATCTGGTAGATAGTATCCTTGAGGTCTTCTTTATAAACTTCTCCAATGCGCCCCATGGTTATGTGAGCTGCAATGCTCTTTCCTGCACTCTGTGTTGGTGCATTGAAAACACACTCTATGGGCTCCGTGATTGGCGCAAACGCCCTTCCCGAACTAGAGCTTGAATCTTCCAGCTCCTCTTCAAGTAAAGTGGAATTGTAGGTCCCGTGAAGCTTGGTAATACAATGTTAAGGTACTTAGTGACTTCCTTCGTGTCGCCCAAAGGGTGTATCTTCATCCCGTTAAGTGAACTTGATCCTCGCTCGCCATCCTAAAAGAGTAGAAAGATGAGGAGTTTAGAAATGAGAAGAGAGAGTAGTGATCTAGGGCTTTAGCTTAATGGTCGTGGTCTACAACAACAGGTGCTCGACACCATCTTCAGAGCGACCCGACCTCGTGACGGTCAAGTCTCGTGCTCAAGGTCATCCTCGATCAAGAATGCCGACGCCACACAAGACTCAAAGGATTTATAACAAAGTAGCAATCACACACTTATAACAATCGAAAGTCTCAAGAGAGAACTTAATAAAATAAATATGGCTTAAGGCCATCTAATAACGATAACAATGAAGGCTTGGAAGAATAAGCGAGTCCATCAACTCCAACGGCATCATCGAGTATAGAACCACGACCTAAGCACCTTACTCGTCGTTCAAAAGTCTCGCAACATGAAACGTTGCAGCCCGAAAACGGGTCAAGACATGGAATATGCCGCAATGTAACACATAGAGAATAATGGAATGATAAGCCTATACTACATGCATATATGGCTGGTGGAAAGCTCTATGGTTACGCTTTTGCATAAAGCCAATTTTTGCCTCTTGCAAAGGAATAAATTTATTTAACTATCATGGTGGTTGTGAAACATTGAGAATGGTTGACAAGATTCTCAATCCCAATTAAAAGTACTCATTAACAAACCCAACAATATTAATTAGAAGTAACATGATGAGATTCACATGATATCCGTGTACTAGATACTCAAGATGTCCATAACCGGGACACGGCTAACCATGATTAGTTTATACACTCGCAGAGGTTTATGACTTTTCCCCACAAGACTCGATCGCCTCCGCTTGGTTTCTCGACTACATGGTGTTTGAGAAACGGATGACCGAGACATAGTCTTTCGTAAGCACTAGCACCTTACTTGTGGGTAGACCGTACACCTACTTTCCCTACATCCGCTAGTCTACTCGTAAGAGTTCGCACAACTTAGTCAACTATGCCAGAGCCCATAATGGCTTGTGGCTGCACACGGAAGTTTCTAGTTTGAATAATCTCATGATCCCTTTGAGCCCGGGTGGCGGTCCAAGAAATACAGCAAGTCCGATAGAAACCAGGTGCCTCAATCCACCCAGATGTGTGTTTAAGTTGCCACCTTAAATAAACCATTAAATAACAATCTCACATCCGTCATGGATACACTCACCCAATCCACGCCTACTAGCATAGCATAGCATAATAAGAAAACGAGAAGTAACTCCCAAAGGTTTGATAATAAAACAGGTAATAGGTACTACCTCATCTACTTCCCATCCCACAATTTAATTAGATCCTAATCGTGCAAGTGTTTGAGGATAGATCTAATGCATAAAAACTGGGTATGAGAAAAGTATGATCAAAGTGTTACTTGCCTTGCTGATGATCCGCGTAACCTAGAGACTCGAAGTAACAAGCGGCGCACTCCGGGTATCTATCGCAGACAAACAAACAAGCATACAATAAGTACTCATCTAATGCACAGATAAAAGTCGAATAGATCTAACCAGATTGTTCAAGTTAAGAACTCCGGTTTGCAAAAAGAATCAAATCAAACGAAGCAACGAAAGTCAAACGGCGGAAGAAAACAGCTTCGTTTTACTAATCTGGATCTAGGTCAAACTTTACAGAAGCAAAAACTTGTTTAAGTAGATTATTCGGAAAGAGGGTTTCGAGATTTAAACTCCAGCGCTTGAATCGCCTCGATTCCGATAAACGAATAAAAGTTATACTAATACGAAAATCGGATCTCGAATCGCGATCGAAAAATCACGGATTAAATCCGAGAAAAGAAAAAAGACGAACAGATTCGAACGGAAAAGAAAAAACCGAAAAAACCAAAGAAAACCGATCAGTTTTTATAAAAATGGCACGGAATTCGAGGCGTATGATCGACATGGCGGGCGGCGGCGGGGTCATGGGCGGGTCAAGGGGTTAGGGTTCCGCCAAGGGTTTTGTGGGCCGAGGCTCTGTGGCAGCCGCTTATATATAGCGCCCTCGAGCGGAGTCCCGCTCGGGTACGGCCCGAAAGGCGGTGCGCGTTTTTTTTTTTGAATTAAACATTACACGCAGAAAAAAAATTAAAAGAAGTACCAAACGGACTCCAAAAATCCCGAAATAAATTTTCCCCGGCTTCTAAAATCAAGCCGGATTTAATGAACATTTATTTGGGGCCTAAATGCAATTTGAAAAACGCGCATTTTTCCTAAATTTAAATAAAAAAGCGAAAAACTCCAAAATAAAATCTTATTTGATTTTATTATTAAATATTTATTATTTATTTATTTTGGGAAAGTCATTTTATTCCCTCTCTCATAGTTTTGTAATAGAAATAATTGAAGATAAAATAATTAAAATCAAATGATCCTATTTTCAAAATTTGAGAAAACTCAAATATGAAAATAACGAAAATCCCCAACTCTCCCCGTGGGTCCTTGAGTTGTGTAGAATTTCTAGGATCGAGCAAAATGCAAAGAAAATGCAATGAAAAATATGATATGCAATGATGCTCTATGTATAACATTCCAAATTGAAAATTTGGGATGTTACACCTTGTCACCCTTTGCCATGAGACATGATGCAGAAGACGATGATTCTGGTTCGAAAGTCATCGTGTTGAGTGATTCCTTGAAATCCTCAAACCAGGGATCATGACGAGTTCGATGACCTTCATAGACTTCAGAGTTTCGGTCCCAGATAAGCTTTGCATTGCAAAGATGCATAATGCGCTCAATTCATCTCCGATAGGCAGAACAGATGATATCCTTCGCCAAGATGTCAAGTCGAGTGTACTTATGAATATCATCGTCATTCCGCCATCTTGCATAGATCATTAAGACCAATCTCGTTGATGGTCCACACCGCTGTTCATTGCCATGAGGCTCTTCCTCATCATGGCATTCCACTTGGGATAATCATGACCACAAAGATAGGGCATGTCACTTTCTTCATACCATGCCATCGATATAACTAAAACTCCAAAGTGTTAAACTAAAATCACACGTAACAAGGGAGTACCTTGCTCGATACCAATTGAAAGTGCTATATCGACTAGAGGGGGGTGAATAGGCGATTTTATGAATTCTTCATCGAGGAATTTGTCGGTGAGGAAATTCCTTAGCTAAGAACTACTTGCAAATGAATAAGTACTCGTAAGTAAGCATAACAGTATCGCGGCATGGTCATCATGATGAAATGAAGACAATCACAGAGTACGTAAAGCGAAACATAGGATAACACAAGATGAAGACAAACAGATCAAGAAATTGAACCGAGGAAATTTAGAAAGTCTTCAACCAAAGTCTTCAAACACAGATATGAACAACCACTCAACACAAAGAATGAGGAAACGAATGAGTTGAGGAAATAGAACCAGAAGGTTGGTGAAGACAATGATTTGGTAGACCAGTTCCAACTGTTGTCTCGCTTGTACGTCTGTTGGAGCGGCCGAGTATTCAAACTTGAGGACACACAGCCCCAGACACCCAAATACGAAAGCAAGCAGCTCAGACACCAAGTCCTCATCAGATATCCTTGAACTAAGGTCACATGCACTCTTCAATCACTCGTGGTAAGTCTTCAGCGACTTCCAAACCTTCACAGACTTGGTCACTCGGCATCCATAATTCCTCTTGAATGCTCTAGACCATGACGCCTAACCGTCTGGAAGAAGCACAATCTTCAAAGGTAATAAGCATCGGATCCACGCAGATCAATCTCTTCAAGGATGCTCAATCACTTTGGGTTTGTAGGGTTTGGTTTTGGGTTTTTCCTCACTCGATGATTTTCGCCAAAGTCCCTGAGGAAGGGTTGCTCTCAAATGACAAGTGTCAAGTTCTTCTCGAGCAGCCAACCAGCTAGTGGTTGTAGGGGCGGCTATTTATAGCCTAGGGAGCAGCCCGACATGATAAGACATAAATTCCTTCAATGATATGACCGTTAGGTGGATAAGATATTTTGGAACAGTCAAGCCAAGAAGACAAAGAACGGTCGGAAATTTGACTCCCAAATTCCTCGTGGCTATCATGTTCTCATCGTAGGCAATCCAAGACCGGCGAATTTAACTCCTCGCCGAATAAATTCTCAATAACTGTAAGAACTTCGCTCTCACATCAAGAAATTGACTGAATCAGTATGAGATTTCCAATGGCTTCACTCAAGGGATTGGTAGGTGTAGGATTTTGAGTTGAGCATCACATGGAAATTTTTCCTTAGTATTTCTCGACCCCTTTAACAAAGACGGTGTTTCCTATGACTCAAGAAAGAGAAAACGAAACTACGAAAACAAAAGTCTTCACGCTCATGTTCCTCAAATGAATACCAAGTCTTCAAGGTCACACCAATTTCTTCACTTTCAAAGTCTTCAGAAAGTCTTCAAAATACCAAAGTCTTCAGTCGAAGAACTTCATTTTTAGGGGTCGACTTTCTCTGTAAATATCAAACTCCTCATAGACTTATAGACCAATGTACACTCATCAACACATTAGTCCCTTAACCTATAAGTCTTCAATACACCAAAATCACTAAGGGGCACTAGATGCACTTACAATTTGTACTCACGTTTGCCTATTTTATGTTTTTGCAGAGAGACTTCAGCCTCGCTATTAGTTCCACGTGGACTTCGACATTTAGCTTGTTACCTCAGCTACGATCTTGTGCCCTCGGCAGGATATGGTAGATAGTTAGGCTTATCAGCCTTTTTCATTGTAGATGTCTGTACTCAGACACGTTAAGCTTCCGCATGTGCTTGACTTGTATGCTCTGAATGTTGGGTCATGAGACCATGTTTGTAATATCTGGCTCCTCGGAGCCTAATGAGTACATACTCTGAGTCGTAGAGTTTGGTTGTGATGCCATGTTGTATTTGCACATATCTAGCATATGTGTGTATGTTATTGAAATGCTTGATATGTGGGATCCGACAACCTAGTTGTCTATCCTTGGTAGCCCTCTTATGGGGAAATGTAGTCCGGTGCTTCCATCGAGCCATGGTAGTCTGCTACAGCCCGGTTTATCGGAGTCCTCATAGCCCAGCTTGCTAATGCTCAAACACTTAGATCGCCAGATGTGTCCTTCTTCGATCATGTGTCTGTTCTTCGGGAAATGTCACGCGGTGCCTTTCGAGTCCGTTAGCTGCTACAGCCCCGATTCCCGGAGTCCCGCTAGCCCGCCATTACAGCCCGACCACTGGCCGATGACCGACACGCTCGCTGTCGGGTCATGTATGCCTATCCTCGTAAGTTAGTGCCACTTTGGGTTCACGACTAATCTTGTCGGCCCGGGTTCTCTGTCATATGGATGCTAGCGACACTATCATATACGTGAGCCAAAAGGCGCAAACAGTCCCGGGCCAGGTAAGGTGGCACCCGTGGGAATACCGTGCGTGAGGCTGCAAAGCGATATGATGTGTTACATGCTAGATCGGTGTGACTTAGGATCGGGGTCCTCACAGACAGTAGCCCCCGGGCCCAAGGCGCGCTCGGACTTGGTTTCGAGGCGAAGCCAAAGGGCAAGTGTGGAGTACCGCAGGCTCCAACCGCCGACGGCCCTGATTGCTGCGTGGCGACTGACGGTTCGTGGGCGCCTCCACTTCCCCACACTGCCTCGACAACCGTTTGATTTGACGAGACCCTGCTACATGCAAAAGAAAACCATCATTACCTTAGATCATGGAGGCCAGCGGTTGGCCTCCTTCTGGCTATAAATGAGGAGAGGGGCGGAGCCCCCGTCGCTCATCTCTTTCTCCACTTCGCCTGCTTCTTCTTCTTCCTCCTTGCTCCACCGTCTTGCTACGACACCCATGGCACCGACGAAGAGGTTCTCGGCCACGAAGAAGGGGAAAGCATGCCAGGAGGGACCCAGCTCGCCACCGCCCAAGAGGGGGCGCGGCCGTCCCCGCAAGCACGTCGTGACCTCTGTTGTGGATCGCCGGGGGCGAGGGCGCACTCCCTCGAGAACCAGCGTCGTCCTTGGTGGCCGCGGTGGTGCCTCCTCCCGCGGCGGGGGTCGTTCTATGCGGAGCAGCCCTCGCACCGAGGGGAGGCGCGTCGTGGTCGCCTGGCCTCCTCGTTCGCGCTTCCATTCGGCAGAGGTGCTCCCGGAGTTCATCATGTGGTCGGAGCAGCCGGCCGACACTTGGCTCCAGCTCCTGCGCTCCTTCGCCGGTGAGCTGTCGGCCGTAGGTGTCGAAGGTTTTTGGCTGCAAGCTGACGGCTGTAGCAGCAAGGCCTCATGGGCCGCAGTGGAGGTTTCCGCTGTGGGCAACGCGGTCCTGGCTCGCGGCTGGCAAACGTTTGCCCATGCGCGTGGCCTGAGTAGGAGGTGCACCCTCCACTTCAAGTATGACGGCGTCGCGACCCTCTACGTGAGGGTTTTTGGGGAAGATGGCCGCCGTGCAGGGTGCTGCCCCGAGGCCAGCGGCGGTGGCGACAAGCTGGGTCTTGACGACGGCCGCGACGACACCGAGGGCGGGCTCGCCCTTGGCGACGGTCGTGGCCTGTCCGGCGACGACAGCTCCTCCTCTGGTGGGAGCTCCAGCAGTGGTGGCTACGACTAACTGCCATGTCATTGGGATCACTACAAGCCACGCCCCGGTGAAGCGTGAGGAGGACTTCGGCTGAGTCCAGGGGAAGGCGCTGGGAGCCAGCCCTCGTGAGCTGCTGCGGTCGCAGGCGCCGCTTTTGCTTGTCCTTTCCTTTCTTCTTGTATTCCAAGAAACAAGTATGGGGCCCTGCGAGGGCGTGTAATGAACTGTAATTCTTATGCCGCTCATGTTATGTTTATCGTTTATGTGTTGTGTTGTGGCATATGTGCTTCATGTAGGTGTAGAGGGATAACTTAGCCTGATGCATCTGAGGTAGTTTCCACCTCGTGAGGGCGCGCGCCTCCTGGCATCTGGTGATGCGTCCCTCCTGCCGACTCGGGAGCCGCTGACCTCGGGGGATGTTGCAAGGCTGCGAATATGCAGCGAAGCTGCGAATATTCGTTAGGAAATCCTTGTCCTTCCTTGCGCGAGGCCTCGGCATGGGTTGACCATGGCCTAGCGCACCACGTCACGGTACCCGTGGGGCACGGACTTAGAGGGGTGTGCCACCACGAGCTCAATCAAGGGCGCCTCGCGAAGATCAGGGGAGCCGAAGCTCTGGGGCCGACAGGGCTTTGGCGAGGTGTGCCCGTGATCGGGTTAGCCCCCGCGCGAGGCGTGCGAGGGAGAGCGTCAGGCAACTGCCGCCCTCCCTGGCAAAAAACAAAGAGCCGATCGAAGAAGCAAAGAAAGGAAGAGACTCAACCAAGTGATCGGAAACGATACGCCTCCGTCAGATCTACTTTTCCAAACACTTTTGCCCTTGTTTTGGACTCTAACTTGTATGATTTGAATGGAACTAACCCTGATCGACGCTGTTTTCAGCAGAATTGCCATGATGTTGTTTTATGTGCGTAAAACAAAAGTTCTCGAATGACCCAAACTCCATGGAATATCTTAGAATAAATAATAAAAATCCTCGCCAAAGATGAAGACCAGGGGCCCACACTGTCCACGAGGGTGGGGCGCGCCCCCGGGCGCGCCTCTACCTCGTGGGCCCCTCGAGACCTTCCGACGCCAACTCCAACTCTATTTATTGGCTTTCGGGAGAAAAAATAAGAGAGAAGAAATCATCGATTTTACGATACGGAGCCGCCGCCAAGCCCTAATCTCTCTCGGAGGGCTGATCCGAGTCCGCTTGGCTCTCGAGAGGGGATTCTCGTCGCCGTCATCATCAACCATCCTCCATCACCAATTTCATGATGCTCACCGTCAGGCGTGAGTAATTCCATCGTAGGCTTGCTGGACGGTGATGGGTTGATGAGATTTATCATGTAATCGAGTTAGTTTTGTTAGGGTTTGATCCCTAGTATCCACTATGTTCGAGATTGATGTTGCTATGACTTTGCTATGCTTAATGCTTGTCACTAGGGCCCGAAAGCCATGATTTCAGATCTGAACCTATTATGTTTTCATGAATATATGTGTGTTCTTGATCCTATCTTGCAAGTCTATAGTCACCTACTATGTGTTATGATCCGCAACCCAAGTGACAATAATCGGACCACTCCCGTGATGACCATAGTTTGAGGAGTTCATGTATTCACTATGTGCTAATGCTTTGTTCCGTTTTCTATTAAAAGGAGGCCTTAATATCCCTTAGTTTCATTAGGACCTCGCTGCCACGGAGGGTAGGACAAAAGATGTCATGCAAGTTCTTTTCCATAAGCACGTATGACTATATTCGAATACATGCCTACATTACATTGATGAATTGGAGCTAGTTCTGTGTCACCCTATGTTATAACTGTTACATGACGAACCGCATCCGCATAATTATCCATCATCGATCCGTGCCTACGAGCTTCCATATACTTGGTTCTCGCTTATTTACTTTTCCGCTATATGTTATAATCACTACAAAATACCAAAACATTACTTTTGTTGTCTTTACTTTTGTTACCGCTATTACCACTATCATATTACTTTGCTACTAAACACTTTGCTGCAGATACTAAGTTTCCGTGTGTGGTTGAATTGACAACTCAGCTGCTAATACTTGAGAATATTCTTTGGCTCCCCTTGTGTCGAATCAATAAATTTGGGTTGAATACTCTACCTCAAAACTGTTGTGATCCCCTATACTTGTGGGTTATCAAGACCTTTTTCTCAAGGCCGTTGTCGGGAGCATAGCTCTATTCTTTGAGTCACTTGGGATTTATATCTGCTGGACACTATGAAGAACTTGAAAGACGCTAAGACAAAAATTTATCCCTCAACTACGAGGGAGGTAAGGAACTGCCATCTAGCTCGCACTTGATTCACCTTCGTTATGAGTAAGCTAGCTACACCTAAACCTGCTTCGCTATTCGCTCCGATATGTCGATGTTATTGATGATGCCACTTCGCTATGCATGATACTTATGATGAAACTACTTTATGCTTGATACTATCGTGACCCTTGGTGAATTTCTTGATGAACAAATTTCTAGGTCTAGAGAGAGAGAAATTATTGAAACTGATAATATTGATGAAAGTGATGATGAAGATATGCCTGCTATTCCCGAGGGTTATCTTTTGATATGGAATCTTCTCGCAGCTATTTTTGCTTGTAAAGATAGATATGAACTTAAGAGGTTGCTAGTTAAATGGAGTAAAGAATCTCTTAGAGATAGAATGAAACCTGACCCTGCTTTTGCTACTTCACCTATTTGTGTTCTCGATAAGGATTATGAATTTTCTCGTTGATCCCGATATAATTACTTTGGTTGAATCTGATCCTTTTATGGCTATGAATCAAACTGTTGTGGCACATCTTACTAAGTTAAATGATATAGCTGCCCTGTTTACTAATGATGAGAGATCGCTACTTTTATATACTCAAAATATTTCCGTTCTCATTAAAGGGTGATGCTAAGATATGGTTTAATTCTCTTGATCCTGGTTAAAAGTAGTCCCCGTGATATGATTTATTACTTCTCGCTAAATATTTCCTGCTCATAAGAAACAAGCTGCTTTGAGGGAAATATACAACTTTGTGCAAATTAAAGAAGAGAGTCTCCCACAAGCTTGGGGAGGCTTCTCAAGTTACTTAATGCTTTGCCCGATCATCCTCTTAAGAAACCTGAAATACTTGATATCTTTTATAATGGACTAACCGATGCTTCCAGAGATTACCCGATAGTTGTGCTGGTTCTCTTTTCAGGAAAGAACACCGGATGAAGCTGAAATTCTATTGAATAATATGTTGACAAATGAAAATAATTGGGCACCTCCCGAGCCAGCTTCAGAGCCAACCATCGAGCCTATTCCTAAACCAACTCAAGAAGAGAGGTGTTCTATTTCTCACCCCAAGATATGCAAGAGGCAAAGAAATCTATGAAAGAAAAAGGTATTAAAGTGAAGATGTTAAGAATTTACCTCCTATTGAAGAAATACATGGTCTTAATTTATCACTGTTGAAGAAGTATATGATCTCAATTCTTTATTCATCAAGAACCTCCCGATCCCGATATCCCGGCTACGTAGTAAAGGTAAATTCTCTATAGATATGATAAAGTGAAGTCCCTCCTACTAAAATTGCTAGTCAATGCTTGGATGAGTTTGATAACTTTATGTTTAAGCAAGATGACTTTAATGCTTATTTTGGTAGACAATTAAAACAAAATACTTATATGATTAAACACTTGGGTGATTATATGGCTAATATTAGAGGTGAACTTAAACTTGTTAGCAAACATGCTTCTATGGTTACCACTCAAGTAGAACAAGTACTTAAAGCTCAAAAAGAAGTGCTTGATGAAATGAATAGTAAGAAAATGATTATGCTGTTAGAGTGGCTACTAGAACTGGTAGAATGACTCAGAACCTTTGTATCCTCAAGGCCACCCTAAGAGAATCGAGCAAGATTCTCAGAGAAATAATATTGATGCACCTAGTTCTTCTAAAAGGAAGAAAAGAAAATGATAGGACTTTGCAAACTTCTAGTGAACCTATTGCTGAACCACCGAGAATCCAAATGATATCTCTATGTCCGATGCTGAAACACAACTGTAATGAACATGAACCTAGTGAAAATGTTAATGATGATGTTCATGATGATGCTCAACCTAGTAATGATAATGATGTAGAAGTTGAACCTGTTGTTGATCTTGATAACCCACAATCAAAGAATCAACGTTATGATAAAAGAGACTTTGTTGCTAGGAAACATGGTAAAGAAAGGGAACCATGGGTTCGAAACCCATGCCTTTTCCTCCCAAACCATCCAAGAAAAAGGATGATGAGGATTTTGAGCGCTTTGTTGAAATGATTAGACCCATCTTTTATGTATGCGATTGATGATATGCTCAAAATGAATCCTTATGCTAAATATATGAAAGATATTGTTACAAATAAAAGAAAGATACCGAAGCTGAAATTTCCACCATGCTTGCTAATTATACTTTTAAGGGTGGAATACCAAAGAAACTTGGAGATCCAGAGTACCTACTATACCATGCTCCATTAAAAGAAATTATGTTAAAACTGCTTTATGTGATCTTGGAGCCGTGTTAGTGTTATGCCTCTCTTTATATCGTAGACTTGACTTGAATAAGTTGACACCTACTGAAATATCTTTGCAAATGGCTGATAAATCAACTGCTATACCTGCCGGTATTTGTGAGGATGTGCCTGCTAGGTTGCAAACGTTACTATTTTAACGGACTTTGTTATTCTTGATATTCCCGAGGATGATAGTATGTCTATTATTCTTGGAAGACCTTTCCTTAATACTGCAGGGCTGTTATTGATTGCAACAAAGGCAATGTCACTTTTCATGTTAATGGTAATGAGCACACGGTACACTTTCCGAGGAAACAACCTCAAGTTCATAGTATCAACTCTATTGGAAAAATTCCATCGATTATATTTGAGGTTTTGAATTTCCTCTCCCTACTGTCAAGAAGAAATATGATATACTTATTATTGGGGATGTCCATATCCCGCTGAGGTAACATAGTGTTATTCAAATTTCTCCTGTTCCATGTTAATCGAATGAGTTTGTTAACAAGACTTGATCAACCTTGTTAGTGGATTCCTTTGATGAGCATGAGATGGATGAAACTAGAAGCACAACCTTCTGTATTCTCTTTATATTTTCTGTTATTTAGTAGAAATAAAGTAAAATAGTATTTTTATGTCTGCTTCCGATTTATCCGTGCAATATAAAAATATCCCAAAATAAAAGTCCTCGTAATGCCATGCCAATTTAATATGATTTTTTCGAATATTTGAGGATTTATAGTGCAAAATCACTGCTGGGAGCTGCCACCTGCCACGAGGGTGGAGGGCGCCCCCAACCCCCTAGGGCGCGCCCCCCTGCCTCATGGGCCCACGGTGGCCCTCCTCCACTTATCCCTGCACCCATCTTCTTCCGCTGCCTCACACAAACCCGAAAACCCAACTCAAGCACGAGTTCAAGCCACTTTTGCTGTGATTTTTGATCTCCTTGCTCAAAGCACCTCTCGCAAAACTGCTTGGGGAGATTGTTCCTTGGTATGTGACTCCTCCATTGGTCCAATTAGTTTTTATTCTAGTGATTTATTCTTTGCAAATTTGTGCTGCATAGGTGACCATGTTCTTGAGCTTGCATGTCAAATTTATATGGTTCCAAGTAGTTCTAATGCTTGATATAGGCTCTAGGCACTTGTAGGAGTAGTTGCTATCAATTTTATTGAAGTTGGTTCACCTTTGTTTGAAGTTACTAAAAATTTCAGATTATTTCAGAAAATAATGAAGAGACTTTTGAGGGGCTCATCGAGTCAAGCTCAAGGAAAACAAAAGGAAGAAGAGCAGAAGCCCAAATTTAATTTGCCTCAGATCTGGAGGTCCGGCCGTGTGAATGGCCTTCCGATGACTTCTTGAGGAGAGCTGGGATTTATGAGGATTTCTATCTATTGATTGAGAATGCTGGCCTCACCGACTTCCTCCGTGACCAACGCCATCAAGATTCTTACTCACAAATACTTTTGTGCAGAACTTCTACTTTTTCCCTAAGAAATCACCTCCAACAAGAGAGTTTCATTTATATGACGTTGTTAAGGAGATGCCATTAGCTGAATTTTGTGAGGTTTGCAGAATCCCCTTTGAGGGCACCTTAGATGAACCACACCGTAATGAAGTGGAAGCTTTTATTAACACTATCGCTGTGGGAGAAACCAGGAAGGTTTCTGATGCAAGAATTACTAGCATACATTTTCCTGTTTTACGCTACTTTGCCTCATTTGCTAGTCGTTGTTTGATTGGTCACGGGAACTGTGGAAACCCTAGTGTTCCTGATATTATCATTTTGTTCCATGGTTTATACCGCAATAACTCTGTTAGTATGGGGGGAATTGTTGCTAGACGGTTAAGTCTTAACCGTACTAAGGGCCCCATCTTTGGAGGCATTTATGCTTCACGCCTAGCTGAATATTTTGAGATACCTATTAGGCATTCGGAGAAAGAAGAAACATCATTGCCCCGTGTTTATTTAGATTATAAGAGTATGCTGGTGCATGACTTTCTTGTTAAGGGCAAGGAAGGGGAGCTTAAATATAAATTGTACTTTGATAAACATCACCCCGAGACTATTACTTTGCCTGCTCCTCTTTGTTTAACTTGTCTGCAGGTCCTCACATCGCTCCATGGGCGGCCGCTCTGCTTCATCGAATCCTGCACCAGCCCCGAACCGAACCACAAGATGAGCCTCCACGACACTGCTTATTCTTGGGATCCCGAGGTGGTTGCCACCAGGTGGTAGTCGAGTCCTCCTCATCACAAGATGATCCCAACTATTCTTCATCACAAGACGACCTCAGCCTACACCTACGGGTATCCGCCAGCTATCCTCGGCAATAGACCAACTTAGGCCAAAAGCCTAAGCTTGGGGAGTACGATTTTCACCGACATTACATTTATGTTCACACACACTCATTGCTAGATGTCGGTGCTCATACTCTTTCACCGTAATATCCATGCTAGTTTATTTTCTTTTTCTTGCTTTCTTCTTGTGTGTTTAATAAACCTTAAGAAAAACCAAAAAATTAGTAGTAGTTTATTTTTCCTGCTGTAGTAGTAATAATTAAAAAGAAAACCCAAAAATATTTCCCGCTCTTCTTTTGCTTGTTGGGAGCTTTCCTGTAAATAGTTTTATTTCTTTTCTTTTCTTTTGGGGTCAGAGGAGAAGACCATGATTAAATTGTTGAAGTGGCTCTTATATGCATCATTGTTGATTTAACCAAGAGCCCATATTGCCTTGTCTTCTCCTGCTTATTGAATGCTCGCAGATTCCAGCTTAGTCCAATGCACGTGCACTCTTATTATTATTCACACCGCTCGTCGCAAGTGAAAGGCAATTATGATGATATATGATGGACTGATCGAGATGGGAAAAGCTGGTATGAACTCGACCTCTTTTGTTTTTGTAAATATGATGAGTTCATCGTTCTTGATTCAGCTTATTATGAATAAACATGTTTGCAATGACAATTAGAGATCATAGTTGCTCGTGCCATGCTTGATTAGCTATGAGTTATAATGGTTTACCTTATGTGCCAACATGCTATTAAAATGGTTGTGATGTGGTATGATGGGGTGGTATCCTCCTTTGAATGATTTAAGTGACTTGACTTGGCACATGTTCACGCATGTAGTTGAAACAAATCAACATAGCCTTCACGATATTTATGTTCATGGTGGATTATATCCTACTCATGCTTGTATTCAATGTTTATTAATTTTAATGCATGTTCATGACTGTTGTCGCCTCTAGTTGGTCGCTTCCCAGCCTTTTGCTAGCCTTCACTTGTACTAAGCGGAATACTGCTTGTGCATCCAATCCCTTAAACCCCAAAGTTATTCCATATGAGTCCACCATACCTTCCTATATGTGGTATCTACCGCCGCTCCAAGTAAATTTGTATGTGCCAAACTCTAAACCTTCAAATAAACATTCTGTTTTGCATGCTCGAATAGCTCATATATCAACTAGGGCTGCCCTTATCTTCCGTGTTAGGCGGGTTATTCTCAAGAGGAGTGGACTCCGCCTCACTCACGAGAAAATGGCTGGTCACCGGATGCCCATCCCATGCTTTATGCAAACTAAATCAAAATAATTGCAAACAAAACTCCCCGGGACCCGTTGAATGTTGGAGGCACTCGTTGTTTCGAGCAAGCCATGGATTGATGCTTGTGGAGGAGGGGAGTATAAACTTTACCATTCTGTTTGGGAACCGCCTATAATTTGTTTAGCATGGAAGATATCGCCATCTCTTAGTTGTTATGTTGACAATGAAAGTATGCCGCTCAAAATATAATTTATCTCTATTTCAAAACCGAGCTCGCACCTCTACAAATCCCTCGCTTCTCTCGCAAGGGCCTATCTATTTACTTTTATGTTGAGTCATCACCTCTTATTAAAAGCACTAGTGGAGAGCACAACTGTCATTTGCATTCATTACTGTTAATTTATATCGGTATGACTATGATTGGATCTCTTTACCATGAATTACAATGTCTAGTCAGTCCTTGATCTTTAAAGGTGCTCTACATTTATGTTTTGCGTCTCGTAAAGGGCTAGCGAGATACCATCTTGTTATATCATATTATGATTGTTTTGAGAAAGTGTTGTCATCCGAGATTTATTATTATGGCTTGCTAGTTGATTATGTTATTGATATGAGTAAACATGAGACCTGAGAATTATTGCAAATGTGGTTAGTTATGATATTTGCTGAAAACCTGAATGCTGGCTTGACATAGGTACAACAACAAGAGCAAACAGAGTTTGTAAAAGTTTTTTTTTTCTTTCAGTTTGTCAACTGAATTGCTTGAGGACAAGCAAGGGTTTAAGCTTGGGGAGTTGATACGCTCCGTCAGATCTACTTTTCCAAACACTTTTGCCCTTGTTTTGGACTCTAACTTGTATGATTTGAATGGAACTAACCCGGATCGACGCTGTTTTCAGCAGAATTGCCATGATGTTGTTTTATGTGCGTAAAACAAAAGTTCTCGAATGACCTGAAACTCCACGGAATATCTTAGAATAAATAATAAAAATCCTCGCTAAAGATGAAGACCAGGGGCCCACACCTGTCCACGAGGGTGGGGCGCCCCTCCCGGGCGCGCCTCACCTCGTGGGCCCTCGAGACCTTCCGACGCCAACTCCAACTCTATTTATTGGCTTTCGGGAGAAAAAATCAGAGAGAAGAAATCATCGTGTTTTACGACACGGAGCCGCCGCCAAGCCCTAATCTCTCTCGGAGGGCTGATCTCGAGTCCGCTCGGGCTCCGGAGAGGGGATTCGTCGCCGTCGTCATCATCAACCATCCTCCATCACCAATTTCATGATGCTCACCGCCTTGCGTGAGTAATTCCATCGTAGGCTTGCTGGACGGTGATGGGTTGGATGAGATTTATCATGTAATCGAGTTAGTTTTGTTAGGGTTTGATCCCTAGTATCCACTATGTTCGAGATTGATGTTGCTATGACTTTGCTATGCTTAATGCTTGTCACTAGGGCCCGAAAGTGCCATGATTTCAGATCTGAACCTATTATGTTTTCATGAATATATGTGTGTTCTTGATCCTATCTTGCAAGTCTATAGTCACCTACTATGTGTTATGATCCGCAACCTCAAGTGACAATAATCGGACCACTCCGGTGATGACCATAGTTTGAGGAGTTCATGTATTCACTATGTGCTAATGCTTTGTTCCGTTCTCTATTAAAAGGAGGCCTTAATATCCCTTAGTTTCCAATAGGACCCCGCTGCCACGGAGGGTAGGACAAAAGATGTCATGCAAGTTCTTTTCCATAAGCACGTATGACTATATTCGAATACATGCCTACATTACATTGATGAATTGGAGCTAGTTCTGTGTCACCCTATGTTATAATGTTACATGACGAACCGCATCCGCATAATTATCCATCATCGATCCGTGCCTACGAGCTTTCCATATACTGGTTCTCGCTTATTTACTTTTCCGCTGCTATCATCATATAATCACTACAAAATACCAAAACATTACTTTTGTTGTCTTTACTTTTGTTACCGCTACCACCACTATCATATTACTTTGCTACTAAACACTTTGCTGCAGATACTAAGTTTCCTGTGTGGTTGAATTGACAACTCAGCTGCTAATACTTGAGAATATTCTTTGGCTCCCTTGTGTCGAATCAATAAATTTGGGTTGAATACTCTACCTCTAAAACTGTTATGATCCCCTATACTTGTGGGTTATCATTGGCGCCCCGACGTGGCTCTCACAAACGCCAGGACCAGCGTGGAGCAATGCCTGACCTCGCGAGGGAGAACCGCTTCGGCTCCGTAGACGAGGTAGAACAGGATCTCACTTGTCGTCTTGGTGGCAGTGGTGCGGATGGACCACAACACAGACTGGAGCTCGTCGTGCCAGCCCCTACCGCAGGCCTCGAGCTTCTTCTTGAAGGTCCTGGTCTTGAGGCCTCTTAAGACCTCCGCGTTGGTGCGCTCGGCTTGGCCATTGCTCCTGGGGTGTGCCACTGAGGCGTAGCATATCTGTGTTTCATGGTTAGCACAATATGTCTTGAAGAGATTGCTAGTGAACTGCGAGCTGTTGTCGGTGATGATGCGGTTAGGGACCCCAAACCGGCTCACGAGGCCCTTGATGAACTTGACCGCAGACCCGGCTCGGATGGTGCGGACGGCTTCCACCTCCGCCCATTTGGTGAACTTGTTGATGGCGATATAGAGGTAGCGGTAGCCCCCTGGCGCTCAAGGGAAGGGACCCAGGATATCCAGCCCCCAGACCGCGAATGGCCACGAGAGTGGGATGGTCTGGTGGCCCTGAGCTGGCTGGTGGATTTGCTTGGCATGGAATTGGCAAGCCTCGCAGGATCTCACTGTCGGTGTGGAACGACACCTATGGGATCACAAGAATCCCTACCACGGTTGCCGGGGCGCAGGGTTGTGAGAAGAGCAGGATTAGTAATCAGCACAAGGATCGTTTACCCAGGTTCGGGCTGCGAGGATGCGTAATACCCTAGTCCTGCTTTGGTGGCTGTATTTCAGAGAGTTCTTGAGCTCTCGAACTAGCTATGGTGGGTGTGTGGTTTCAAAGGGCCAAATCCCTCTCCAGTACGCCAGGGGCCTCCTTTTACAGTCGAAAGGGGCTGCCACGGTGGCACACAGGAGGTGGAAAGGCGTACAGTGCTACGAGCTTATCGTCAGACAGGTGACAAGACGATTTAATGCGCCGCTAAGGTGTCCCCTAGCTTTATCGGGGACGGAGCGAGGCCCGCCCCGTCTGCCGCCGCTTCTCCTCGCTCGACACGCGCTACCGCCAGCGATGCGCAAGGGCGCCATGTAGGCAGGCAGGCAGCTGAGGTGGCACGGTAGTAGGGTCTTCACGAAGATCTGCATGCCGCCACGCAGGCGCTTGATGAGTTGGCCTGGGAGCTGCATGTTGCCACGCAAGTTCCTGCCCAGCCGGTTGGGCTGGCAGCTGCATGCGAACGGCGGTGGAGACTTGGCTGGTGTGGGCCTGGCAGTGGCCCCGCTGGCGTCCTTGGTGAGGGCCTTGCCGGGTGGCCCGGCAAGGGTCTTGCCGTGGCGCGCTGTCGTCCCCGGCAAGGATCTTGCCAGGGGTCTTGTGGCTCTCCTCGGCAAGGATCTTGCCGAGGACCATTGTCTTTTAATCCTCATCTAATCTTGAATATTCCTTGGTCTTGAGAAAGATCTACATGCCACCATGGAGGTGCCTCCTGAGCCCTAGTTCCAACGTGGTTGGTTGAGTTGGAACCCGTGGGCTCGAGGGTGGCTTACTTCGCTGGTGTGGGCGAGCCGCCCCGGCAAGGGTCTTGCCGGGGCTGCTGGGGCTGCCCTGGCAAGGGTCTTGCCGGGGGAGCCTGCTTCGTCCTTCTGCTTCTTTGAGTTCTTGTCCTTGGAGTTGCCTTGGCTGTCTTGTACTTCGGCTTCTTTCCGGCTTCCCTCCCTTTCCCTGCTCCGTGTGGCCGCGGCGCCTGGCTCACTACCCATGCACAAGTAAAGGGGTCAAAAGGAGAGCCCCTACTTTTGTACACCGATAGGATCCCCCGGGCCTGGGCCACACATAAGTGCTACACGTTGTTGGGCCAGGCCCAAAACGGTGCGTGGGCAGGCGGGGCGGATTTTCACCGCAGTAACTCTTCGTCCGCTGCGCTTCCCCATGACCTGCGTTGAATGCACGACGTGGAAAGGGGGCGTGTGTGATGTGGGTGGCATGCATGGGGCGGTTTCCGCAGGCATGCATCACATCATGATACAGGGGCGGTTCGCGCCTTCCCCATGAAGAGGGAGAGGCGTAAAGGCGCGGCCCATTTACTGAATGGGGCCGGGTCACGGTCTTCAAGGCGTCCACACCCCACGATCACGGGGTGGGGAGAGGTTGCTTCACCCGTCCCCTCGGTTCTGCGCGTTCGCCACGCGTCCTCCATGCGCCTGGGGTGGCAAGCGGTGGAGACGGGAAACCGGGCCGTCGCTGGTTGGGGCAGCGAGTCGGTCTTGATTCCCTGCGCCTCTGGCGGCTGGATTGGCCGAGCGGGGCGGCCGAGCCCCGACCCTGCCCCTTTATAAGGAGATGGAAGGGGGATGTGTCGGTGTACTAGAGTAGGGGTACCCTGGTATCCCGAACTCGTGCACGGGCAGTTGCAGCACTTCGCTGCGGTGGCTGGCCTAGTGACCGCCAAGCCCTCCGCGGCCCTTTGGAGCCATTCAAGAACAAAGTAATCAAGGCCCCGCAAGAGGAGCTTGCCGGGAAGGCCACTCAAAGCACGGCGAAACAAGACCCCGCAAGAGGAGCTTGCCGGAAGGCTTGAGAGCGACAAGCCCCGAGCGACACAGGATTCGCCGCTGCAAGGCGCTTGTCGCGGCAGTAACCTCTTCATCTCCGCTTCCACCATCCGCCAACGTGTCGCCATGGGGTTTTCCCTGCACGCGTGTCAACAGGCTGTGCAGCCAGCGGGAGCGGCGATAAGCGGCGCCGACAAGCTACCATCGTGGCAAACGGAGGCGCACTTGACGGTCCCACAGTAATCGCTCAGCGATCGACGGGCATTTATGACTCTTGTCCCTTGCCGCCGAAAGTTAGGTATAGATCATCAGACATCGTATGTTGGTGTACCAACCACTGTTTTACATTTGTATTTCATATGCTACCACTGTGGTGTCCCCTTGAGACTATAAAAGGAGGCCTATGTGCAACGTAGAAAGGGTTCGGCTCCGGTTCAGTTCATTCGATTCATTGGAGACCTCACTTAGGCTAGGTTTTGTAGCTCTCATTGCTCCCTAGTAAGAACACAATATAATCCACCAAGCAGCAGTAGGAGTATTATCTCTCCGAGAGCTCCGGCTGGGTAAATCTACTGTGCATCGCCGATCCGCTCTTTGTGCATTCTCCGCCCTCCGAACCACAAGGACCAGGTCCCATAGGTGTTCGTGGGACACGATCAGCTTCCCGACATCTTTGGCGCGCTGTAGGGCGTCGAGACTGTGTGAACCCGATCCGCGCTCACACGAGCAACAATCTTCGCTATTTTCGTCAACATGCCACCAAGAAGAAGGCTTCGCGGCAAGCAGAGCCATCCGCGCCAAACCCACCACCACCGGAGCTGACGAGGCCGGGAAGACGCTGGCGGAGGAACGGACGCCGCCGAGAGTCCACGACGCCGCCAGGTCCAAGGACAAGGCGGCGCAAGCTTCGCGTCTGAATCCGCACCGCGCCCTTCTCAAGAGGCGCTGAACGACAGCGCCATGGTGCTCGCAGCACCATACGCTCGATAGATCAAGGCCTGCCGGAGGATCCCAAGGCCTCGAGACCGCAGATGCACGCCAAAGATGTCGGTACGAGGGGTACGGTCGTTGACGGGATGATGCTCCTCCTAACTTGGTTAGGAGTCCGAGCACATCCCGCTCTTTTGCTCCGCGCACCGCTGCTACCCACCACTCCAGCGGAAGCCTTGGCGAGCTCAATCGCTTTAGACTACTCCTCCAACGGCCGACAAGGTCGATTTAATGGAGGGCCACCATCCGTAGTCTCATTGGCTTTGCTAACGGCGACGCCCCGCGGCAACCAATCTGCGCCCCTGCGCGGCGCGACGACAAGGCACGAACCGTGGTAACGAGACCTGCGGGGTGCAACCACCATGCACTCCCTTTCGAAGGCTAAGATCACCAGCTCCTCGGATCCACCTCGACAATGACTCCACCGCGCCGTCGGATCCACGAGCTCGCCGTGATCAGCGCCAAGTTCTTAAGGAACGACAAGAAGAAGAAGCTCGGACCCAGATCGAGCGCCAAGAGAAGCGCCGCGCAATCGACCAACGCTACTGGGCCCGCTGTTGATATGCATGCGCCTGGGGAACCAGCGATTTGTCAGACGCGTAGGTTGCCCTGCTGCTCACCCGTGAGCTCGCGGCAAGTCCAAAGTGGCCCAACAAGAAAAACTTCAAGCCGATGTGCGAGAGAAGTATGATGGCAGGACACACCCATCGGAGTTCCTCAAAGATCTACACCATCGTGGTGCAGGCTGCGGGGACGAGACGACAAGATCCTCGCCAACTACTTCCCTCTGGTGCTCAAGCCAAATGTCAGATCTTGGCTCATGCACTTGCCGGACAGTTCCATATCTTCTTGGGCAGATCTGTGCCATCAGTTTGTCGGCGCCTTCATAGGCGGCCACAAGCCTCATGGCCAAGAGAGTGACCTTCACCTGCTCGCACAGAAGGAGGGAGAGTCCCTGCGCAAGTTTATCAAGAGATTCAGTCGTGTGCACTACAACATCCCAGATGTCCACCCTGCCGTGGTGATCAGCGCGTTTCATCAGAAAGTGCGGAACCGCATGATGAGGGAGGAGATGGCGATGTGCAAAGTCAAGGACGTCAGTGAGCTGTATGCCTTGGCCGACAAGTGTGCACGCGCTGAGGAGGGAAGAAGACTCCCTGGAGAGAATGTGGGAGCAGAATCGACAGGAGGAGACCGCCTGCAAAGAAGAGCCGGGCGGAACAACAGAAGAAGAAGAGCCAAGAAGTACTAGTTGTCGAGCAGTCCCGCAAGGATGGTGCCGCCAACAAAGCCAAGGCTGGTGGCTCCGCAAGGAGGTTGCCACGACACCGACCGCCAAGTCGTATGTCACGCCGACAAGGTGACAGCTCCAACAAGCAAGATCGCAAGATTCACCGCACTAAGGGCCACGACCTCCAGAGCTGCAAGAAAGTCGAGCAGCTTGTTGAACAGCAGAGAGCTAAGTGCGAGCGGCGAGACAAGGAGAAGGCCCAGAAGGTGCTGCGGCAGCTAGCAAGAAGAGACCCGCCGGGAGGACGCCATGCAAGGCTAAGCAGCTGCAAGGAGATGCACCTCCCGCCGCCGCGACAAGGAAGAAGACGAAGATGACGATGACGAAGACATGGAAGACGACAAAGCTGATGAGCAGGAGTTTCAGAAGGCAACGGAGGTCCTTTGCGTTGACGGTGGTGCTTCTCTGCATACCTCGCACCGCCAACTCAAGCAATGGATGCGTGAGGTTAATGCAGCAGAACCGTCTGTAGAGTCGCAAGCAGCCTCAAGTGGTCCAGACGCCCATCATCTTTGACATTGAGGACCACCCCGATCGCATAATCGCGGTCGGGTGCTTGCCGATGTTGGTATCACCAACTATCCGCAACCTCAAGGTCACAAAGATGTTGGTTGACGGTGGGCCGGGCCTGAATCTAATCTCCTCCGCAGGCTCCGTAAGCTTCAAATCCTCGACAACGAAGCTCAAGAGACCGGCACTTTCCAAGGAATCAACCCAGGGAGGAGCAAGCCGAAAGGGAAGATCACACTGCCAGTCACATTTGGTAGTGAGCTGAATTTCAGGACTGAGAGGGTCACGTTTGACGTTGCCGATTTCCCATTGCCCTACAACGGGATACTTGGCCGCCCAAAGACTCGCCAAGTTCATGGCAGCCTCTCATTACGCCTACAACCTGCTCAAGATGCCCGCCCGATAAGCGCCATTTCTGTCCATGGCGACAAGAAGGATGCGCTTATCTCGCGCCGACAAGATTCTGGGATGCAGCAGCCGCCACAGATAGGAAATCACTTGCACCAAGCTCCCGGGGAAGAAGAAGACCACTTTGTCCGCAAGAGCTCGATGCCCACTCCGCAAGCGCACCTCTTCGGTGCTGCGCTACCGCCAAGGACGCACCATCGAGCTCCACCGCAAGTGCAAGAAGATGATGGCTGCTCCGCCAAGACCAAGAAGGTATCCGCCAAGGAGGACGACCGGTGGTACCTTCACCATCGCCACGCTTGACCCTAAATAGGAAGGCGAGCTCGTTGCTTTCTGCGCAGCGAATGTCGATGTGTTTGCATGGCAACCATCCGACATCCCGGTGTTCCTGTGAAAGTAATTGAGCACCACTTAGCTGTCTGTCCTCGCGCGTGGCCCGTCAAGCAAAAAGTTAGGAAACAGCAAAGTGAGCGCCAAGAGTTCATAGCGTAAGAGATCAAGAAGTTGGAAGCAAGCAGGCCTTGTCGAGGGGTACTCCATCCCACGTGGTTGGCCAATCCGTAGTTGTACGAAGGCTAATGGGAAATGGAGACTCAGATCGACTTTATAGATGTTAATAAAGCTTGTCCCAAAGACCCATTTCCCTTGCCGCAGATCGACCAGATTGTTGACTCCACAGCTGGATGTGATTTGCTTTCGTTTCTTGACGATATTCAGGATATCATCGATCTTCATGGCGTAAGAGGATGAAGAGAAAACCGCATTCATTACACCATGTGGCACACATACCGTTTCATACGGATGCCTTTCGGTTTGAAGAATGCTGGTTCAACGTTCGCAAGAGTAGTCCATGATACCTTTGAGCCACAAATGCACAGAAATGTAGAAGCTTACATGGATGACATAGTGGTCAAGAGCAAGGACAAAGGAACTCTGGTTCAAGATTTGGACGAGACTTTTGCAAATCTGCGCAAGATCAACCTCAAGCTCAACCCCGAGAAGTGCGTGTTTGGAGTCCCTTCCGGCAAGCTTCTCGGGTTCTTCGTGTCTCAGAGAGGAATTGAAGCCAATCCCGACAAGATCAAGGCCATTGAGCAGATTGAAGCACCAAAGCGCCAAGGATGTAAGAAGGCTTGCCGGTTGCGTGGCTGCTCTCAAGAGGTTTATCTCTAGGTCGGCTGGCGGCTACGCCATTTTTCAAAATTTTGAAAAGGCAGGTCCAATGAAATGGACTCAAGCGGAGGTTCTTGCTGCAGACTTAAAGAGGTACTGTCCTCCACTCCAAGATTTGTCGCACCTAGGCCACAAGAGAAGTTGTTGCTGTATATAGCGCCAACCAATCAAGTGGTTAGTGCTGCGTTAGTAGCGGAGAGGGAGGCGGATGATGAGCCGCAACCGAGACAGATGCATCCAAAGGACAAGCGTGGGGCTTCGCCGTCAAGCTCGTCCCGACAAGGGCGGATCTCACAGATTGCGACAAGATGCGAAAAGGATGGTGCAGCACCCAGTCTACTTTGTCGGGCCCTTCCGCAGGGGCTAGGTCAAGGTATTCGGTGTGCGAAATTGCTTTTCGCCTCCTCATGGCCTCGAGAAAGCTACGCCATTACTTCCAAGCACATGAGATAACAGTTGTCACCGCTTTCGTGAAGAGGATATTGCAAAATCCGAAGCAACAGCAGGATTGTCGAGTGGGCATCGAACCATCAAGCTTTGGCCTCAAGTTTGAAAGCACTTCAACTATCCAAAGCAGCATTGGCGAGTTTATAGCAGAATGGACGCCAACGCAAGATGAAGAAATTCCGAGACGAGCATCCCCGCCAAAGAAGCAAGTAAAGAGTGGCTGATGTACTTTGATGGTGCCTTCTCGCTGGGCGCGCGGTGCCGTGCAGGTCGCTTATCGCACCCACCGGAGAGCACCTCAAGTACATAGTCCAAATGCACTTTCCCAAGGAACAAGCAACAAATAATACTGCAGAGTATGAAGGTTTGCTTGCCGGTCTCAGGATTGCAGTGGACCTTGGGATCAGGAAGCTTATCGTCAGGGGTGACTCGCAGCTTGTCGTCCGCCAAGTAAACAAAGATTGTCAGAGTCCGTTGATGGAAGCCTATGTTGATGAAGTGAGAAAGCTAGAAGAGCACTTTGAAGGCCTGCAAATGGAACATGTTCCAAGAGCTCAAAATGACATTGCTGATGGCCTGTCAAAGTGCGCCGCACTCAAATTACCTGTGGAACCAGGAATTTTTGTGCTCAAGCTGACTCAGCCAACTGTAACACCATCGACCGGACAAGGCAAGAAGAAAAAGTTGGTTTCTGGTGACTACTTTCCGGCAGAGCTCCCCGGAGCCGCCGCTAAGAAGGTCTCCAAAATCAACGCAGATACCGCTGAGGAGCAGTCTGCTCCGACAAGCCCTAGGGTTTGTTTCGTTGAAGCAGACGCTCCCGACAAGTCTTGCTCCGGCAAGCTTGTCGGAGATCATCAAGCTCCGCCGAGCCGCAGTGTTCTGCCGAGAAGCCGATGTTCCCACAGCAGCAGATGTGCCTTTAGTCCTTGTTGTCGAGCCACGTGCTCCAAAGATGGGCGCAGCAGATCGCCCATTTCCTTCTGCATGGGAACTTCCCAAGAGCAACAAGAAGCGTAAAAAGTAGCCCGGCGATCAAGTATGTATCAGTTTGTTGACAACATCCTGCATGTAAGAAGACTCAACGGAGTGAAATTGAAGTGTATTTGTCGGGAAGATGGATGTAAGCTGTTGGCGAGATACACGGAGGCATATGTGGTCACCACATTGGCAAGAAGAGCACTTGCCGCAAAGCTTTCCGGCAAGGTTTCTTCCGCCGAAGCCCTCCAGATGCAACTGCACAAGTAACCAAGTGTGAAGCATGCCGCCCATTCAAAACAGATACACCAGCCAGCTCAAGCTCTCCAGACGATCCCTTTATCCTAGCCATTTTCGATCCGGGGCTCGATATCCTCGGCCCCTTCCCCGAAGCTGTCGGGGCTTTGAGTACTTGTACGTCGCAATCGACAAGTTCACAAAGTGACCGAAGTGGAAGCAAGGAGGAAGGTGACAAAGACAACAAGCATCAAGTTCTTCAGTCAATTGTTTGCCGCTTTGGGATACCTAACCGGATCATCACCGACTAACGGCACCCAATTCACGAAGTCGCAGCTTCATGCAAGACGTCCAAGATCTTGGCGCCAAGGTCTGCTTTGCTTCTGTTGCTCACCCGAGAAGCAACGGTCAAGCAGAGAGGGCAAATGCTGAAGTGCTGCGAGGACTCAAGACCAGAACTTTTGACAGGCTGTGCAACTTTTGACAGGCTGCGCAAGACCAGAACTGGATTGAGGAGCTGCCGGTGGTTCTTTGGTTGATCAGGACGACGCCAAATCGAGCCACCGTCGACACCTTTCGCCTAGTCTATGGAGCAGAGGCAGTTCTCCCACGGAACTCAGATACGGATCACCCGAGTACTCGCTATGATGAGTTTGAGCAAGAGCAGCTGCGACAAGATGACGCTGCTCCTCGAGGAGGATCGTCTTCAGTCTGCAGACGAGCCGCCGTTACAAAGAAGCTTTATGTTGCTACCATAGCCGCAGTTAATGCCGAAGCTTCGAGGAAGGCGATTTTGTTCTTCGGGCGCGCTCAGTCCGCCAAGAATTCCAACAAGTTGACGCTGAAGTGGGAAGGCCCTTATCGGGTGAAACGAGTCACTAGGCTCTGGCGCTGTCCGCTTTGAGACCGAAGATGGTGTTCCGTGAGCAAATCTCGAATATAGAGCATCTTCAGAAGTTTTACCGATAGCGGGTTGCCGGAACCTGCTCCGCAACCACCCTTTGTACAAGTCTTGCCGCTGTTGCATGTAATCCTTTGTACAAAGCCGGGCGCAGACCCCTGCATCAAGAAGTTTTATGTATTGCGCACAATTTGTCAATTTCATGCTTTCATCATTATTATGCATGTGTTATCGACATTTTGTGCAGCATCCGCACTTGTAAGCGATAACGAGCCACTAGGCTCCATAACTTTATTTTCTTCTTTCTTCTCAAAAGAGAGGAAGGTTCATCCACCCACAAGTCGACCGGGGAAGGAGAAGATAATGGTGTGGGCCACCAAGTGTCGCCGAGGAAGTATCACCTTGTCGGAAGCAAACGACGTAAAAGCTAAGTTGCTAAGTTTAAGCAATCAGTTTTAAATTTTCAAGTTATCTTCCTCGAACGATAGTACTTTGTATGGAAAACTCAGCGCGGAGGAACCAACTCGCGGCTAGCTTAGCGCCCTTACTTTGTTTCGAGTCCGCCAACAACTTAAGTGTGCTGCAACTAGTTGCGATAAGGTTGCTTGTCGGAGGCAAGCAACGCCAAGAAGGCCGACGTTCCGCACTCAGCGCTTCATGCAAAGGTGCCCGCACCGACAAGTTCCCTAAAAGCGAGGGCACAAACATACAAAGGAAGAAATCAAGTAAAGGGAATAACATTGCAATTGTTGCCTAAGATAGAGAATATTACAAAATAACTTGTCGCAGATCTAATAAATTGTTCTACTAAACATGATCTACGGCGACAAGGAAAAGATAAACTTGGCGGCCTAGTCCACGTGGTCGCCATCGAGCCTCTTGACTCCGCTCACCCTGTCCACGATGGGTGCGACAAGGGCCTTGAGCGCTTCAACGTCAGCAGATGGAGGCAGGGACTTGAGGACGTTGGTGAAGTTGACGCCTGGGTTGCGGAAGGCCACCTTCATCAACACTTTCTGGAGAGCCCCGGCGCAGACTTGGCGCGACTCGTCGGCCAGTTGCTTTGGGATCTCTTCCGGAGTCATTGAGACCCACAAGACGCCCTTGAAGAACAGTGCTTAGCTTGGCGCTGGGTTGAAGGTTCTCATCGGTGGAGTACCCAAGATCCACCATCCCCAGCTCCATCAACTCATTGTGGATGGCGGCGGCAGTGTCCACAAGACCTTCTGTCCAGTGCATTATGCTATCTCTAAGAGTATCCTGGGCGTCGCGGCGCTCGCCAACAGCTCCTCGTTGGCCTTGATCTTCTCCAAGCGAGCCCGCTTCCCGCTCCTTGGCACCGCTCAGCCGCCTCCGGGGTGGTGGATTTCAGCTCCAGATCCGCTTGATTCCTTGGCGGCGCCAGTCCTTGATCTTCTCAAATAAATGACCTCGCAGCTCGCCAAGAGTGTAGGCGCCCTTCTCGCTCAAGGCTTCAGCCCGGTGACCTCCTCGGCGCTCTTCTCGAGGGTGGCCTCACTGGGCCACCTCGCCTCCAATTCCTTCTTGGCGGCCTCGGCAGCTGCGGCGGCGCCCTTTGCCTCTGGAGTGCCCCGCCAATTGATTGCTCGTGCACGGCGAGATCTTCCTCATAGCTGTCGAGGTTGATCTTCCGCGCGCCACCACCTTCTGCGCTGAGAGCTTCTCCCGCAAGCCTTTCTGCTTTCCTCGACCTCGGCCTTCTCAAAGATGAAGGGCAGGCGCCTCAAAGAAGATGCTCCGCGCCTCGCTATATCCCGGAGAGTTTCCTTGTTGGCGGCGCGAGCTCCTCTCGGCGCTTCTCCATGTCGCCTCCGCCCTCGCGACAAGCGCTTCAGCGACTCCAGCTTAGCTTGTCAGGCGCGGTAGAGCGACAGGAGCTTCTTCAGCAGCTGCTCCTCCTCAGGCTCGCCACTGCTGCTACTTGGTGCGTTAACCAGCGACAGCCCAGCGGAGGCGAGCAGCTCCACGTCGAAGGTCTCTTCCTCGACCGGTGCCCTGGAGCTCGACGCCCATGGAAGCTTGATGAAGACACCTTCGCCGGCCTTCAGATAGGCGCCGGGCTGGGGCTCTTTGGAGTCTGATGCGGCATCGGTGGCGGGGGGATCGGCGGTCGGTGCAGCTCTCGGCGCCTCTGCTGCCTCGGGGCCGGCCAAGACGATCACCGGACCCCTCCGGCCTCGTGACCGGCAGCTTTGGTGGCCTCCTCGCCGCAGCCTTGGCGGCCTCCTCGCCAGGACCCATCGGCGCCGGCCTCCTCTTCCATGTTGGCAGCGTCGTCATCGCTTCCACGAAAGGCCCTCCGCTGTAACCTCCCGCTCCATCGGCACTCCGGCAGATGGATCTGATGATCGAGAAAGAAAGGACAGCGAAGCTTAAATGTTCGAAGAAGAACAGAAGAAAAGAACCCAAGGGAAATTTTCGTCAAGAAGATTACCTGCAATGGGATCAGAGTCACGGGTCTCCACCACCGAGGGTCGCCGGTGTTGCCCCTTGTTGGAGAAGCCCTTGTCGGAGAGGCCTCCCTTGCGGAGAGCGCCCTTGGCGGAGATTTCTCCCTTGGCGGCGTAGTTGAATCGAGCAGTAACTCGAGTGACCTCCGGCCTCCCGATGAGGCTGCTCTGCTCCTACATAATTCAACAAATCAGATATCGTTGATGAAGGAGCACCCAAGCACACCTAACCGTAAGAAATGAACCAAATACTTACGCCTGGGTCAGGCTGGGGCTGCTCGATGAAGGGTCGCCGGATCCGCAAGGGAGTCTCAGACGCCTCCTGCCGCCATTGTGGGAATCATCTTCACGACAACCACCGGAGTCTTGGTCTCTTCGACGCCTATCTCGAGCCAGCATTCCTGAAAAAGGAAAGAGCTTAGAATGAAACAAGTCGACATAAGATAAAGCTAAAAATTGAAGAATTACAAATAGCAGCGACAAGATCTTACTCTCCTCTTCTTCCTCGGAGCCGAGAGCGAAGAAGTCAACCCGCCCAAAGGCGACGAGCTGGAGGAGTAGACTCCCTCGACGCTTGGCGGGTGCGGTGGCTGTGGCTCCGTAAGGCCCCGCCCCGTTGTTGTGGCGGCATGAGGCGCCCTCTGCTGCAACCGTGATTTCTTGCCGCGGTGGGAGCGCTGCCGGGCGGCGAGGCGGTTGTTGGTCTCGCTCTCCGCCCCGCCATTCGGTCTTATGGAGGCGTCTTTTGGCGGGCCGCTGGTTCCTCCCCATGCAAGCTACTTGACGGTGGAGGGGAGGCGCCTGCAGCTCGCTCAGCTCGGCGGCTGGCTCGGCTCGCCTCCTCGCCGATTTAACTCCTCTCGATCGGCAAGGCTTGCCGCCGCTGTTTTCGCCTCGACGGTGAACCCAAACACGCGGCGGGCGGCAAGCAGCTTCGCCGCCTCCAACCTTGTGGCGCGCCGCCATCTCTTGCTCGGTGGTGTCGCTGGTGAGCCGCTTCATTGCCGGCACGGATCGGCACTTCTTCCAAGTCGTCAAGAATCGCTGCACGACGTTGTCGGCGGGTTTCGCCAGTTGGAACGATTCCATGGGAATCACACAACGGCATAATCGCGCTGGATGCGGTCAAGCGACGAGTTGTTGCACAAGGGCATGACTCCCTCGCAACATGAACCACTGGGTGATCTCATCGATCGCTTGAACAGCCCCGCAGCATGCCATCCAGCTCCAAGACAAGAAAGTTCTAGTTCGCACCCGGCGCAACCTCATGATGTCCGCCGCTTTGAACTCCCAAGCAGGCCTCCCTCTCCCGCAAGGGCGCAATGCGGGCGCGAAGGAAGTCCGCGCTAACTGCTCCTACGGTAAGCCCGCATGCCCGAGGCGCATATCCTAGTCACGCAATCTTCAACTTGGCATCCTCCGCCAAGTTGCTCCAATCGCTGCCGCCAAGACCGTGGAGTTTGGCGCAGGCAGTGAAAGGCTGCGGGTCCTCCTCTAAGATCCAACACCACCATCTCTCCACTCCTCCCACTTGCCGCGCAGCTCCGTCAAGATATGCTTCCTTCTTGCCGATCCGGGATATCCATGCAATTCCTCCGGCAAGCGGCTCTCCTCTCTCTACGCGGGGCATGAAGTAATGGTGGAAAAGTGCCACGTTTGGGTGGACCCCGACAAAGTTCTCGCAGAGATGTGCGAAAATGGCCATGGTGAGGACGGCGTTGGGGGTAAAATCAAGGAGGCGGAGGCCATATGTGTTCATGACATCGCAAAAGAATTGAAAAGGGCGGCAGAGCCCACAAGGGAAGAAAAGCGCCAAGAAGGGTACCCGATGGAAACCTTCTCGGATGTGGTGGCGGAGATCACCTCGCGCTGGTGCGCCTGCCTCCGCCGACTGCAAAGGTAATACAGCCCCGCAGCTCCTTCCGTCAAGCAGGGATCAAGAGGGCCTGCCTTCCGCAGCGCCATGAGCCGCCAGCGCCGGCCGATTTCACACCTTTCCCTTGTCGGCTGGAGCCATGGGGGAGGTGGTGGAGGAGGTCGACGGCGTTGGTGGCGCCGGTGGCAATGGGGGGGGCGGAGCGCCGCCTCAGGACTTGAGAAGAAGGGGGAGCGGCGTGGTTTTGATGTGACAAGAATGGCAAGTGGGGCCCTGCCCCTATTCCCCTGCTTATAAGGGGGAGAGGGACGGCTGCCCGTTTTCCCATTAAAGAAAGCCCCATGATCTCTCCCACGACGCCACGCCCCGAACGTGCTGCCTGTGGGGGACGTGGTGGGTCCGAGGCTAATAATCGCTGATCTAGGCCGCTGCATGCCTGCAGCACTGCTTTTGGGCCCGCCCAATGAGCTTGGCGCTGCAGGTGGCCCAGTGCCCGGGCTCCTGTCGGTGTACTAGAGTAGGGTACCCTAGTATCCCGAACTCGCACGGGCAGTTGCAGCACCTCATGCGTGGCTGGCCTAGTGACCGCTAACAGCTTTTCTCCGCTGCCCTTTGGAGCCATTCAAGAACAAAGTAATCAAGGCCCCGCAAGAGGAGCTTGCCGGAAGGCCACTCAAAGCACGAAGGAAACAAGACCCCGGCAAGAGGAGCTTGCGGGAAGGCTTGGAGAGCGACAAGCCCCGAGCGTGACAAGGATTCTCGCTGCAAGGCGCTTTGCCGCGCGCAGCAACCTCTTCATCTCCGCCCAGCTCATCCGCCAACGTGTCGCCATGGGGTTTTCCCCAGCACGCTGTCAACACAGCAGCCAGCGGGAGCGGCGATAAGCGGGCACGACAAGCTACCATCGTGGCAAATGGAGGCGACTTGACGGTCCCTCACAGTAATCGTTTCAGCGATCGGGACGGGCATTTATGACTCTTGTCCCTTGCCATCAGAGTTAGGTATAGATCAATGTACACTGTACAAGTTGGTGTACCAACCACTATTTTTACATTTGTACCCTCATATGCTACACCTGTGGTGTCCCTTGAGACTATAAAAGGAGGCCTATGTGCAACGAGAAAGGGTTCGCTCCGGTTCAGCCTATTCGATTCATTGGAGACCTCACTTAGCCAGGTTTTGTAGCTCTCATTGCTCCCTAGTAAGAACACAATATAATCCACCAAGCAGCAAGAGGAGTATTATCTCCGAGAGCTCCGGTTGGGTAAATCTGCTCGTGCATCGCCGATCCGCTTCTTTGTGCATTCTCCGCCCCCTCCCAACCACAAGGGACCAGATCCCATAGGTGTTCGTGGGACACGATCAGCTTCCCCGACAGGATGGCATCCCGCATTCTTTTATCTTCTATCTCCTCCTGCTTCTGCTTCTTCCTCTCATCCGCCATGGAGAAAGGGAACCCTGGTCCCTCGACGGTGGCGGCAAGGGTCGCCGCTCGACAGCGTGTCCCTCCTCCTTCTGAGCCTACGGTGGTGGAGCCAGCCGCAAGGGGAAGGGGGAGGGGGCGAGGCCATGGGCGAAGCCGTGGCTGAGGTCGTGGTGCTCGGGGAAGAGGAGGACGGGGCGGCGCGCCGGCCTCGCCCCCGCCAATGATGCCTTTCCCGAAGGAGGGCCACGTTGGAGACCAGCCCCACAGTTCTTCATCAGCCAGGCTGCCTCCGTGACGCTGCCTTCGCCTTCCCGCCTGCTTCCTGTGAGATGGAGCGTGACCCGCCCCAGATCCTTAGGTTGCACATGAGGGGCTGTGGGAATGGGGGCACGCGGGTCGACGTCGACTTCCCGGCTCCTCGGGTCATGTACCTCCGCCGTGGATGGAAGACGCTCGCAGATCCACAGCCCGATGGCGGGCTCATCCTCTACTTCAAATTAATGGAGGACGGCTTGCTCTTCGCCAAGGTCTCGGAGATTTTGAACTCGCTCAAGTGCTGCGGGAGAGCTCCTCCGATGGAGACTGACGATGGAAGCTCTTCCTCGAGCGAAGTGATGAGGAGGACAGCGAGGCAGATGATGTGGACGAGTCCGACCAGGCGCCGGTCGCCTGGGCCTGGGCGAAAGTGCAGCAGCAAGAAGCACCGCAGCCTCCTCCGTGGAGTTTTGCCGGAGAGGGCCAGCCTTGAACTTCTCGGGCCGCCTCCTTGGGCGGCCGGGCGGTGGAGGCTGTGAAAGAGGAAGAGGGCGGGCGGCGAGGCCGCCAACTGAGTACACGGACACCGACGCCTGTCAGGTGTCCAAGATCCTCGTCGCCTGCCTTCCAGCCTCCTTTCCCGGCACCGTCATCACCAGCCCACCCTTGGGTAGCCACCGAGGTGTTCTCTTGGTGCTTTCTGCTGCTCGTAGCTCGCCTAGGCGCCCCTTTTTCCCTTTTGCCTTCTTGACCTGCCTCCTGAGGAGAGGTACAAGAAAGGGATTATGGGCATCTCATCTTTTTTTTAGTTTGTAAGCCTTTGGGCCTTCATTAAATTTAGAACTTGTAATCCCCTTGCTCATGTTTTTCATTTCAGCATTTGACTGCACTGTGGGATGTTTTTAATGAAAAAGGGATGTTTGCCGGGTTTTTCATTCGTGGGTGGACCCCGCGACAAGGAGCGAATCCTTGTTACTATTTAGGATAAACGTTGCCGGGCAACAGCCTTGCCGCCCCCTCACTTTGCTCGACCATTCTCGCTACTTGGCGGAGGCAGGGACGGCGGGCTTAGGCTCTCGCCTATCTCCTTGCCGCGTGGCTACAACCAAATCTGGACCTGTGAGATAATCCTTAGGTATAGGAAAAAGGGGAGCACGGTAGCCTGGAGATAAAACAAGGTTTGACATACCCCAGCCTGTTCAAATGCATGACAGAGGATGAAGGATTTATCTCGATCTGCAGCCCCCGCAACCTTGTCTTGCCGCGTTGATCCTCAGATTTTTGCAGCCCCGCAACTCGGCTTGCCGGGTCGGGACGCCGTCCGCGCTTTCTTCCAACTAGCTCAGCCAGGCGCCCATATGCCCCGCGAACCAAAGGAGGACAGAAAAGAACAGAGAGACACGCACTCGACCTCTAGGCTAGGCGTTAGTCACTGCTAAGCACTATCAACCCTAACCAAGGAAGAGACTGACCTAGCATGCATGTTATAACTTAGGGCGCCGACGCTCATTTATTTGTGCTCGTGTCTCATACCGCTTTGTACAAAGGGGTTACATGCCTTGCCGACAAGGTTTGTATAAAAGGTGGCTTGTCGGGGCCCCAAGAAGTCAGCGCCTTTATGGGTAAAACTTATGAAGATGCTCGATGTTCCGTGAATTGCTCACTAGAATAGCGTTTTCGCCTCCAGCGGATCGCGCCAGTTCGGTGACTCAGACACTCGACAAGGGCCTTCCCACTTTGGCGCCAACTTGTTGGAATTCTTGGTCGATCGAACGCGCCTAAAGAACAAGGTCGCTTTCCTCAAAGCTTCGCATGAACCTTGCAGCTATGGTAGCGCAAGGCTTGTTGGTAGCATGCCGCCTCACAACTACCAAGACGATCTTTCCTCAAGGAGCGCCACGCCATCTTGCCGCAATCGCTCTTGCTCAAGCTCATCATAAGAGAGCACTCGAGGTGACCCAGATATGAGTTCCGTGGGGAGAACGCGCCCACCCCATATACTAGGGAAAAGGGTATCGACCGTGGCTCGACGGCGCCGCTCGATCGACCAAAGAACCGCCGCAACTCATCAATCCAAAGGTTTTCCTCTCTTGTGCAGCCTGTCAAAGGTCTTCGTTTAGGCCTCGCAACACTTCAGCTGTCTCTCGCTTGGTCATTGCTCCGGGGGTGTGCCAAGGAAGCAAAACAGACCTTGTTGCTGAGGTCTTGAATGTACTACATGAAGGTGTGGCTTGTGAACTGCGTGCCGTTGTCGGTGTGACTCTGTTTGGCACACCAAAATGGCAGACTAGTCCCTTGAAGAACTTGACGGCTGACTGTGTTGTCACCTTCCTCATCGGTTCCACCTTCCGCCACTTTGTGAACTTGTCGATTGCAACGCATAAGTACTCAAAGCCCCGACAAAGACGGGGAAAGGGCCCAAGATAAGTCGAGCCCCTGCATCGAGAACGCCAGAGAGAGGGATCATTTGAAGGGCTTGAGCTGGTTGATGAAGCTTCTTTGAATGGAACTGACACGCTTCACACTTGGTTACTAGTGTCGTCGCATCTTCGAGGGTGGTGGGCCAGAAGAAACCTTGCCGGAACGCTTTGACGGGCAAGGGCCCTCGACTCTATGTGGGAGCCACATATGCCTCCATGTATCTCGCCAACAGCTCCAGCCCCTCCTCCCGGGATGCACTTCATTTCACATCGCTCGCCTTTCTCGCATGTGACGCCATCGATTTAACCGGTATAGGGCAGACCGACCGGCTACTTTTTCCGCTTCTTCCTGCTCCTCAGGAAGTTCCCCTGTTTGGAGGAATCAGATAGTATGTTGCGCCCATGCCAGAGCCTGGGGCTCGACGGCAAGGACCAAAGGCATTTCCTCTGCCATGGGAGCAGCTGTCTCCGCGGCAGGAGGGAAGTCGACGAGCAGGTGCGCGCGCGCCAAAGATTCTGCTGGTGTGGGTGGCGGCGACGGCTGCATGGACCGTGGCGCGCTTCGACTTCTAACCACGTTAGAAGGAGCTCTATCATGACCCAGCGGCTGCGCGCCATTTTTGCCAGCACTTCGGCGGGCATGCTGAACTCCTTCGTCCCGCGGACGACGCACAGGGCTCTTCCCACGGTGGTGTCCAGGGTCGCCGGTGTGGTGACGCTGCTCGTCGCACACACCATGGGAGGAGCATGCGGTGGTCGCCGGCGTGGGCGTCTTGGAGGTTGCTGCGCCGCCCGTGGAAGGCACAACGACACTTCGGAGGGCCCCCCGCCGCTATGGGGGCCAGCCCTGCCTTTGATTTGGTGGTGCGCCCGTCGCGGGCGCATGAACGGTGCCGCCGCCAGATCTCGACCGCTGTGGTGATCTTTGGTGCCGCGACCGCGCCCGGTTCTCGTCCGCGACGGGCCGCTGCCCGCCAGATTGGCATCGGGCTGCTCGCCCCGACGAGCGATCACCGTGGCCGCCTTCTTCTTGGGAGCCATGGCGATGATGAAGCGCTAGGCTAACCACTAGACCAGATTCTCACAATTGCGCCCCCTACCTGGCGTGACAAAGATGTCGGTGTGGAACGACACCTATGGGATCACAAGAATCCCTACCACGGTTGCCGGGCGCAGAGTTGTGAGAAGAGCAGGATTAGTAATCAGCACAAGGATCGCTTACCTGTGTTCGGGCCGCGAGGATGCGAATACCCTAGTCCTGCTTTGGTGGCTCTATTTCAGAGAGTTCTTGAGCTCTAACTAGCTATGGTGGGTGCATGGTTTCAAAGGGTCAATCCTCTCCAAGACGCCAGGGCCTCCTTTACAATGAAAGGGGCTGCCATAGTGGCACATGTGAGGTGGAAAGGCGTGAAAGGCTACTAGCTTATCGTCAGACATGTGACAAGATGCATTTATGTGCCACCGAGGTGTCCCCAGCTTTATCAGGACGGGAGCGAGGCCTGCATCGTCTGGCCGCTGCTTCTCCTCACTTCGACACGCGCCTGTGCCAGCGATGCGCGGCGGGCGCCATGTAGGCAGCAGCAGCCGAGGTGGCGCGTGGTAGGGTCTTCATGAAGATCTGCATGCCGCCACGCAGGCGCTTGATGAGTTGGCCTGGGAGCTGCATGTTGCCACGCAGGTGCCTGTCCAGCTGGTTGGGATGGCAGCTGCATGCGAACGGCGGTGGAGACTTGGCTGGTGCGGACCTAGCAAAGGGCTACCAAGGCCCTTGGTGAGGGCCTTTGTGGGTGGCCCGGCAAGGGTCTTGCCGTATGCTGTTGTCGTCCCCCGCAAGGATCTTGCCGGGGTTTAGGGTTCTCCTCGCAAGGATCTTGCCGAGGACCGTTGTCTTTTAATCCTCATCTAATCTTGAATATTCCTTGGTCTTGACAAAGATCTGCATTCCACCATGAAGGTTCCTCCTGAGCCCTAGTTCCAACGTGGTTGGTTGATTTGCAACTCGTGGGCTCGAGGGTGGCTTACTCTGCTGGTGGAGGAGCCGCCCTGCAAGGGTCTTGCTGGGCTGTTGGGCTGCCTGGCAAGGGTCTTGCCGGGGGAGCCTGCTTCGTCCTTCTGCTTCTTTGTGTTCTTCGCCTTGGCGTTGCCTTGGTTGTCTTGTACTTCGACTTCTTTCCGGCTTCTCTCCCTTGCCCTGCTCCGTGTGTCCGCGGCGCGTGGTTCTGACTGCTCGTGCACAAGTAAAGGGGTCAAAAGGAGAGCCCCTACTTTTGTACACAAACACTCACTAGCTCGGTTGCGTCGTTGAGTGGCGTGGGCCAGTAGAGTCCGCCGCGGAACGCCTTGCCCACCAAGGTGCGCGACGACGAGTGATGCCCACAATCTCCGCCGTGTATATCAGCTAGCAGCTTGCACCCCTGCTTCCTGGAGATGCATCGCAAGGAAATATCATTCGATCGTTTTCTGTATAGCTCAGCATCTTGGATGTAGTATGTAGTAGCCTGCCGGGCCATGCGTTCTGCATCCTCCTCCTTCTCCGGTAGCGTTCCTTGCCCCAGGTATGCCCTGAACTCTTCGGTCCAACACCCCTCCTGAGGTTCAAGTGCGAGGAGTAGGCGCGCACCCGAGGTCGGGCCGCATGCGGGGGCTCGTGAGGCTGGTGGCGGGGGAAGCTCCTCTCGAGGTGGTTTTGACTCCACAGCTGGAGGGGCCGCAGAAGGCTTGAAGAGCCGCTCCTTGAAGACGTCAAATTCCTTCGGCTGACGCTTGGACACCCTCTTGGCGATGTCGTCGGCTTCCTTGTTTGTACCGCGAGGCACATGCTGCAGCTCCAGGCCCAGGAATTGCTTCTCCATCTTGCGCACCTCCGCGAGGTATGCCTCCATGTGCCCGTCCTTTGGCTCATACACCTTGTTGGAAAAGTTGACGAGGAGCTAAGAGTCGCCCTTGATGGTGAGGCGTTTCACTCCCAAGGCCACCGCAGCCTTGGGGCCAACGATCAACCCCTCGTATTCTGTGATGTTGTTGGAGACCTTCTCGCCCCGCTGGAAGCAGAGCTACACAACATAGTAGAGCTTGTCTTGGGTGGGCGAGATGAGCAGGGCGCCAGCCCCCGCGCCTTGGCGTGCGAAGGCGTCGTCGAAGTACATGACCCAGCCATCGGGTGCTTCACTTCCTGGTGAGAGAGATCGGTCCTCGCCCACTACGGGTCTTGGGGCGTCGGTCCATTCTTCCATGAAATCGGCAAGTGCGGCTCCCTTGATGACCCTGGTGGTGTTGAACTCCAGCTGAAACGCCTGCAACTCGATGTTCCATTCGGCGACCCTTCCTGCAGCATTGGGGCTCTGGAGTATCCTCTCCAGCGGGTACGCTGAGACGACCTTGATGGGGCGGCCTTGAAAGTAGTGACGCAGTTTGCGCGAGACCATGAGGAGTGCAAGTAGAAGCTTTTGCGGCATGGGATAGCGAGCCCTTGCATCCCGTAACACCGTGCTGACAAAGGACACCGGGTGCTCGACGAGGGTAGGAGTTTTGACGGGGTCCGAGGTCTCCGGAGATTGGGATGCCTCGGGAGGCCGGGGGACTTTAGGAGCTTGGCTGCCCATCGAGGCCACCGCGGTCTCGGGGGCGCCGTCTTATGACGGGGAGGCGAATCTGCCCTAGGGGGCTGGTGGAACCACTGCCGACCCCAGAGAAGGACTTGGTGTGGCGGAGCCGGCCGAGCGGTACGTGGAGCAAGCTGAAGGCTTCTACGAAGAGCACGTTGAGGCCTGCCCCTTCGTCGATGAGGGTCTTGGTGACTGCTACGTTGCATATTGTGGGCGTGCAGAGCATCGGGAGCGCGCCTGAGCCCGCGGTGATTGCTGGGTGGTCCTCTAAGCTAAAGGTGAGGTCGGCCTAGGGCGCCTCCCATCCCGGGGGGGCTTCTACACGTGAGCAGCACCCCTCTGCCGGACGAACTGCTTGACGTGGCGATTCGAGGGCGGCGCCTATGAACCACCGAGTAGGGCTACTACGGCAGGGGGCGCCTGCGGCGCGAAGCGTGCGATGAAGAGGCTACGCGGTTCCTCCCAGGAGGACACCGAGGACCCCGGCAGGATGAGCAGCCAGACACGTGGTACGCCAGCGAGGGCCATGGGGAATCAGTTGGCCATGACTTGGCCATCTCCTCTGGCTTCGAGGACGGCCTCCTCGTACGCCATCAGGAAGGCTGCCGGATCCGTCGTGCCGTTGTAGCGGGGCGGCATCTCTGGCTTGAACTTGTGCGGCCACCGCACTTGCCACAAGGCGGGGGTGAAGGCCCGGATGCCCACGGCGCCTCCGCGCACGCCCGTCGACCCAGTCAGAGGAGTGGCACCTGCCATGCGAGCAGGACGAAGCAGGAAGAGAAGCGAAGCTTTGGCGCACCCCTACCTGGTGCGCCAAATGTCAGATTCTGGGTTCCAGCAAAGCCTTGAGGTTCGAACACTTGGGTGTGCATGAAGAACTCTCTCTCCCTAGCTCACTCACACAACGATCTCAAGGCCTAGCTCGTCGAACCCAAAGAACAAGAGACACGAGGGTTTATACTGGTTCGGGCCACCATTTTGGTGTAATACCCTACTCTAGTGTGGTGTGGTGGATTGCCTTGCAGGCTGAGGATGAACAAGTACAAGGTATGAACAGCCTCCTGAGGAGAGGTGTTCTTGAGCTCGGTGAGCTTGGTGGGATGGCCTTGGTGGAATGGATCCGATCCAAGATCAGTCCTTTCCTATGGTGGTGGCTAGTCCTATTTATAAAGGCCCTGGTCCTCTTCCCAAATGTAGGCGGGAAGGGATCCCACATCGGCCAATTTTGAAGGGAGACAACTAGTACAAGCTATCCTGGCAAAAGGTGGTCTTCGCTTGCCAAAGGCTCTAGTGGTGATGCTGTTGTGGGCTCCACGGTGACCTCCGTCCTGCTGGTCTTGGTCTCGTTAAACCGATATGGAAACCTTTGCCTGACGCCTCGGGACTCCTCGCCTGCACCTGCCTCTTTAGCACCAAAGAGGAAACTGGTACACTGCGCCCGCCTGGCCTCGGTCGTCATGGCTCACATCACGTGAATCTCGCGAGGTGCCCCTTGCATAGATATCTCCGCTCCTCGGGAGCCAGCCTAGCGAGGCTGCCCCTAAGGAGGTCTTGGTGTCGTCCGCCTCGCGAGGCTTGGCCCCTCGCGAGGGTCTTGAGTGGTTGTTGTTGAAGATGGGCCGTACCAGGTCGCTGGTGGAGCCATGCCATGGGCCGCAGGTAGGCAGGTCTGGGTACCCCCGTTCCCAGGACGCCGACAAACACCTATCCGGATGACTCTGAGTAGAAAACCGGATACGTATAGTGGAGCAACCATTTGGTAGCTCCAAGTGGAGCGTGGTAGCAGCATCTATAATATGAAATAGATTGGCGAAGTACATGCGGATCTGAATGTTGCAGACCCATTGACTAAAACCTCTCTCACAAGCATAACATGATCAAACCCAGAACTCATTGGGTGTTAATCACATGGTGACGTGAACTAGATTATTGACTCTAGCAAACTCTTTGGGTGTTAGTCACATGGCAATGTGAACTATGAGTGTTAATCACATGGCATGAACTAGATTACTCTAGTGCAAGTGGGAGACTGTTGGAAATATGCCCTAGAGGCAATAATAAATTATTTATTATCATATTCCCTGTTCATGATAATCATTTAGTATCCATGCTAGAATTGTATTGATCGGAAACTCAAATACATGTGTGGATACATAGACAACAACGTGTCCCTAGTGAGCCTCTACTAGACTAGCTCGTTGACCAAAGATGGCGATGGTTTCCTAGTCATGGACATGAGCTGTCATTTGGTAACGGGATCACATCATTAGGAGAATGATGTGATGGACAAGACCCAAACTATGAATGTAGCATATGATCGTGTCAACTTTATTGCTATCGTTTTTTGCATGTCAAGACACCGGAGGAGTACCTTGTGTGTACCAAATGTTGCAACGTAACTCGGTGACTATAAAGGTGCTCTATAGGTATCTCCGAGGGTGTCTGTTGAGTTGGCATGGATCAGGACTGGGATTTGTCACTCCGTATGATGGAGAGGTATCTCAGGGCCCACTCGGTAATACAACATCACAACAAGCTTGCAAGCAATGTGACCAATGAGTTAGTCACGAGATCTTCTATTATGGAACGGGTAAAGAGACTTGCCGGTAACGAGATTGAACTAGTTATGGAGATACCGACGATCGAATCTCGGGCAAGTAACATACGGATAGACAAAGGGAACTACATACGGGATTAGCTGAATCCTTGACATCGAGGTTCAACCGATAAGATCTTCGTAGAATATGTAGTAACCAATATGGGCATCCACGTCACGCTATTGGTTATTGACCGTAGAGGTGTCTCGGTCATGTCTACATGATTCTCGAACCCGTAGGGTCGCACGCTTAACGCTCTGTAGCGCTAGGGTAGTATTGAGGTATTAATAGTGGAAAGTCTAAAGGTTATTCGGAGTCCCGAATGGGATCCTGGACATCACGAGGAGCTCCGGAATGGTCTGGAGGTAAATATTTATATATGGGAAGTCATATTTTGGGCTCCGGAAAAAGTTCGATTTTTTCAGTATTGTACCAGGAAGGTTCTTGAAGGTTCCGGGGGTTCCATCATGGGGCCCAACGACCTAGGAAGGGCCCACATGGACCAAGGGGTGGGGCTACGGCCCACTTAGGCTGGCCACCCCATTCCCCAAGGCACATGTTGTTTAAATCTAGAGCTAAGGTCTTATCCCTAAATTTAAAGGGTTGAATCTAGAGATAAGATGTTATCTCCAAGTTTAAAGGGATTTCAACCTTGTGGCCGGCCCTAGATGGGTTTTGGATGCCCTCCCCTGCCCCCGGGCCTATATATAGATGGGGGAGGCGCATGAGGGCAGCCAACCCTTCACCCTTGCCCATTGCCTATCCCTACTCCTCTCACGTTTCACTGGTACGCGCTTGGCGAAGCCCTGCCGGAGTTCCATTGCCACCACCACCACCACGTCGTTGTGTTGGTTAAGATCTCATCTACCTCCTCTCTCTCGCTTGTTGGATCGGGAAGGAGAGGATGCCGCCGATCCGCACATGTGCTAAACTCGGAGGTGTCTGTAACACCCTTGATGCGGCTATATCTCCCACGTGTCGAAGCACGACTTAGAGGCATAACCGCATTGAAAGCAATGTCGCAAGTGAGGTAATCTTCACACAACCCATGTAATACATAAGGGAAAGAGATACATAGTTGGCTTACAGTCGCCACTTCACACAATACATAAATAAACATCCATCATCCAGATTACACTCAAGGTCCGACTACGGAACCAAAATAAAAGAAGACTACCCCAAATGCTACACGATCCCCGATCGTCCCAACTGGCTCCACTATCGATCATCGGAAAAGACACATAGTAACCACCACGTTCCTCATCGAACTCCCACTTGAGCTCGGTTGCGCCATCTGCACCGCATCGCCGGCACTGCAACTGTTTTGGTAGAATCTATGAGTCACGGGACTCAAAGAATCACACACCCGCGAGATCAAGACTATTTAAGCTTATAGGAAGGACAGAGTTGTGAGGTGGAGCTGCAGCAAGTTTACTAGCATATATGGTGGCTACATTCGCAAAAGAGAGCGAGAAGAGAAGCAAAGCACGGTCGAGAAGCTAGTAGCGATCAAGAAGTGATCCTGAACTACTTACGCCAAGCATAACTCCAACATCGTGTTCACTTCCTGACCACGAGAAGAGACCATCACGGTTACACACGCCGTTGATGTGTTTTAATCAAGGTCAACTTCGGGTTTTCTACAACCGACATTAACAAATTCCCATCTGCCTCATAACCGGGCACGGCTTTCGAAAGATAATACCCCGCAGGGTGTCCCAACTTAGCCCATTATAAGCTCTCACGGTCAACGAAGGATATTCCTTCTACCGAAGACCCGATCAGTCTCGAATCCCGGACTACAAGACATTTCGACAAAGAATAAAACAAGACCAGCAAAGCCGCCCGACAGCCGACAAACCCGATAGGAGCTGCACATATCTCGTTCTCGTGGCACATCCGGATGAACACTACGACGGCAAACCAAGATGCCCCAAGTTGCCTCGTGGTGGCACCGCAAGTGGTTTAGTTTGGACCAACGCCGAGGAGCATTGGCCCGGGGTTAAATAAAGATGACCCTCGGCTCGCGAAAACCCGGGGAAAAAGGCTTAGGTGGCAAATGGTAAAACCAAAGTTGGGCCTTTTGGAGGAGTCTTATTCAAAGCGAACTGTCAAGGGGGTCCCATAAATCACCCAACCGTAAGGAACGCTAAATCAAGGAACATAACACCGTATGACGGAAACTAGGGTGGCAAGAGTGGAACAAAACACTGCATAAGGCCGAGCCTTCCACCCTTTACCAAGTATATAGATGCATTAATTATAGCAGATATATTGTGATATCCCCAACAAGTAAACATGTTCCAACAAGGAACAACATCTCCATGTTCCAACAAGGAACAAACTTCATCTTCACCTGCAACTAGCAACGCTATAAGAGGGGCTAAGCAAAGCGGTAACATAGCCAATCAACGGTTTGCTAGGAAAGGATGGTTAGGGCTTGACATGGCAATATGGGTGGCATGATATAGCAAGTGATAGGCATCGAGCATAGGCATAGCAAAAGAGCGAGCATCTAGCAAGCAAAGATAGAAGTGATTTCGAGGGTATGGTCATCTTGCTCGCAAGGTTCTCGAGTTGTCGAAAGCTTGATCCTCGTAAGCGTTCTCAACAGGTTCCTCGCTCACGCACTCGCCTCCGGCTCTACCCAAAGCAAGAACACAAACAATGGAACCACAATAAATCACGGTGCAATGCCCAAGCAACATGATGCAATACATGGCATGATATGCGAGATGTGATATGCAATGCGATCGCGTTCGAAGGAAAATGATGAACCAGGCATCAACTTGGAAAACCAAGTATGCCGCTGGAAAGGTGAGATGATTTCGGTTGAAATCGATATAAAGATCACCGGAATCGGATGCACAGTTTACAAATGACAAACAAAACAAGAATGGCACAAATCTGCCATTAACAGCATGATGCCACATAGCAAGCAACAAGAAATTAAGCTACTTCACCCAAACGTATCAACAAAGCATATGGAAGTGATCTACTCAAGATGCTTGACAAAAGATGAACACTGAGCTACGGCTAAATCACAACATAACAGGTCCAAACAAGCATGGCAAAAGTGCAAAATATATCAGCTTCACAGACTTATAATAGCAAAACAAGGCATGGAATGAATCTACTCAAAGCATAGAACAAACTTCCCTTACTGACCATGAGCCAAAAAGGATCAGAAGATATGATAGCACCCATGTCAATATAGCAAGTTTCGTTAACAGATTCAGCAACAGGGCATGACAAAAACAGATAACAAGTAAGAGCTCGATGCACTCACTACAGAACATCATGATAAACTAAGCATACATACATGAAGAAGACATGGCATAGAAGCTATACATAGCAAGAACAACATCATAGAATACACGGATCAACTACAACAACCTTGGCAAAATTGAATAACATGTAAACAATCTGCCAGGAAACATTTTATAGCAAAAGTAGAGCTCGATTGACTCAAGCTATGGAACTCCATAACTGCAAATAAAGGCACTGATGGATAGATCATAACCATATGTTCAAAACATCCTTACTGAAGTATCTCAAAATAAGCATGGATCTCTCGGTAGCATCAAGTTAACATGGCATAAAAATATCAGCAAAACAGGGGCTGAAATTAGCAACATCATGAAGCCTAGTTTGCATGCTTGTGCTAGTCACCACATATATCACAAAAATACATGGCATACACCCCTGTAAATATGGCATCGCATATTACAAAACACATCTAGGACTCAAGATCATAGGATGCACACAACAATCATGGAAAAAATGACAAAAGTGCATGTTCTGTTAAGAAACAGAAACTAAGATCACATAGCCCTCTTCCAACAGCATTTTGGGCATCAAGATGAGCTCAAATGAAAATGGTGCAATGGAATAAAATGATCTACTCTTCTAGGTGAACAATTTGGTATGCTACACGCCCAAAACGGAGCCACGAGTGCAAAGTTATGGCATGATGAAATTGCAACAAAATACTAACAGAACTTGACTTAGAGGATTTCGGGGCTCGGGGAAAAGTCAACCGTCTCATGGATCTGGAGATCCGGGCGCGGACTCCGAGGCGGGCTGGCGGGCTCGCCGGAGCGGCGCCGGAGGAGGGAGAAGCCGGGCGGACGAGGCCGGGCCGGCCGGGCGCGACGGTGGCCGGTGACGGCGCGGGCCGGCGGGGCCGGTGGTCGGAGGCGGCGGCGGGCAAGGCTGGGCTGGGCGCCGAGGTGGTGGAGCGAGGCTGGGCCAGGCGGCGGTGAGCGGGCGGGCGGCGTGGGCCGGGAGGGCCTCCCGCGGGCCCTGTGGGCCGGCGGCGGCGGCGATGTGGGCTAGGGTTTGGGGATCCGGAAAATTCGGGGGAGTGCACATATTTATAGGTAGAGGGAGCTAGGAGACTCCAAATGGGGTGCGGTTTTCGCCCACACGATCGTGATCCGACGACGGAGAGAATGGAAGTGACTTAGATGGGTTATTGGGCTATTTTGGAGGGTGTTGGGCTGCAACTTAAAAGAGGCCTTTATGAGAGTGCGGTTAACCGTTGAGTACCAAACGAGCTCCAAATGACCAAACTTGACATGTGGTCACGGTGGTGTACCAAGGCCACTTGACAAACCTCGTCCATTCCGAGAAAGTTTAGTACCCGCCACGGAAAAATGTAAAAGGGGACGCCGGGGACATAGGAGTGCCGGATTGCAAAACGGACAACGGGAAATGCTCGGAATCATGAGACTAACACGTATGCAAATGCGATGCACATGATGACATGATATGAAATGCATGACATGGACAAAATGCAAAATGAAGAAAACCCAACCACGGAGGGAATATCATATCACAATGCCGAAAATGGCAAGAGTTGGAGTTACAAATATGGAAAGTTACATCCGGGTTGTTACAACACTCCACCACTACAAGAGGATCTCGCCCCAGATCTAGGACCTGAAAGAACTCCGGATATTCGAACGGAGGTGATCCTCGCGCCCTGTGTGGCTTCTCGGTCGGAATGGTGTGACCACTTCACTTTCAGGAATTTGATTGACTTGTTGCAGTCTTGCGCTCGGTTTCTTCAAGAATAGCAATGGGGTGCTCATGATAAGAGAGATCTTCTTGGAGGTCAATTTCTTCAAGTTGATAGTGCGCCAGAGTCTTGAAACACTTGCGAAGTTGTGACACATGAAACACATCGCATGTTCGTGAAGTTGGACGGAAGCTCGTTGATAGGCTAGATCGCTCTTTTGCCAATGATCTTGAAAGGACCCACGATCTAGGGGCAAGCTTCCTTTGATACCGGGCGACGAGTGCCTTTCATTGGAGACGCGGAGGTAGACATGGTCTCCGATTTCAAAAGCCACATCACGGTGCTTGTCATCATAATAGCTTTTCCGCGCGATTATGCGGCTTTGAGATTCTCACGAATGACTTTGCACATTTCTTCGCTTCGGATCAAGTCGCTGCCAAGAAGTTGGCGCTCACTGTCTCGGACCAATTGAGAGGAGTACGCACTTTCGCCATAGAGAATTTCGAATGGGGCCTTGCCCAACTCGCTTGGAAGCTGTTGTTGTAGGAGAACTCGGCATATGGAAGACAATCTTCCCACTTCATACCGAAGGAAATGACACAAGCCCCGAGCATATCTTCAAGGATTTGATTGACTCGCCGACTTGGCCACTTGTTTGAGGGTGGAAAGCTGTCTGAAACGAATGTTGGTGCCCATGGCCTTCAAAAGAATCCCAAAACTTGGAGGTAAAGATGCCGCCACGGTCTCAAGAGATCAATTGTGGAATGCCGCAAGGAGACAATCCTCGAGGTGTATAGCTCGCCAACCGAGCTGTTGTGATAGATTCTTTGATTGGAAGAAAATGAGCCACTTTAGTAAGCTTGTCAATGACAACGAAGATAGCATCATTTCCACGCTTTGACTTTGGAAATCCAGTCACGAAGTCCATCTCGATATGATCAAACTTCCATTCCGAATAGCAAGAGGTTGGAGGAGACCAGCTGGTCGTTGGTGTTCGCTTTCACTCTTCCGCAGACATCACACTCATTCACGAATTGAGCAATTTCTCGCTTCATTCGAGTCCACCAATATGATCGCTTGAGGTCATGGTACATCTTCGCATTTCCGTGATGAATGGATAGAAGCGAATTGTGTGCCTCGCTCATAATGACTTTACGAGATCACCCTTAGGAACCACAATCCGTCCTCAAGAAAAGAGTATCTTTGTCATCAATGTGGAAGCACTTGTACTTGAAATGCCCTTGTCGATACCACGCTTCACCTTTTTCACCATGGTATCCAGGAGTTGAGCCTCACGAATTTGGTCTTCCAAAGTAGGAGAGACTATGAGGTTGGCAAGAAAGCCTTGAGGAACAACTTGAAGATTCAGCTTATGGAAAGCTTCACAAAGATCCGTTGGAAGGGCTTGAGGATTAAACTGCTGCAAGAAGCCTTCCTGCTCAAAGCATCTGCAATCACATTGGCCTTGCTCGAGTATATTCAATACTTGGGTTGTACTCTTGAATCATTTCACCCATCGAGTTTGCTCGAGGTTGAGGTTGGGTTGAGTGAAGATATACTTGAGGCTCTTGTGATCGGTGAATATGTCCACTTTCCTTCCCAACAAGAGATGTCTCCAAGTTATCAATGCATGGACAACGCCGCCAACTCAAGATCGTGGATGGGTAGTTCTTTTCGTTGGGCTTCAACCGACGAGAGGTATAGGCCACAACTCTCTTCTCTTGCATTAACACAGACCGAGACCTTGAAGAGAAGCATCACGTAAAACTTCAATGGCTTGGATTCATCAGAGGAGTCAAGACAGAGCTGTGAAGAGTTTCTCTTTGAGAGTATTGAAAGCAACGCCACACTGTGGAGACCGTATATACTTCACATGCTTCGGAGGAGGTTGGAAAGAGGCTTTGCAATCTTAGAAAATTCTCAACGAATCTTCGCAATAGCTTGCAAGACCAAGAAAATCATGAAGTCGCTTGACATTCCGAGGAGGTTCCCAATTCACAACTCAGGACACCTTCTCGGGTTAACAGCGATGCCCTTGGCGGAGATGATATGACCAAGGTAAAGCACTTCATCAAGCCAAAATTCACATTTGGAGAACTTCGATAGAATTGATGTCTCTCGAGCTTGTCGAGCACCAATCGCAAATGTTTGGCATGATCCTTCTTATTCTTGGAGAAGACCAAAATATCATCGAGATAGACCAAGACGAATTCATTGGTGTAGGGGTTGAAGATGAAGTTCATCATTCGAGAGAATGTTGGAGGAGCATTGACAAGGCCGAAAGACATGACATTCATAAGAACCAAAACTTGTTCTGAATGCTGTCTTGGGAATATCTTGTTCACGAATGCGAATTTGATGATAACCCATACGAAGGTCAAGCTTGGAGAACACTTTAGCACCTTTGAGTTGCTCGAAAAGCTCATTGATGTTGGGAAGTGGATACATGTTCTTGTTTGTCTTCTTATTCAATGGACGGTAATCGACACAAAGTCGGTCCGCGCCATCCTTCTTCCGGACAAAAGAACACCACAACCCCAAGGAGATGAACTCGGTCCGATCAAACCCAGACGCTCTTGTTCATCGAGCTGCTTCTTCAATTCCTTCAGCTCATTAGGTCCAAGCTTGTATGGACGCTGTAAACGGGTTCAATGCTGTGCTCAAGATCGATAACGAACTCAACTCGCCGGTGAGGAGGCATTCCGGAAGCTCTTCCGAAAGACATCTTGGTACTCACAAACGATCGAATCGAGAGATAGCATCCAATTCGCCTTCTCATTGAGAGAAAACAACCAATGGTTTCATCACGAGCGGCATAGATGATCACATCATTAGAAGAGTGTGTCAATTGAATTACCCTGGCAGCACAATCAAGTTGAGCTTTGTGCTGATAAAGCCAGTCCATTTCGAGAATTAGATCAATATCCGAGTCACCAAGGACAATTGGTTTAGCCAGAAATCTATAGTCGCCCATCTTGATAGAAACATCCGGGACGCAAATATTAGATGTCATTTGCTTACCCGGGGACACAATCTTCAACGGAATAGGAATCTTTTCCGTCACAAACTCATGCTTGGCAACAAAAGGTCTTGAAATGAAAGAAAGCGATGCACCAAGATCAAATAAGACTTTTGCAGAATATCATTAATCGAGAGATTACCCATTATCACGTCAGTAGATTCCTCCAATTGAGCTGCATTCATCATGTTCACCTTGGCATGCTTTGGATTATGCTTGACCACCGCATTGCTGGAAGATCTCACAGAGGAGGAGGCGGAAGGCGCCTTTGGTTGAAGCACTTGTTCGCATAGTGACCTTTCTCACGACATTTGTTGCAAGTCACCTCGAGAGCGGACGGTGATAAGGAGCATTTGACCTTGGAGCTTGAGAATTAGACTTGTTCGATAGCCTGGTTGGGCGGGTGGGAAGATCCACGACCACCGAGTTCTTCTCACGATAAGGCTGATGGAACGGAGGAGGAGGAAGGTAGAACTTCGCTGCTTAGCTGCCACTTGAGAGGAAGAAGAAGACTGAACTGCATCCCCGATTCTCTTCTTAGAAGCCTCACATTTGAGCTGGGCAGCTTCTTGCTTCAATGCCATGTTGTAGAATTCATCATACTTTTCTCGCTCAAAAGCACGAGAGCTAATTGCAGATCTTCTCCGAGACCACCTCCGAATTGATAGATCATACTCTTTTCATCGTGGACGCCTTGCTTAGCGAAGTTTAGCGAAGCTCGAACTGGATATTGTATTGATACACGACATGTTGCCTTGCTTGAGATTGCGGAACTCCTCACGCTTGCTCTCAACAACACTTTTCGAATGTGGTGAGCTTTGAAGTCTCATGAACTCATCCTGTAATGACACGACCTCCTCTCGAATCTTTGTATTGCTGGTACCACTCAGCAGCTTGGTCCTTGAGTTGAAACAAAGCAAACTTGACAAAGTCCTCGTGTCCGACATTGCTACATTCAAAATGTTTGCAGATGTCCACATGCCAATCGTCGGCATCTCGTGGCCTCGCACGTAAACCGAAAGACTTCGCTGATTAGCGAGGAACTGATTGAGGGTAGCAAAGTGTGGCTGGTTGTTGCCTTGACCTTGATTTCCTTGGTTGCCTTGCCCTTGAGTACGCTCTTGCAAGAGTTGCAAAATCATCTGAGCATTGGCATTGGTGGCTGCCATGATAGTTGCCATGCCTCCGGAGGCGGAGGTGGAGGTGGAGGGTTCGATCGACTCCCATCATTGCGATCCGGATTCGACGCTGGCGGAGCCATCCTCAAGAGGGTGACATCCGTTAGCACTTGATAGACAGATAGACAAGTTGAATCAACGGATAGAAATTGCAACATATAGTCTTCACAATAAACATTCGAACAAGGATGAACGAATGAATTCCAAAATCTAACATCACACGCCCATTAAGGTGAGAAGCCACTTGATTAAGGGTTGATGAAAAAATAACAAGGTACGATCGAACAAATAAGTGGTAAGGATTACCTAATCACAAACCAAATATCTCAAGGGAAGAAATGCTAGAGCTACTTGAATCCCACCTATAAACTCTCAAACTTTATGGTTATGCAATCTGGTGTTGGGGATACAGGGACACAAAATATATCACCCAAACTAACAATACCTAGATCCAATTGTATCCATCCGTCAACACATAACCAAGAAACCTTCGAAATCGTGGTACCTCGACCTTCAAAAGCATCCGTTATACGAGTCATGGCAATACTCCCGAGCTCGCCTCAAAGATCGGGTTATCGGGTTATCTCACCAACAACTGCACAAAAGAGATTTCGATGTCGGCAAAACTCGTATTCCAGAATCGCAACGATAAAATTGTGACGACAACACCTCGGAGCTCAACTCCCGGACACCGCCACAACCCCTAAATGTCGAGGCACCAAGAACAATGTTCTCATCACAAAACCATCGGAACGATTCCAAGATACCAGCGTGATCCTAAAAAAATTTAGTGAAATTTGAGGAGAGGAGAGTCAAAACTTCTACGTCAGAGACCTCACCAGAGCGATTTAAGGACCGGGAGTAAAAAGAATCCTACTCCGATATATATAATCCTAAGACTCAAAACATTTTTGTTCTAGACTCAACAACGCCAAAGAAACAATCAAGCGAGGGGCTCCTAAGTCGGGATGGCTCGATTACCAACTTGTAACGCCTCGATGCGGCTATATCTCCCACGTGTCGAAGCACGACTTAGAGGCATAACCGCATTGAAAGCAATGTCGCAAGTGAGGTAATCTTCACACAACCCATGTAATACACAAGGAAAGAGATACATAGTTGGCTTACAATGCCACTTCACACAATAAATAAATAAACATCCATCATCCAGATTACACTCAAGGTCCGACCACGGAACCAAAATAAAAGAAGACTACCCCAAATGCTACACAGATCCCCGATCGTCCCAACTGGCTCCACTCATCGATCATCGGGAAAAGACACATAGTAACGACCACGTTCCTCATCGAACTCCCACTTGAGCTCGGTTGCGCCATCCGACCGCATCGCCGGCACTGCAACTGTTTTGGTAGAATCTGTGAGTCACGGGACTCAGCAATCTCACACCCGTGAGATCAAGACTATTTAAGCTTATAGGAAGGACAGAGTTGTGAGGTGGAGCTGCAGCAAGTTTACTAGCATATATGGTGGCTACATTCGCAAAAGAGAGCGAGAAGAGAAGCAAAGCACGGTCGAGAAGCTAGTAGCGATCAAGAAGTGATCCTGAACTACTTACGCCAAGCATAACTCCAACACTGTTCACTTCCCGGACTCACCGAGAAGAGACCATCATGGTTACACACGCGTTGATGTGTTTTAATCAAGGTCAACTTCGAGTTTTCTACAACCGACATTAACAAATTCCCATCTGCCTCATAAATCATGGGCACGGCTTTGAAAGATAATACCTCGCAGGGTGTCCCAACTTAGCCCATTATAAGCTCTCACGGTCAACAAAGGATATTCCTTCTACCGAAGACCCGATCAGTCTCGAATCCCGGACTACAAGACATTTCGACAAAGAATAAAACAAGACCAGCAAAGCCGCCTGATTGTGCCGACAAATCCCGATAGGAGCTGCACATATCTCGTTCTCGTGGCACATCCGGATGAACACTACGTCTGACGGCAACCGAAGATGCCCCAAGTTGCCTCTGTGGTGGCACCGCAAGTGGTTTAGTTTGGACCAACGCCGAGGAGCATTGGCCCGGGGTTAAATAAAGATGACCTCGGCTCGCGAAACCCGGGGAAAAAGGCTTAGGTGGCAAATGGTAAAACCAAAGTTGGGCCTTGCTGGAGGAGCCTTATTCAAAGCGAACTGTCAAGGGGTCCCATAAATCACCCAACCGTAAGGAACGCGAAATCAAGGAACATAACACCGGTATGACGGAAACTAGGGTGGCAAGAGTGGAACAAAATACTGCATAAGGCCGAGCCTTCCACCCTTTACCAAGTATATAGATGCATTAATTATAGCAGATATATTGTGATATCCCCAACAAGTAAACATGTTCCAACAAGGAACAACATCTCCATGTTCCAACAAGGAACAAACTTCATCTTCACCGCAACTAGCAACGCTATAAGAGGGGTGAGCAAAGCGGTAACATAGCCAATCAACGGTTTGCTAGGAAAGGATGGTTAGGGCTTGACATGGCAATATGGGTGGCATGATATAGCAAGTGATAGGCATCGAGCATAGGCATAGAAAAGAGCGAGCATCTAGCAAGCAAAGATAGAAGTGATTCGAGGGTATGGTCATCTTGCTCGCAAGGTTCTCGAGTTGTCGAAAGCTTGATCCTCGTAAGCGTTCTCAACAGGTTCCTCGCTCACGCTCGCCTCCGGCTCTACCCAAAGCAAGAACACAAACAATGGAACCACAATAAATCACGGTGCAATGCCCAAGCAACATGATGCAATACATGGCATGATATGCGAGATGTGATATGCAATGCGTATGCGTGCTCCAGAAGGAAAATGATGAACCAGGCATCAACTTGGAAAACCAAGTATGCTGCTGGAAAGGTGAGATGATTTCGGTTGAAATCGATATAAAGATTACCGAAATCGGATGCACGGTTTGCAAATGACAAGCAAAACAAGAATGGCACAAATCTGCCATTAACAGCATGATGCCACATAGCAAGCAACAAGAAATTAAGCTACTTCACCCAAACGTATCAACAAAGCATATGGCAGTGATCTACTCAAGATGCTTGACAAAAGATGAACACTGAGCTACGGCTAAATCACACCATAACAGGTCCAAACAAGCATGGCAAAAGTGCAAAATATATCACTTTCACAGACTTAGTGAAAATAATCGAACATGGCGTAATCAGATCGTGAAGCAATGTTCAGAGCAAGCAAACAGCATTCTACAGGAACTTATAATAGAAAAACAAGGCATGGCATGAATCTACTCAAAGCATAGAACAAAAGTCCCTTACTTACCATGAGCCAAAAAGGATTAGAAGATATGATAGCACCCATGTCAATGTCAATATAGCAACAGGGCATGACAAAAACAGATAACAAGTAGGTATGTTTAAGAGCTGGATGCACTCACTACAGAGCATCTCATGATAAACTAAGCATACATACATGAAAAAGACATGGCATAGAATCTATACATGGCAAGAACAACATCATAGCATACACGGATCAACTACAACAACCTTGGCAAAATTGAATAACATGTAAACAATCTGCCAGGAAACATTTTATAGCAAAAGTAGAGCTCGATTGGCTCAAGCTATGGCACTCCATAATTTCAAACAAAGGCATGGATGGATAGAGCATAACCATATGTTCAAAACATCCTTACTGAAGTATCTCAAAATAAACATGGATCTCTCGGTAGCATCAAGTTAACATGGCATAAAAATATCAGCAAAACAGGGGCTGAAATCAGCAACATCATGAAGCCTAGTTTGCATGCTTGTTCTAGTCACCACATATATCACAAAAATACATGGCATACACCCCTGTAAAGATGGCATGGCATATTACAAAACATATCTAGGACTCAAGATCATAGGATGCACACAACAATCATGGCAAAAATGACAAAAGTGCATGTTCTGTTAAGAAACAGAAACTAACATCACATAGCCCTCTTCCAACAGCATTCCGGGCATCAAGATGAGCTCAAATGAAAATGGTGCAATGGAATGAAATGATCTACTCTTCGAGTCGAACAATTCGGTATGCTACACGCCCAAAATAGAGCCACGAGTGCAAAGTTATGGCATGATGAAAATGCAACAAAATACTGACAGAACTTGACTTAGAGGATTTCGGGGCTCGGGGAAAAGTCAACCGTCTCGCGGATCTGGAGATCCGGGCGCGGACTCCGAGGCGGGGCCGGCGGCGGCTCGCCGGAGCGGCGCCGGAGGAGGGAGAAGCCGGGCGGACGAGGCCGGGCCGGCAGGGCGCGGCGGTGGCCGGTGACGGCGGACGGGGGCGGCGGGGCAGCGGTGGGCGGAGGCGGCGGGTGGCTTGGGCTGGCGGGGCGCCGAGGCGGGCGGAGCGAGAGCTGCATGGCCGCGGCGGCGGTGAGCGGGCGGGCGGCGCGGGCGGGGAGGGCTCCGCGGGCGGGCGGCGGCGGCGATGTGGGCACGCCCACGTGGCGTGCGGCGTTGGTCGGGCGCGCGGCGGACGCGTCTCGCCCGTCCGGACGTGTCCGGGCGCGAGAGGAGCGGGCTAGGGTTTCATCCGGATTTCGGGAAGGGAGCTATATTTATAGGTAGAAGGAGCTAGGACGCCCAAATGGAGTGTAGTTTTTACCACACGATCGTGATCCGACGACGGAGAGCATGGAAGTGACTTAGATGGGTTATTGGGCTATTTTGGAGGGTGTTGGGTTGCAACTTAAAAGAGGCCTTTGCGAGAGTGCGGTTAACCGCTGAGTACCAAACGAGCTCCAAATGACCCAAACTTGACAGGTGGTCTACCGTGGTGTACCAAGGCCACTTGACAAACCTCGGTCCATTCCGAGAAAGTTTTAGTACCCGCCATGGAAAAATGTAAAAGGGGACGCCGGGGACATAGGAGTGCCGGATTGCAAAACTAACAACGGGAAAATGCTCGAATCATGAGACTAACACGTATGCAAATGCGATGCACATGATGACATGATATGAAATGCATGACATGGACAAAATGCAAAAATGAAGAAAAACCCAACCACGGAGGGAATATCATATCACAATGCCGAAAATGGCAAGAGTTGGAGTTACAAATATGGAAAGTTACATCCGAGGTGTTACAGTATCGTTCGTTCGGCACTTGATCGGGAGTTCATGGACGGATCGTGATTTGATCGCGAAGACGTTCGACTACATCAACCGCGTTTCTTAATGATTCTGCTTAGCGATCTACAAGGGTATGTAGATGCAATCTCTCCTCTTATAGTTGTTCATCTCCTAGATCGATCTTGGTGAGCGTAGGAAATTTTTTGTTTCCCATGCAACATTCCCCATCACACCATGCTTTAGGTCTGAGGTGATAAGACACCCGTTCCCGTAACCATTCATCGTCCTTAGTGTCAAGAAGTTCTCAAGCAACACCAAGCCCGACCACTGGCTCAACGATACCTCACAACGATCGAGATGGCCAATGGAGACATCAATAATGCACTGCCCCATATCCCGTTATGCCTCACGGGCTCTCCGCGCTCCTGGTTGAATGGGCTCCCTCGCAACTCCATCCATACTTCAGAAGACTTCAAGCATGAGCTCCCCAACAACTTCGAGGGCACATACCAATGCCCCGATAGTGGTTATGATCTAAATAGTGCCATTCAAGGAGACAACGCATCTGTTCATGAGTTTATTGTGCTTGGATCAAGAAGAGGAACACACTAACCAACGTCTCCGACGAGACAACAATTGACACCTTCATCCACAACGCACAAGACCCCTTGTTCCACCACAAGCTTGGCAAGAAACGGGGAGAAGGCAAGCTAACCTCCATGGCAACACTCATGAAGGTCGCCACAAATACGCTATCAGGGAGGAAACAACTCACACAGGTCGGCGACCCATGCCAGTAGCAGAATAACAGGAGCCCGCCGATGGTAACGGCTCTAGGGGAAGAAACAAGAATTGCAACAGAGACCGCAAGCGCAAAGAGGAGCAAAATCTGGAACTTGTGGCAGTAACACATGATGTTAGCTAGGCCAGCAACAAGAAGAGGGGATGGGAAAACAGGCCCACAACGGCCAACACGCACGTATGAGGATATCATGAGCGGCCCTTACCAGCACCACAGTCATGGGATGTACATGGCAAATTCACTCATCCAGAGAGTGAACGACCAGCTCACAAAAGAGAAGAATGAGAAAACCGGCAATGGAGAAGGCACCAATGACGATCAGAGCCCTCCACCTCCACCAGCCCGGTCCGAATCCCAGGCCTACGACACCATATGTAGTCATTGACACCATGTGCCATAGGCCTACTAACCACCTAAGCTTTTGCTCATGATTTTTTCATTGTTGTCGACTAGAGCCATGGGTGATTAGTCCAGTGGAGCCATGTGACGATGACATGAACCTAGGGTAGGGTCTTAGGCCTGACCTAGACGTCCTACCCAAGTACACGACACAAGAGTCCAAGGCCTACAAAGTTAAACAGAAGATACTGACTGAAATCCTCATGAAGTACAATACACTCGACAGGAAATCTCACTCGGATATCTCAATTCCACTCGACGACCGTAGTTCACTCGGAAGACAAGGATCCACTCGGAGCACAGAAGACCTAGAGCCACCAATGGATGGCAACGGTCAGGAGTTCACTCCATCGTCATAAAAATCATTTAATACAGGCGTTACCAGTAACATACGTAACTTTACTCTCTCATTGAACCCATGTGTAACCGAGGACTGCGAGGGGTCGACGTACTCTATATAAGCCACCCCCTCCCCTCTTGCACAAGGGTTCGCACCCCCCTGTAACTCATACTCCAATCAACAAGCCTCCGCGGCACCGAGACGTAGGGTTGTTACCTCCTCTGAGAGGGGCCTGAACTCGTAAAACCGAGCGTACAACATCATCGTAGCTAGGACTCTGCCCTCTCTTACATACCCCCATATTCTACTGTCAGATCTATTCCCACGACAGTTGGCGCCCACCGTGGGGCGGACGTCTGAGCGACCTCCGGTGAGGTTGCAGTCTTCGATCTTCATCGACATGGTTTCCGGCGGTGGATTGTCCTTGGGTCACGAAATCGGCCTCGGCGCGCTCACCTTCATCGTCGATGACTCAACTTGGCTCCAAGAAGCCCCCCTTGATGTTGAGGCTCTCCCCATTCGCGGGGCAGTGCATTTTCACGCAAGTGCCTGCAACGTCCTCCTGCGGCAGCCGTCGACTCAGTATTGGTCAGATCCCACGACGTCCTCGCTCCCCTCAGCCCGTCGCTGCAAGCGATCCGGTTGCTCGCGACTCCAGCAGTGGGTGAAGCACGCAGTGGCCCGTCAGTCGACCACTCCTCAAATCATGGCAATCGAGCCCGATGACTCCCTCTATGGGTTGTTCGATCTGTCGACTGGTCACTCTGATACTCTCTTGAGTGCAAAAGCAACGACCCCGCGGCGGAGGTACTCATGGTTGGCTCTCAGCGTAGCCCGCCAGGATTTCCCCGTGGAGGTTGTGGCGGAAGCGATGGCCCGTCGCACGGCAACAACGAGTACTGCCCGCGAGCTCTCACTGTGGAATAGAGGGAAGAGATGCGACGCAGAGATGAACAAGCTCTCCAGACCCCCATCATTTGGGAGACCGCCGTGGCTTGATACGTCTCCAACGTATCTATAATTTTTGAATGTTCCATGCTATTATATTATTTGTTTTGGATGTTAAATGGGCTTTAATATGCTCTTTTATATTATTTTTGGGACTAACCTATTAACCGAAGGTCCAGCGCAAATTGTTTTTTTCCTATTTCAGTGTTTCGCAGAAAAGAAATATCAAACGGAATCCAAACGGAACGAAACCTTCGCGAGGATCTTTATTGGAACAAACGCAACCCAGGAGACTTGGAGTGGAAGTCAAGGAAGCAACGAGGCAGCCACGAGGCAGGAGGGCGCGCCCAGGGGCGTAGGCGCGCCCCCCACCCTCGCGGGCCCCTCGTAGCTCCACCGACCTACTTCTTTCGCCTATATATACTCTTATACCCTGAAAACATCCAGGGGAGCCACGAAACCACTTTTCCACCGCCGCAACCTTCTGTACCCGTGAGATCCCATCTTGGGGCCTTTTCCGGCGATCTGCTGAAGGGGGATTCGATCATGCAGGGCTTCTACATCAACACCATAGCCTCTCCGATGATGTGTGAGTAGTTTACCACAGACCTCCGGGTCCATAGTTATTAGCTAGATGGCTTCTTCTCTCTCTTTGGATCTCAATACAAAGTTCTCCTCGATCTTCTTGGAGTTCTATTCGATGTAATTCTTTTTGTGGTGTGTTTGCCGAGATCCGATGAATTGTGGGTATATGATCAAGATTATCTATGAACAATATTTGATTCTTCTCTGAATTCTTATATGCATGATTTAATATCTTTGCAAGTCTCTTCGAATTATCAGTTTAGTTTGGCCTACTAGATTGATCTTTCTTGCAATGGGAGAAGTGCCTAGCTTTGGGTTCAATCTTGCGGTGCTCGATCCCAGTGACAGAAAGGGAACCGACACGTAGTGTATTGTTGCCATCGAGGATAAAAAGATGGGGTTTATATCATATTGCTTGAGTTTATCCCTCTACATCATGTCATCTTGCCTAATACGTTACTCCGTTCTTATGAACTTAATACTCTAGATGCATGCTGGATAGTGGTCGATGTGTGGAGTAATAGTAGTAGATGCAGAATCGTTTCGGTGTACTTGACACGGACGTGATGCCTATGTTCATGATCATGCCTAGGTATTTTCATAACTATGCGCTTTTCTATCATTTGTTCGGCAGTAATTTGTTCACCCACCGTAATATATGCTTTCTTGAGAGAAGCCACTAGTGAAACCTATGGCCCCCGGGTCTACTTTACATCATATAAGTTTCCGATCTATAATTCTAGTTTACTATTTTGCAATCTTTACTTTTCAATCTATACAATAAAATACCAAAAATATTTATCTTATTATCTTTATCAGATCTCACTTTTGCAAGTGGCCGTGAAGGGATTGACAACCCCTTTATCGCGTTGGTTGCAAGGTTCTTGATTGTTTGTGCAGGTACTAGGCGATTTGCGTGTAGTCTCCTACTGGATTGATACCTTGGTTCTCAAAAATTGAGGCAAATACTTACGCTACTTTGCTGCATCACCATTTCCTCTTCAAGGGAAAACCAACGCATGCTCAAGAGGTAGCACAGCCCAAGGTCGCCTCCGCGGCGTGAAGATCATGGTTATCACCAGAACCAGTACCTGGGTCGAGGCCACGGGTAGTTAGATCCTCGATTCCACCGTGGTGACCGCTGTTGAGTGCCCACGCCCCCTCCGAGGGGTGGTTCGTACGCGCCCCGGCGGTATGACGACAGGCACCCGTACGGCAACAAGCGGAGGATTCTGGTCAACCCCCGAGAGCCCGGGTTCAATGCAAGGTCGATTCTCGTATAGGGCCTGGTTGACAGAGGCAGAGCAAACAGAGAAGGGCTGGACAGAGGTCATCCGAGTAGCAGCAAAGCGTTCGTCTTAGGGCCCGAGTGTTTCAGCAGAGCCATTCATGCCGCTGAGATTCCTCCCAACTTCAGGTTGGCTGCAGGAGTGAGCAAGTTTACTGGCGAGTCATAGCCAGACACATGGTTGGAATATTACCGAGTGGCGGTGCAGATCGGTGGAGGCAATGATGAAGTAGCCATGAAGCATCTCCCCTTGATGCTTGAGGGCTCGGCCGGCCTGGTTGAATCAGCTGGCTCCAGCTAGCATATACTGTTGGGAAGACTTGGCTCGGGTGTTTATCAAGACATTTGAAGGCACTTGCAAGCGGCCCGCTGGTCTGTCCAAGTTGCAACACTGTGTTCAGAAGCCTAATGAGACCTTGAGGGATTATATCTAGTGTTGGACTACACTTCACCATCTGGTGGAGAATGTCTCAGAGCACCAGACAGTCTGCGCTTTCAAGGAAGGCGTACGGTACAGAGAGCTCACATTGAAATTTGGTCGCTCCGGGGCCATGACCCTGAATCGGGTGATGGAGATAGCCACTCGGTACGCGAATGGCAAAGAAGAAGACCGACTCCGCAATGGTAAAGGAAGGACAATCGACCATGATGCCGGCGGTGGAAACCCCAGTCGGAAGCTGAAACACAAAGCCAAAGCCACGGGTCAGGCTGAGGCTGAAGTGGTGAATACCCAAGGGAAGTTCAAAGGAAAGCCCAAGGGGCCTTGGGTGCCCAAAAAATGAAGGATCAGTCGGGCCAGGACGTCCTGGATTTACCGTGTCACATCCAGACGAAGAAAGATGAAGAGGGTAACTTGATTTTTACCAAACACACCACTTGACAGTGCAGACTCCTTATACAGCAGTTTCGTGAGGGACAACCCAATGAGAAGGACTCTGATAAGGACAAAGATGAGGAAAAGACCGATGGTTACCCAAAGGTCAATGCTAATTTGGTGATTTTTGCTGATGTTGAGAGCAAAAGTCGACTAAATGTAGGGATGTAAATGGTACGGATAATTTCCGTTCTGAATCCGCATCTGCATCTGCATCCGTTTTTAAGGATATGGTACACACTTTCACAAATCCGACGGATATTCGACGAATATGGTAGCGGATATGGTATTGATAATATCCGATAGATGTGGATTATCCTATATTTTTTGCGGATTATCCAGTGTTATCAAATAGGATTATCTGATAAATTTGGTCCAATCAACAAGCATAAAGACCCAATTAGACCACTGATTAGAATCACCACATATAAATATCATATAAACCTAAACCTAATAGCACTGTCGTATGACTGTACGCATAACATGTACGTGCAAGCACGGCGGATAAACTTGAGAAGATGTATTGTACAAGCTCACTTACCTAATACTCCCTCTGTCCCATAATATAAGAACGTTTTCGACACTACACTAGTGTCAAAAACATTCTTATATTTTGGGATGGAGGGAGTAGCATATAACATATTCTGTTATAAACCAGAGAACACTATGAACCTACGATGGCTAGTGTCTTGCTTCGTGCAGCGTGTATGTTATTAATTTCATTGATCAATAAAAATTGATTGGTTACTTATATATTGTTCTTCTTTGCATAGATCATGATAGATATTATGGAAAAGATGTATATAGATTTTTTATCCGTTTTCGGTCCGAGTCCGCTCCGCTTCTGCTCTGAATCCGTAGTCTGATATAATCTGTATTCGAATCTGCATCTGGTCATTATCCGATCCGCTCCGAATCCAAAAAAAATATGGTAAAGGATATGGTAAAGGCATTAATCTGATCCGTTTACATCCCTAACTGAAAGTCATAAACAGAGAGGTCAACATGGTTGCTCCGGCAACCACGACATACCTCAAATGGTAAAAGACTCCTATTACATTCGACCAGTCTGATCACCCAGCTCACGTTGCTACCCCCGGGCGGCAAGCTTTGGTGGTTGATACGTCCATTTTGCACCATGTTTACCTACTGTTATTTATAATGTTTTTATGCATAATAATGCTTTTTGGAGTAATACTATTGCCTTTTCTGTCATAATTTGCAAGGTACACACAAAGAGGGAGAATTCTGGCAGCTGGAAATCTGGACCTGAAAAAGCTACGTCACGCTACCTATTCTACACAACTCCAAATGAGCTGAAACTTTACGGAGATTTTTTATGGAATATATAAGAAATATTGGAGTCAATAAGTACCAGAGGGGGCCCACCAGGTGGGCACAACACACCTGGGTGAGCCAGGGAGCCCAGACGTGCCCTGGTGGGTTGTGCCCTCCTCGGCCCACCTCTGGTGCCCATCTTCTGGTATATAAGCCATTTTGACCTAGAAAAAAAATCAGGAGAGGACTTTCGGGACGGAGCGCCGCCGTCTCGAGGCAGAAATTGGGCAGGAGCACTTTTGCCCTTCGGCGGAGCGATTCCGCCGGGGGAACTTCCCTCCCGGAGGGGGAAATCATCATCATAATCATCACCAACAACTCTCCCATCTTGGGAAGGGAAATCTCCATCAACCTCTTCAACAACACCATCTCCTCTCAAATCCAACTTCATCTCTTGTGTTCAATCTTTGTACCGAAACTATAGATTGCTACTTGTTGGTGAATAGTAGTGTTGATTACATCTTGTAGTTGATTACTATATGGTTTATTCGGTGGAAGATTATATGTTCAGATCCAATATGCTATTTAATACCCCTTTTAGCTTGACCATGTTTATCACCTGTGAGTAGTTACTTTTGTTCTTGAGGTCGCGGGAGAAATCATGTGGCAACTAATCATGTGAACTTGATATGTGTTCGATATTTTGATAGTATGTATGTTTTGATTCCCTTAGTGGTGTCATGTGAACGTCGACTACATGACACTTCACCATATTTGGGCCTAAGGGAATGCATTGTGGAGTAGTTATTAGATGATGGGTTGCAAGAGTGACAGAAGCTTAAACCCTAGTTTATGCGCTATTTCGTAAGGGACCGATTGGATCCAAAAGTTTAATGCTATGGTTAGAATTTATTCTTCATACTTTTCTCGTAGTTGCGGATGCTTGCGAGGGGGTTAATCATAAGTAGGAGGTTTGTTCAAGTAAGAACAGCACCTAAGCACCGGTCCACCCACATATTAAATAATCAAAGTAGCGAACACGAATCGAATCAACATGATGAAAGTGACTAGATGAAATTCCCGTGTACCCTCAAGAACGCTTTGCTTATTATAAAAGACCGTTTTGGCTTGTCCTTTGCCTCAAAAGGATTGGGCTAACTTGCTGCACTTTTGTTACTATTATCATTACTAGCTCGTTACAAATTATCTTGCTATCAAACTACTCTGTTACTTCAAATTTCAACACTTGCAGACATTACCTTGCTGAAAACCACTTGTCATTTCCTTCTGCTCCTCGTCGGGTTTGCTACCTCTTGAGCACTGCGTTGGTTTTCCCTTGAAGAGGAAAGGGTGATGTAGCAAAGTAGCGTAAGTATTTCCCTCAGTTTTTGAGAACCAAGGCATCAATCCAGTAGGAGGGTACGCGCGAGTCCCTCACACCTACACAAAACAAATAAATCCTCGCAACCAACGCATAAGGGGTTGTCAATCCCTTCACAGTAACTTACGAGAGTGAGATCTGATAGATATTATAGGATAATATTTTTGGTATTTTTGTGATAAAGATGCAAAGTAAAATAAAAGCAAAGTAAAAGCAAAGGCAATAACTCAGTGTTGGAAGATTAATATTATGAAGATAGACCCGGGGGCCATAGGTTTCACTAGTGGCTTCTCTCAAGAGCATAAGTATTTTACGGTGGGTGAACAAATTATTGTTGAGAAATTGACAGAATTGAGCATAGTTATGAGAATATCTAGGTATGATCATGTATATAGGCATCACGTCCGAGACAAGTAGACCGACTCCTGCCTCATCTACTACTATTACTCCACTCATCGACCGCTATCCAGCATGCATCTAGAGTATTTAGTTCATGAAAACGGAGTAACGCCTTAAGCAAGATGACATGATGTAGAGGGATAAATTCATGCAATATGATAAAAAACCCATCTTGTTATCCTCGACGGCAACAATACTATACGTGCCTTGCTGCCCCTCATCCATCGGGAAAGGACACGCAAGATTGAACCCAAAGCTAAGCACTTCTCCCATTGCAAGAAAGATCAATCTAGTAGGCCAAACCAAACTGATAATTCGAAGAGACTTGCAAAGATAACCAATCATACATAAAAGAATTCAGAGAAGATTCAAATATTGTTCATAGATAATCTTGATCATAAACCTACAATTCATCGGTCTCAACAAACACACGGCAAAAGAAGATTACATCGAATAGATCTCCACGAGAGAGGGGGGGGGACATTGTATTGAGATCCAAAAAGAGAGAAGAAGCCATCTAGCTACTAACTATGGACCCGAAGGTCTGAAGTAAACTACTCACACTTCATTGGAGAGGCTATGGTGTTGATGTAGAAGCCCTCCGTGATGGATGCCCCCTCCGGCGGAGCTCCGGAACAGGCCCCAAGATGGGATCTCGTGGGCATGAAGGTTGCGGCGGTGGAATTAGATTTTTGGCTCCGTATATGATCGCTTGGGGCGTGAGGTATATATAGGAGGAAGGAGTACGTCGGTGGAGCAACAGGGGCCCACGAGGGTGGAGGGCATACAGGGGGTAGGCGCGCCTCTACCTCGTGGCTTCCTCCTTGTTTCTTGACGAGGGTCCAAGTCTTCGGATCATATTCTTCCTAAAAATCACGCTCCCGAAGGTTTCATTCCGTTTGGACTCCGTTTGATATTCCTTTTCTGCGAAACTCTGAAATAGGAAAAAAACAGCAATTCTAGGCTGGGCCTCCGGTTAATAGGTTAGTCCCAAAAATAATATAAAAGTGAATAATAAAGCCCAATAATGTCCAAAACAGTAGATAATATAGCATGGATCAATCAAAAATTATAGATACGTTGGAGACATATCAGGGTTTGACAACAAATCAAAAATTACAACTCGATACTTGGAACAAAAAATGACTCTATATGAATGCCTCCGGCGGTGTACCGGGATATGCAATAAATCAAGAGTGACATGTATGAAAGAATTATGAACGGTGGCTTTGCCACAAACACGATGTCAACTACATGATCATGCAAAGCAATATGACAACAATGAAGCGTGTCATAATAAACGGAACGGTGGAAAGTTGCATGGCAATATATCTCGGAATGGCTATGGAAATGCCATGATAGGTAGGTATGGTGGCTGTTTTGAGGAAGGTTTATGGTGGGTGTATGATACCGGCGAAAAGTGTGCGGTATTAAAGAGGCTAGCAATGGTGGAAGGAAGAAGGGTGCGTATAATCCATGGATTCAACATTAGTCATAAAGAACTCATATACTTATTGCAAAAATCTACAAGTTATCAAAGCAAAGTATTATGCGCATGCTCCTAGGGGGATAGATTGGTAGGAAAAGACCATCGCTCGTCCCCGACCGCCACTCATAAGGAAGACAATCAATAAAAAAATCATGCTACGACTTCATCACATAACGATTCACCATATGTGCATGCTACGGGAATCACAAACTTTAACACAAGTATTTCTCAAATTCACAACTACTCAACTAGCATGACTCTAATAGCACCATCTTCATATCTCAAAACAATTATCAAGCATCAAACTTCTCATAGTATTCAACACACTCATAAGAATTTTTACTATTCTTGAATACCAAGCATATTAGGATTATTTAAGCAAATTACCATGCTATTTAGGACTCTCAAAATAATCTAAGTGAAGCATGAGATATCAATAGTTTATATAAAACAAATCCACCACCGTGCTCTAAAAGATATAAGTGAAGCACTAGAGCAAAACTATATTACTCAAAAGATATAAGCGAAGCACGTAGAGTATTCTAACAAATTCCAAATCATGTATGGCTCTATCAAAAGGTGTGTACAGCAAGGATGATTGTGGTAAACTAAAAAGCAAAGACTCAAATCTTACAAGACGCTCCAAGTAAAACACATATCATGTGGTGAATAAAAATATAGCTCCAAGTAAAGTTACCGATGGAAGTAGACAAAAGAGGGGATGCCTTCTGGGGCATCCCCAAGCTTTGGCTTTATGGTGTCCTTAGATTATCTTGGGGGTGCCATGGGCATCCCCAAGCTTAGGCTCTTGCCACTCCTTGTTCCATAATCCATCAAAATCTTTCACCCAAAACTTGAAAACTTCACAACACAAAACTTAACAGAAAATCTCGTGAGCTCCGTTAGCGAAAGAAAACAAAAGACCACTTCAAGGTACTGTAATGAACTCATTCTTTATTTATATTGGTGTTAAACTTACTTTATTCCAACTTCTCTATGGTTTATAAACTATTTTACTAGCCATAGATTCATCAAAATAACCAAACAACACACGAAAAACAGAATCTGTCAAAAATAGAACAGTCTATAGCAATCTGTAACTAACGCAAACTTCTGGAACTCCAAAAATCAGCCAAAATAGGACGACCTAGAAAATTTGTTTATTGATCAGCATAAATTGGAATCACTATTTTATCACGTTATGGTGATTTTTAACAATTTTTTTCGTGAACAGAAAGTTTCTGGAAATTACAGCAAGATCAAATAACTATCATCCAAGAAGATCCTATAGGTTTAACTTGGCACAAACACTAATTAAAACATAAAAACACATCTAACCGAGGCTATAACAAATATTTATTCCTAAACTGAAGCAAAAAGCAAAAAACTAAAAATGAAATTGGGTTGCCTCCCAACAAGCGCTATCGTTTAACGCCCCTAGCTAGGCATTGATAATTTTAATGATGCTCGCAAGAAAGACAAGAATTGAAGCACAAAGAGAGCATCATGAAACACGTGACAAACACATCTAAGTCTAACATACTTCCTATGCATAGGCATCTTATAGGCAAACAAATTATCATAGCAAGCAAAAACTAGCATATGCAAGGAAGCGGAAAGAAACAATAGCAATCTCAACATAACGAGAGGTAATTTATTATCATGAAATTTTTTATGACCATATTTTCCTATCTCAAAATAATTAAATGTGGGATCATAAGCAAATTCAATAAAATAGCTATCACATAAAATATTTTCAACACGGTCCACATGCATGCAAAGTTGACACTCTTCCGAAATACTGGGATTATCATTAACTAAAGTCATGACCTCTCCAAACCCACTTTTATCAAAAAATTCATAAGATTGAATATTCTCCAAATATGTGGGATCTAAAGTTGACACTCTTCCAAACCCACTTTCAATATTATTCCAAACAATATTATCAATCTCATATTCATCATGGGGATTAGATAAATTTTCAAGATCATAAGAAGAATCACCCCAATCATGATCATTGCAACAAGTAGTAGACATAGCAAAACTAGCATCCCCAAGCTTAGGGTTTTGCATATTATTAGCACAATTGACATCAAGAGAATTTATAATAAAATTATTGCCATCATGTTTTTTATTCAAGGAGCTATCGTGAATCTCTTCATAATTTTCTTGATCACAATTTTCAGATTCACAAATTTCAAGCAAAACTTCATAAAGGTAATATAGTGCACAAAACTCACTAGCCATTGGTTCATCATAATTGGATCTCTTAAAAAGATTAGCAAGCGGATGAGGATCCATAGATCTTAGCTTCTCTGTTTAGGAATAAATACTCAACTATTTCAACCAAGCGAGCAAACGAGCCAAGAAAGACATCAAGGCAAACGAAAAGACGAACGGAAAAAGGGCGAATAAAACGGCAAGGGTGAAGTGGGGGAGAGGAAAACGAGAGGCAAATGGCAAATAATGTAATGCGGGAGATAAGGGTTTGTGATGGGTACTTGGTATGTTGACTTTTGCGTAGACTCCCTGGCAACGGCGCTAGAAATCCTTCTTGCTACCTGTGGGTGTCAAAACCGGCGGATCTCGGGTAGGGGGTCCCGAACTGTGCGTCTAAGGCGGATGGTAACAGGAGGCGGGGGACACGATGTTTACCCAGGTCCGGGCCCTCTCGATGGAGGTAATACCCTACTTCCTGCTTGATTGATCTTGATGATATGAGTATTACAAGAGTTGATCTACCACGAGATCGTAGAGGCTAAACCCTAGAAGCTAGCCTATGGTATGATTGTTGTTGTCATACGGACTAAACCCTCCGGTTTATATAGACACCGGAGGGGGCTAGGGTTACACAGAGTCGGTTACAAGGAAGGAGATCTACATATCCTTATTACCAAGCTTGCCTTCCACGCCAAGGAGAGTCCCATCCGGACACGGGACGAAGTCTTCAATCTTTTATCTTCATAGTCCAACAGTCCAGCCAAAGGATATAGTCCGGCCAAAGGATACCCCCTAATCCAAGACTCCCTCAGTAGCCCCCGAACCAGGCTTCAATGACGATGAGTCCGGCGCGCAGATTATTTTCGGCATTGCAAGGCGGGTTCTTCTCCAAATCCTGAATACCTATTGAATAGTGTCCGGCTTCCCATAAATGTTGCGCTTCTTGGCTTCCACGTCCAATAATGGATATCTTCCACGTGTCGAGCGAATGCGAGAAGCCGGGGCATTTTTACATTTGCCACCCTAGCTATGTGGGTAAACTGTCTATTAAAGAGACGGGGATTCTTAGATCCAAATCACACCATCCTCCCACGGCGAGTATCCATCGGAGCACGCTCGGAAAAATTCTTTCCAGCATGGCCGGCCATCGCAGCTCCTCCTCTCGCTCCCGTAGCCCTAAGCCCGGAGATTGGAAGAAGTGTTCCGTCCCACACAGTCAATTATTGGAGTTACAGACCCAGGGATTTCTCCCTCCAGCGTATATGGTCCCCGTTCGAGCCAGGCTCGCTACCTATAATGGCGGGGAGCAAGCGGAGAGCTTTCCCAATCCCTCCAAGGGGGAGCGGGTATGCCTCGTCCCTTATTTATTAAGGGGACTCAGATTTCCAATCCATCCGTTCTTCCGAGGGCTCCTGGAGTTTTACGGCCTCCAGTTGCACAACTTCACCCCTGCTTCCATATTGCACATCGCTGGTTATGTAGCCCTTTGTGAGCTGTTTCTGGGCTGCGAAGCTCATTTCGCGTTGTGGAAGAAGCTATTCTGCCTTGTGCCCCGTACACAGAGGGGGTCAATATATCAAGTGGGCGGAGCCGAAATATGGCGCATCGCCGGGACCGGATACCTGTCCGGTACCCCGAAGAAGATGTCCGAAGACTGGCCTTCGGAGTGGTTTTATATGGAGGACGTCCCCCTTCCGGATCCTATTCGGATTGGTCTTCCCGAGTTCGACAATGCCCCTTTGAAGAAACACCGGCTGGCGCCTCGGGTCCTCGTGGAGGAAGATAACAGAGATGTCCTTTACCGATGGGCGGATAAAGGTGCTGGCTCAATCAGACCGACAATAACCGAGGTTATGTCAATATGCATTATGCGGGGTGCAGCCACTTCAATATCGAGGACACCCCATGTGGCACTTCAACAGGAAGATGATGCCACTCGCCTGCGGCGTAAGGGACCGGACTCGATTCTGTTGCTCTAGCAAAATTATGTCTGATTTGTATAAGGGAGAGGAAGAGGAGTTCCTTCGCATTAAGCCACGGGATGGATTCTCCATGTACAACCCTCCAAGTTGGGTGAGTTGTCATTCTTTACTCCCACCCTTCCCGCATTCATCGTCATACGTTTTTACCTTGCCATTTCATGGCAGGAACTGCGAAAAGCTGTAAGGGAGGTCAACAGCCCACCTCCACAACTGGAGGATCCTAGCCGGTCCCTCGACCCTGGCCTCAAAGAGGATCCGGACATATTTGTGGAGCTGATCCACAGGATATTCTATCAATTAAGCTGTGATAATGCCATGGTGGCCATTATAGCTGACTATCCTGGGCTACTCCCAGCCTCGCATGTAAGTAAAACCGGAGTCCCGTCTTCCAAGAAGGATCCCCTTTTATGCACTTCACCTACCGTACCTGTGTGGTGTTTTACAGGGAAGGTCCTCGGGACGCCATGCCGAACCCGCGGTGACTCGCCAACAAGGGGCACCGAAGCCGAGCAGGCTAAAAAGGAAGGCGGTTCGGACGGAGACGCCAGTGCAGAGGTATGATACCAAACCTCGCTCCGTGGTTATCGTCTTTTAAAACATAATAATGCCCATGTTTCCTAGAAGGAAAAACGCTCGCCGGACTATATCCAGAGAGGTTGCCAATCACGCCTCTACCAGTCGGGCTCCAGGGCCGGACATAGAGGCGGAAGCTAACACAAGGCACGCGCCGGATGCTCCTCCTTTAGAGGACGCGGATAAAATATCCGCTACAAATTCCGAAGTGGAGAGCGCCATGAATCATAGGCGTCGCCAGGCTGTACTCCATGATGCTTGTTTCTCCCAAGAAGCGTTTGATGCCTTCAACTCAGGAGATGCGTACATCTGTGCTGCTCAAAATGGTCTTGCCAGGGCCACAGACCAGTATGTAAAGGATATACGGGTAAGAAAATTTGATGATTATATATATCAGTAGCCCCTGAGGCTTGAAACAGTTGGCACAACTGATTTAAGGATCATTATTTGTGCAGGTTCTTACAGAGAAGAATACCCAGTTGTCTCAAGAGCTGGAAGAGTGCAAGGCCCAGCTACGGGCCGCAATTGCCGCATTGAAGGAGTCCGAGAAGGCCCCCTCTGGTAACACTTGTTTCAAAGAATGATAGGTACCATATAGTATGCGGCATGCCTGCAAATCTAACAATAGATATTGCAGATGACTCTGGAGTGAATCCGGATGAGCAACATGCCATACGGCAGCTAAAGGCTGGCGAGCGCGTGCTTACAAAAGTTAGGCGGGAGAAAAACGATCTCCAAGACGCCAATACCCAGCTGAGCGTGGAACTGAAGGATGTTCAGCTCAGCTTGCGGACTCCGTGAAGGAGAATAATCGGCTTCGACGCGGCATTTTTAGTAAGTGCTTGAACGAACTGCAGGTATGCTGACGGGTCGTCCTGCGGAGGAGATGCCCGGGTCTACGGGTGATCTTCTACCAGAGCTCTCACAACTGCACGAACAAGTTCGGCAGGTGATGCAGGGTATTTCCCAGGCCTTGTGGCCATCGGTCTTCCTGCCAGGAGGCATTGGAGAGCTTGCAGAGAAGCTCAAGGGAGTGTGGTGGCGCTTCCGATTATGGAAGATATCGGCCTGCTGTCAAGGTGCTAGGGAAGCCTGGGCCATGGTGAAGACGCGGTATACCAAGGCTGGCCCAAACCACATGGCCGAGGTCGGAACTATGGGGCCTGATGGAAAGGAGATCCCCGTCAGTTTGGTGCATGACCAAGTAGAATTAGCCGCAAAGTATTCCCAACAGGATTGTAGGCTAGACAGCATGTTGCATGGGATAGAAGAAGAATTTAGTCAGTCTAAGTGACTGTGTAATTGAAATGACATGTATAATGTCTCTAGCCGGATTGTAAATCATTTGTCATGGCGGACCTTTAAGCTTCGACCTCGGGACCCTATAGTCCGGAGTGTATCCGAATACCCGCTCAGTTATGTAAAAACCGGGGTATGCATGGAAACCAGGTGTAGGGGTCATAAGTGCTTGAACAGACAAGTACCCAACTAGCTATGTTATATTACATGGATAGTAAGAAACATCTTCCAGGGAGAATAGTTCCGTTAAGGGTTCCTTTCCCTGGGTACGCATGCCCTAATGTGCATGTCAGAACTGCGAAAAGAGACGCGGGTTACAATCATCTAGGGCATGTATCAAAAATAGATAAAAGTCATCTTTTGTTCACCGACCGAATATTCCCTTAAGAATGCTAGCTTTCGGCTTCACCCAGTCTGAGGTACACATCCGGCTGACCCAGCAAGAATAATCGCAGAGGTGCTCCCTTATGCCCTAGCCAATTAATGTGAACGAGGGCATAAATACAAGAGCCAGGCAACCCAGCTTGGCAAAAACTTAAGTCATATCGATGCATATAATGACAAAAAAAGGTACATGTGGAAGAATAACACATGTATGGGGCATAAAGCCCAGAAAAATAGTTATATTAAGCTTCTGTATAAGAAGCCCCCAGGTATAATGAGCGCGGTTAGCGCATCAATACTGTGTAGTCAAGACACAAGTTAGACTTTTGAGGCCTTGAGGAGATAGAAAAAGGAGGAAGAAAGAAAGAAAAGACAGATAACGGATGTGCAAAAAATGGACGGCGGTAAGGAGACGAATCCAGAGTCCGGCGCTAGGCATAGAATCTTCGGAGTCTGGCTGCATTCCATGGGTTTGGCTCGAGTCGATTGTCCGATGCATCCCGCAGACGGTACGCTCCGCCGGTCAGAACTTGGTCAATAATGAAGGGACCTTCCCATTTGGGCTTGAGTTTGTTCATTTTCTTCTCCGGCAGACATAGAACTAGTTCGCCAATGTTATAGGTTTTGGCCCGGGCTTCTCTGCTTTGGTATCTTCGAGCCTGTTGCTGATAGAATGCGGAACGGGCTTTTGCCACGTCGCGCTCCTCCTCCGTATGCCCAACTGTCCTGCCGATCGAGCTCGGCCTCTTTTTCTTCATACATGCGCACTCGAGGTGAGTCATGAATTATGTCGCAGGGCAAAACCGCCTCTACGCCGTACACCATAAAAAACGGTGTGTATCCGGTAGTGCGATTCGGCGTGGTCTGCAGCCCCCATAGTACAGAGTCGAGCTCCTCTACCCAGTGCGTGTTAGACTCCTTTAAGGACCGCACTAATCTGGGTTTGATGCCGCTCATGATAAGACCATTTGCTTGTTCGACTTGACCGTTAGTTTGCGGGTGATAGACAGAAGCATAATCGAGCATAATGCCCATGTTGCTGCACCAAAATTTTACCTCATCGGCTGCAAAGTTCGTGCCATTGTCAGTGATGATGCTATGGGGGACGCCATAACAGTGTACAACCCCAGATATGAAGTCTATCACCGGTCCGGATTCGGCCGTTTTAACGGGTTTGGCTTCTATCCATTTGGTGAATTTATCCACCATGACCAGTAAGTATTTTTCTTATGGGTTCCCCTTTAAGGGTCCAACCATATCAAGCCCCTGCACCGCAAAAGGCCAGGTAATGGGGATTGTTTGGAGAGCGTGTATGCATATGGCTTTGGTTTAAAAAAATCTGGCAACCGACGCAGCGTTGGACCAAGTCCTGTGCATCTGCCCGGGCCGTTGGCCAATATAAACTTGTACGGAAGGCCTTGCTTACAAGGGCCCGGGCTGCGGTGTGGTGGCCGCCGAGTCCAGAATAAATTTCTGCCAAAAGCTTCCGCCCTTCCTCTTCGGAGATGCACCTTTGAAGGACTCTGGTAGTGCTTTTCTTATAAAGCTCTCCCTCGTGGACCTTGTAGGCTTTAGATCGCCGCACTATGCAGTGTGCCTCATTTTGGTCCTCGGGAAGTTCCTGCCTGGTTAGGTAGGCCAGGGATGGTTCTGTCCACGGGGCGATGACGGCCATTATTACGTGGGTTGAAGGTGTTATTTCGGTGGCAGAGCCTCCGATTATGTCAGAGTGTTCGGTATCTGGCGTTGTGGCCGGGTCCGGACTATTGTTATCGGTGTCCCCTTCCCATACCACGAATGGCTTAAATAGCCTTTCCAAGAAGATGTTAGGTGGGACGGGGTCGCGCTTAGCGCCAATACGTGCGAGGATATCCGCTGCCTGATTGTTTTCCCGGGCCACATGGTGGAATTCGAGCCCCTCGAACCGAGCTGACATTTTGAGGATGGCGTTGCGATAAGCCGCCATTTTCGGATCCTTGGCATCGAAGTCTCCATTTATTTGGGATATTGCGAGGTTCGAGTCCCCACGCACCTCCAGGCGTCGAATGCCCATGGAAACTGCCATCCGAAGACCATGTAACAGGGCCTCGTATTCGGCTGCGTTGTTGGAGTCTGTGTACAGTATTTGGAGTACATATTGGACTGTATCTCCGGTGGGGGACGTCAGGACGACACCAGCCCCCAGACTAGCCAGCATTTTAGAGCCGTCGAAGTGCATGATCCAATTGGAGTGTGCACCGTACTCTTTAGGGAGTTCGGCTTCTGTCCATTTGGCGACAAAGTCGGCCAATACTTGTGACTTAATGGCTCGCCGGGGTTTATATGTTATGTCGAACGGGAGGAGCTCGATGGCCCATTTAGCAATCCGGCTCGTGGCATCGCAGTTGTTTATTATGTCATTGAGTGGTACTTCCGAGGCCACTGTGATTGAACACTCTTGAAAGTAGTGTCTTAGTTTCCGGGATGCCATGAATACCGCATATGCTATCTTTTGATAATGCGGGTAGCGTGATTTGCACGGAGTGAGGACAGGGGATACATAATATACCGGCTTTTGAAGTGGGAATTTATGTCCGTCCGTTTCTCGTTCGACAACGAGCACTGCGCTTACAACTTGATGAGTTGCCGCTATATATAGCAGCATTGGTTCGCCGATGTTTCGCGCGGACAGGATTGGGTTGGTGGCCAGGATGGCCTTTATGTCTTCCAGTCCGGCCGTGGCCGCGTTCGTCCACTCGAAGTGTTCGGTGCGCCAAAGAAGGCGATAAAGGGGTAATGCCTTTTCTCCTAATCGGGAGATAAAGTGTCTTAAGGCCGCCATGCCTCCAGTTAATTTCTGGATTTGCTTGAGCTCAGTTGTGATGGCCAACTATGACAGGGCTCGGATTTTAGCCGGATTTGCTTCAATTCCTCTACTGGAGACGATGAAGCCCACGAGCATTCCGGCGGGCACGCCAAAAACGCATTTTTCCGGATTGAGCTTGATGTCGTATGTTTGGAGATTGTCGAACGTGAGCCTCAAGTCATCTATTAAAGAGTCAACGTGTCTGGTTTTAACGACCACATCGTCTACGTATGCCTCCACTGTTTTGCTGATCTGTTTTTCCAGGCATGTCTGAGTCATGCGTTGATACGTTGCACCGGTGTTCTTGAGCCCAAAAGGCATAGTGTTAAAACAGAGGGGCCGTATGGCGTGATAAATGTCGTTGCGGCTTAGTCGGACTCTGCCATCCTAATTTGATGGTATCCGGAGTATGCGTCGAGGAAGCACAATGAGTCGTGTCCTGCGGTAGCGTCGTTAATTTGATCGGTGCGAGGGAGGGGGTAGGGATCCTTTGGGCAAGCCTTGTTGAGGTCCTTGAAATCGACACATAGGCGCCAGGATTTGTCCTTCTTTGGTACCATCACCAGGTTTGCTAGCCAGTCCAGATGTTTTATTTCTCTAATGAATCCGGCCTCCAACAACTTGGCTAGTTCTTCTCCCATGGCTTGTCTCTTAGGTTCAGAGAAATGCCGAGGAGTCTGCTTGACCGGCTTGAATCCCTTTAGAATGTTAAGGCTATGCTCGGTCAGCCTGCGTGGGATTCCTGGCATATCTGAGGGATGCCAGGCAAATATGTCCCAATTCTCGCGCAGGAACTCCCATAGTGCAGCGTCTACAGCGGGGTTTAACTGTCCCCGATGGAAGCTATTTTTGTGGGGTCCGTTGGGTGGACTTGGAATTTGACTATTTCATCCGCTGGTTTAAAAGAGGTGGACTTGGATCTCTTGTCGAGTATCACGTCGTCCCTGTCCACTGTGGAGTGTAGCGCAGTTAATTCCTCTGCAGCGAGGGCTTCGGATAATGCCTCGAGGGCCAGTGCGGCTGTTTTGTTTTCGGCGCGGGGCGCTATGTCCGGATCACTAGCTAGAGTGATGATTCCATTGGGCCCGGGCATTTTGAGCTTCATGTACCCGTAACGGGGTATGGCTTGGAAGATCGTGAATGCCTCCCGCCCTAAGAGGGCGTGGTATCCGCTACCGAACGGGGCATCCTAGAATGTAATTTCTTCGGACCTATAATTCTCCAGAGTGCCGAATACCAAATCTAGTGTGATTTTCCCAGCGCAGCGTGCCTCCCGACTAGGGATGATTCCTCTGAAGGTCGTGCTGCTTTTCTCAATGCGGTTTCTGTCTATTTCCATTTTTTGAAGAGTTCCTCATAAATGAGGTTTAATCCGCTGCCGCCGTCCATGAGCACTTTAGTGAGCCGAAAGCCATCCATAATTGGACTAAGGACCAATGATGCTGGTGCTCGGGCTGTTCAGAATTTAGGTTCATCACTGGCATTGAAGGTGATAGCCGTGTCGCTCCATGGATTTATTGCTGCCATGTGGCAGACTTTGGCAAGGCTACGGAGTGCTCGCTTGCGCCTATTATTTGAGGCGAATGTCTCGAAGACTGTCAATACTGTATTGTTATCCACGGGATGGTGCTCTGCGGTGTTTTGAATGAGGATATTCTCTCTGCTTTTGGCCACTTTCCGGAGGACCCAACATGCTCTCAGGCTGTGTGTTGGTATGGTATCCGCTGTACTGTGGATTTTGCAGGGCCCGTTAAGCCATCCCTCCAATACGGTTCCACGTCCTGTAGTGGGCTTTTGCTTCTTTGTGATTGAATCGGGCAACTTATGAGAGTACACCCTTTTAATTCGGACTGTGTGTTTAGTCAGAGCCGGATTATCCCAGAATTTTGTTTCGGTTTTCCAGGCACTTTCAATCACACAGTACTTCCGTACTATGGCCACCAAGTCAGCGAAGCGTGCTATGTCACGGCGACTTATGGCGTTAAGGATTCCCTTGTCCATGCAATTATTGCAGAAAAATGATATTGCGTCTTCCTCGTGACAGTCCTTAACCTTGTTCATCACAAGGAGGAATCTGGCCCAATAATGATGTACTGTTTCCTGGGGCTCTTGCCTAATGTGGGAAAGATCGTTTATATCTGGGTGGGTGGATGGATTTGAGTCCGAACCCTGACCCGATCTGAGACCCAGGGGCAGAGGAGTTTCCGATCTTGGAAGTTCGGGCTCCGGGATGTTGCCCAATAAGTCTGGCCCGCTGCCTGATTCTAGGTTCACGGCTTGGTTGATGTCCTTCTGTAAACGGGTATCCGACTCAGAGAGCTCAGGAATCCGGACATAGTTTTTCCTCAAGATAGAGGAAGAATCGCCGCATTGTTCCTCCACCACTGCTATCTGATGGGTGACCGGCGGAGAGTTAATCTCCCTTTGGTCGGGTTTAAGCCCAATCCGATCATAGTCTGTAGCGACTCCCAAAGCGGCGATGTGATCCAAGAGCTCGTTTAGCGAAGAGAGCTCCATTGGATTCATCTGCTCGGCAAGTTCCGAGCCGACGTGGAGGCTGTTTTCGATGACCCAAGAAGTCATCGTCGGTGCAGCAGCCGAACGGGCGGTCATAACGAAGCCGCCTAGCCGAAGAGTTTGGCCGACAGCCAGGGCTCCCCCAGAGGTGACGTTGTCCTTGACAACGAGGAGAGGCATCCTTCCTTATGGCGATGGCACAGTGGAACTCTCAATGAAAGCACCAATGTCGGTGTCAAAACTAGCGGATCTCGGGTAGGGGGTCCCGAACTGTGCGTCTAAGGCGGATGGTAACAGGAGGCGGGGACACGATGTTTACCTGTGTTGGGCCCTCTCGATGGAGGTAATACCCTACTTCCTGCTTGATTGATCTTGATGATATGAGTATTACAAGAGTTGATCTACCACGAGATCATAGAGGCTAAACCCTAGAAGCTTGCCTATTGTATGATTGTTGTTGTCCTACGGACTAAACCCTCCGGTTTATATAGACACCAGAGGGGGCTAGGGTTACACAGAGTCGGTTACAAGGAAGGAGATCTACATATCTGTATTGCCAAGCTTGCCTTCCACGCCAAGGAGAGTCCCATCTGGACACTGGACGAAGTCTTCAATCTTGTATCTTCATAGTCCAACAGTCCAGCCAAAGGATATAGTCCGGTCGTCCGGATACCCCCTAATCCAGGACTCCCTCACTACCTCTTGAGCACTGCGTTGGTTTTCCCTTGAAGAGGAAAGGGTGATGCAGCAAAGTAGCGTAAGTATTTCCCTCAGTTTTTTAGAACCAAGGTATCAATCCAGTAGGAGGCTACACGCGAGTCCCTCGCACCTACACAAAACAAATAAATCCTCGCAACCAACGCAATAAGGGGTTGTCAATCCCTTCACGGTCACTTACGAGAGTGAGATTGATAGATATGATAGGATAATATTTTTGGTATTTTTGTGATAAAGATGCAAAGTAAAATAAAAGCAAAGTAAAACCAAAGGCAATAACTAAGTGTTGGAAGATTAATATGATGAAGATAGACCCGGGGGCCATAGGTTTCACTAGTGGCTTCTCTCAAGAGCATAAGTATTTTACGGTGGGTGAACAAATTACTATTGAGCAATTGACAGAATTGAGCATAGTTATGAGAATATCTAAGTATGATCATGTATATAGGCATCACGTCCGAGACAAGTAGACCGACTCCTTCCTGCATCTACTACTATTACTCCACTCATCGACCGCTATCCAGCATGCATCTAGAGTATTAAGTTCATGAAAACGGAGTAACACCTTAAGCAAGATGACATGATGTAGAGGGATAAATTCATGCAATATCATAAAAACCCCATCTTGTTATCCTCCATGGCAACAATACCATACGTGCCTTGCTGCCCCTACTATCACTGGGAAAGGACACCGCAAGATTGAACCCAAAGCTAAGCACTTCTCCCATTGCAAGAAAGATCAATCTAGTAGGCCAAACCAAACTGATAATTCGAAGAGACTTGCAAAGATAACCAATCATACATAAAAGAATTCAGAGAAGATTCAAATATTGTTCATAGATAATCTTGATCATAAACCCACAATTCATCGGTCTCAACAAACACACCGCAAAAGAAGATTACATCGAATAGATCTCCACGAGAGAGGGGGAGAACATTGTATTGAGATCCAAAAAGAGAGAAGAAGCCATCTAGCTACTAACTATGGACCCGAAGGTCTGAAGTAAACTACTCACACTTCATTGGAGAGGCTATGGTGTTGATGTAGAAGCCCTCCGTGATGGATGCCCCCTCCGGCAGAGCTCCGGAACAGACCCCAAGATGGGATCTCGTGGGTACAGAAGGTTGCGGCGGTGGAATTAGGTTTTTGGCTCCGTATCTGATCGTTTGGGGGTGCGTAGGTATATATAGGAGGAAGGAGTACGTCGGTGGAGCAACAGGGGGCCCATGAGGGTGCAGGGCGCCCCCCCCCTACCTCGTGGCCTCCTCCTTTGTTTCTTGATGTAGGGTCCAAGCCTCCTGGATCATATTCTTCCTAAAAATCACGTTCCCAAAGGTTTCATTCCGTTTGGACTCCGTTTGATATTCCTTTTCTGTGAAACTCTGAAATAGGCAAAAAAAAACAGCAATTCTAGGCTGGGCCTCCGGTTAATAGGTTAGTCTCAAAAATAATATAAAAGTGAATAATAAAGCCCAATAATGTCCAAAACAGTAGATAATATAGCATGGAGCAATCAAAAATTATAGATACGTTGGAGACATATCAGGGTTTGACACTCTTACTTATCGAAAAGGCTACAATTGATCCCATATACTTGTGGGTCATCAAGGCCATTTTCTGGCGCCGTTATCGGTGAGTGAAGCGCTCTTGGTAAGTGGAAATCGGTAAGGAAAAATTATTACTACGTTCTAAAATTTATTGTCACTTGTTACTATGGAAAACAATCCTTTGAGGGGTTTGCTCAGGGTATCTTCACCTGGACCGGAACCGCAATTAGTTACCCCTCAACCTACTGCACCTACTGAAAATGTTGAATATGAAATTCCTTCAGGTATGATAGAACAACTGCTAGCTAATCCTGATGCAGGAGATGGAACCGAACATCCTGATATGCGCTTGATATATGTGAAAGAAATTTGTGGATTGTTTAAGCTTGCAGGTTTATCTGGGGATGAATTTAAGAAGAAGGTTTCCCCTTTATCTTTGAAGGGAAAAGCATTGGCATGATATAGGCTATGCGATGATATTGGATCTTGGAATTGGAATCGGTTGAAATTGGAATTGCACCAAAAAAAATATCCTATGCATCTAGTTCATCGTGATCAGAATTACATATATAATTTTTGGCCTCGTGAAGGAGAAAGTATCGCTCTAGCTTGGGGGAGGCTTAAGTCAATGTTATATTCATGCCCCAATCATGTGCTCTCAAGAGAAATTATTATTCAGAACTTCTATGCTCTGCTTTCTCGTGATGGTCAATCCATGCTCGATACTTCTTGTACTGGTTCTTTTATGAAGAAGACTATTGAATTCCAGTGGGACCTTCTAGAAAGGTTAAATGCAACTCTGAAGATTAGGAACTCGGCAAAGGTAAAGAGTCAGGTATTAAGCTTAAGTATGATTGTGTTAAATCTTTTATCAATACCGATGCTTTTCAAAAGTTTAGCACTAAATTTGGACTTGACTCTGAGATAGTAGCCTCCTTTTGTGAATCTTTTGCTACTCATGTTGATCTCCATAAGGAGAAGTGGTTTAAATATCACCCACCTATTAAAGAAGAAATTAAAGAACCAGTACTAAATAAAGAGGAAACTATTATTTATAATGTTGATCCAGTTGTTCCTACTGCTTATATTGAGAAACCACCTTTCCCTATTAGGATCAAGGAAGATTCTAAAGTTTCAACTGTGGTCAACAAAAGTTATATTAGAACACCCAAACCTGATGAACAAATCAAAGTAGAACCTAGTGTTGCTATGGTTAAAGATCTCCTGGAAGAAAATATAGATGGGCATGTTATTTACTTCTGTGAAGAAGCTGCTAGAATTGCCAAACCCGATAAAACTGATAAACATAGACCTGTTGTTGGCATGCCCGTTGTCTCAGTTAAAATAGGATATCACTGTTATCATGGTTTATGCAACATAGGTGCTAGCGTGAGTGCTATTCCCTATACCTTATACCAAGAAATTATGAATGACATAGCACCCGCAGAGATAGAAGACATAGATGTTACTATTAAACTTGCTAATAGAGATACTATATCACCAATTGGGATTGTTAGATATGTTGAAGTCTTGTGTGGGAAAATAAAATACCCTACCGATTTTCTTGTTCTTGGTTCCCCACAAGATGATTTTTGTCCCATTATCTTTGGCAGACCTTTCTTGAACACCGTTAATGCTAAAATAGATTGTGAGAAACAAACTGTCGGTGTTAGATTTGGTGATGAGTCTCATGAGTTTAATTTTTCCAAGTTTAGTAGAAAACCTCATAAAAAGAATTGCCTAGTAAGGATGAAATAATTGGTCTTGCTTCTATTGTTGTGCCTCCTACTGATACTCTAGAACAATATTAGCTAGACCATGAAAATGATTTACATATGCATGAAAGAAATGAAATAGATAAAATTTTATTTGAACAACGTCCTCTTCTTAAACACAATTTGCCTATTGAAACTCTAGGAGGTCGTCCTCCACCTAAAGGTGATCCTGTGTTTGAATTAAAACAGTTGCCAGACACTTTGAAATATGCTTATCTTGATGAGAATAAGATATATCCTGTTATTATTAGTGCTAACCTTTCAGAACATGAAGAAGAAAGATTATTGAAGGTTCTAAGGAAGCACCGAGCTGCTATTGGATATACTCTTGATGATTTAAAGGGCATTAGTCCCACTCTATGTCAACACAAGATTAATATGGAACCTAATGCTAAACCAGTTGTTGATCACCAACGTCGGTTAAATCCAAAGATGAAGGAAGTGGTAAGAACGGAAATATTAAAACTTCTGGAAGCAGGTATAATCTATCCTATAGCTGATAGTAGATGGGTAAGTATTGTTCATTGTGTCCATAAGAAAGGAGGTATTACTGTTGTTCCTAATGATAAGAATGAACTTATTCCACAAAGAATTGTTACAGGCTATAGAATGGTAATTGATTTGAGAAAATTAAACAAAGCAACTAGAAAAGATAATTACCCTCTACCTTTTATTGATCAAATGCTAGAAAGATTATCTAAGCACACACATTTTTGCTTCCTTGAAGGATACTCTGGTTTCTCACAAATACCTGTTTCTCAACCTGATCAAGAAAAGACCACTTTCACTTGTCCCTTTGGAACTTATGCTTATAGACACATGCCTTTTGGTTTATGCAATGCACCTACTACCTTTCAAAGATGTATGACTGCTATATTCTCCGACTTTTGTGAAAAGATTGTTGAGGTTTTCATGGATGATTTCTCTGTTTATGGGAAGTCTTTTGATGATTGTTTAAGCAATCTTGATCGAGTTTTGTAGAGATGTGAGCAAACAAATCTTGTCTTGAATTGGGAGAAGTGCCACTTTATGATTAATGAAGGTATTGTTTTGGGCCATAAAATTTCTGAAAGAGGTATTGAGGTGGACAAAGCCAAGGTTGACGCAATTGAGAAAATGCCATGTCCTAAAGATATCAAAGGTATTCGTAGTTTCTTAGGTCATGCTAGTTTCTATAGGAGATTTATCAAAGACTTTTCTAAAATTTCTAGGCCCCTTACAAATCTTTGCAAAAGGATGTTCCTTTTGTGTTTGATGATGATTTTTTAGAAGCCTTTGAAACACTCAAGAAAGCCTTAATTTGTGCACCTATTGTTCAACCACCTGATTGGAACTTGCCTTTTGAAATTATGTGTGATGCTAGTGATTATGTTGTTGGTGTTGTTCTAGGACAAAGAGTTGATAAGAAACTAAATGTTATTTGTTATACTAGTAAAACTCTAGACAGTGCTCAAAGAAATTATGCTACTATCGAAAAGGAATTTCTAGCAGTAGTGTTTGCCTGTGATAAATTTAGATCTTACATTGTTGATTCAAAAGTAATTGTTCACACCGACCATGCTGCTATTAAATATCTTATGGAAAAGAAAGATGCTAAACCTAGACTTATTCGATGGGTTCTCTTGCTACAAGAATTTGATTTGCATATCACTGATAGAAAAGGAGCAGAGAACCCCGTAGCAGATTACTTGTCTAGGCTTGAAAATGTGCTTGATGACCCACAACCTATTGATGATAGTTTTCCTGATGAGCAGTTGGCTGCAATAAATGTTTCTCATAATACTCCTTGGTATGCTGACTATGCTAATTACATCGTTGCTAAATATTTACCACCTAGCTTTACATACCAACACAAGAAAAAAATCTTCTATGATTTAAGAAATTAGTTTTGGGATGACCCACATCTTTATAAAGAAGGAGTAGATGGTATTATTAGACGTTGTGTACCAGAGCATGAACAGGGACAAATCCTATGGAAATGTCACTCCGAAGCTTATGGAGGACATCATGCGGGAGACAGAACTGCTCACAAGGTATTGCAATCTGGGTTTTATTGGCCTACTCTCTTCAAGGATGCTCGTAAGTTAGTCTTATCTTGTGATGAATGTCAAAGAATAGGTAATTTTGGTAAGCGTCAAGAAATGCCTATGGATTATTCACTTGCTGTTGAACCATTTGATGTTTGGGGATTTGATTACATGGGACCTTTTCCTTTCTCTAATGGATATACATATATTTTGATTGCTGTTGATTATGTTACTAAGTGGGTAGAAGTTATTCCAACTAGTAGTGTTGATCACAACACCTCTATTAAAATGCTTAAGGAAGTTATTTTCCCAAGATTTGGAGTCCCTAGATATTTAATGACTGATGGTGGTTCACACTTTATTCATGGTGTTTTCCGTAAAATGCTTGCCAAGTATGATGTTAACCATAGAATTGCATCACCCTATCATACTCAGTCTAGTGGTCAAGTAAAACTTAGCAATAGGGAAATAAAATTAATTTTGCAAAAGACTGTCAATAGGTCCCGGAAGAATCTGTCTAAGAAATTAGATGATGCACTCTGGGCTTATAGAACATCATGCAAAAATCCTATGGGTATGTCTCCTTATAAAATGGTTTATGGAAAAGCTTGTCATTTGACTCTTGAGTTAGAACATAAAGCATATTGGGAAATCAAAGAACTCAACTATGATTTCAAACTTGCCGGTGAAAAGAGGTTATTTGATATTATCTCATTAGATGAACGGAGAACCCAAGCTTATGAAAATGCCAAGTTATTTAAAGGAAAAGTTAAAAGATGGCATGATAAAAGAATCAAAAAGCTTGAGTTCAAAGTTGGAGAATATGTTCTTTTGTACAACCCTCATTTCAGATTCTTTGCAGGAAAACTCCACTCCAAATGGGAAGGACCCTATGTTATCGAGGAGGTTTATCGGTCTGGAGCTATCAAAATAAATAATGCCGAAGGTACTAACCCGAAGGTTGTTAATGGGCAACGAATAAAACATTATATCTCAGGTACGCCCATTAATGTTGAAACTAATATTATCCAAACTATGAAACCGGAAGAACACATAAAAGAGACCTTCTAGGACACTCCAGAATCGTGAAAAAGAGGAGGTACATGATACGGTAAGTAAACGGACTCCGAAAAATCCGCAAACATATTTTTTGTCAGTTTTGGAATATAACAAAAATTAGGAAAATAAGAAACAACCAGGAAGGTCATCAAGTGGGCATTAAGACATTGTAGGCGCACTGGCTTGTTAGCGCGCCTGTGGGTTGTGCCCACCCTGTACCTTCCAACTCGTTTTTCTTCCGTTTGCTTGTTTCCCAAGATAAAAAATCTTTATATACCCCCCGAACCTATTGACCACCGTATCATCGAGAAATCTTCTGTTTTCTTTTCCTTGTTGTTTCCTGACAGATCCCATCTACCATGGCCGCTTCGAGCTCCTCCAAGGACAAGTTCTTCAAGAACGTCATCAACACATATTTTCGGGAGGTGGTGCATCACCCTCATGTCATCCAGATGCATGAGGGGGTGCTTCACATCCATAATGTGCAAGGACCCAAGGGAACGGGGACCGTGGAGGCCAGCTTGAAGCTATGGAGCAGGAGGTTTTCCGGTGCAAGGGGATGCTAGAGCGTGGACTCAATGCCAATCACCTCATGATCACGGACCTTACCCGTGATCTCAAGGTGGATGGCAAGTCCATGAAGGACGTCGTCTTCACCCTCAATGACCAAATCAACTTCCTCCAAAGTCAGATTTACGATCTCCAAAACCAAGTATTTGAATATGAGGCAAGGTTTAAAGGGATGAGTTTGACTGCCAGTTGCAGGACCCGTGAGACTCATTCTTCCTCCTAATATGGTGGACCTCTGCCATGGAAACCCGAGGACAAGATCGCCTCTACTTCATCACCACCACCTTCACCAAAAGAAAATTGAGTATCGGGTATGGGCACTCCCCTTGGCTTCTGCCAAGCTTGGGGGAGGTGCCCCGGTATCGTATCACCCCCACTATCTTTTGCCTTTATTTATCTTATTCGATCCATAGTTCTATTTTGCTTTAGATGAATAAAAGTTTAGTTCGATCCTTTCTTTTTGAGAGTTTGCCTAGTGATCTATCCTTGTAATCGTGTGCAAAATATATAATAAAGTTTAGTTTGAGTTTTTGCTTTCTTTACTTTCGTGTTCAATAAAAAGGAAGGAAATAAATGAAAAAAATCATATGCTAATCTTATGGTAGGTAATGACACCACATAAGGAAAAGTATAAGTAGGAAATTTTATTAGAGATTGACAAACATAACATTGTTCAATGATGCAACTCATGAAAGAATTAATAAGGGAAGAGAAGATTCACATACAAATACACTATCCTGGAAATCTTTTGTGATTGTGAGCCCCCATCAAAATATTATACGCCAAAATTGTTGATGTTGGACAAGGAAGACAACTTAATGATTTATGTTTGTTCATAGTAACATAGAAGTTATATTGTCATAGATCCTTCAACATGTGGTGCTTGCCCCCCATCTTTGCTAGCCAAAATTTCTGCACTAAGTAGAGATACTACTTGTGCATCCGAAAACCCTTAAACCCAAGTCTTATTTTCAAGTGTCCACCATACCTACCTAAGGATTGAGCAAGATCCTTCAAGTAAGTTGTCGTTGGTGCATTAAGGTGATAAAAATTGCTTCTAAAAATTTAAGATCATTTAGTGTAAGAGAAAATTGAGCGTTGTACGAACTTGTGATGGTGAAGAATAAAAGCGACAGACTGCATAATAAAGGTCCCTATCACAAGGGGCAATATAACATGACGTTATTTTGCACTAAGGGGTTGAGCATATAAGCAAATAAGTGCATGGCAACCTCTGCTTCCCTCTGCGAAGGGCTTATCTTTTACTTTTATGCAAGAGTCAAAGTTTTTCTCTCTATTCCTTTTCATTTTTCTCCTTTGGCAAGCATCATGTGGTGAGGAAAGATCTAGGCGCATATGTCCAGTTAAATATGGGTAGCATGAGTTATTATTGTTGACATCACCCTTGAGGTGAATACGTTGGGAGGCGAAACTATAAGCCCCTATCTTTCTATGTGTCTGGTTGAAACGTTTTGCTCACGTGTATGCGATGAGTGTTAGCAATGATAGAAGACTATATGATGGTTGAGTATGTGAACTTGCCTAAAGGCTCCGATACATGACCCTTCCTGAAAAGATGATGAATTGTAGTTGCAAAGTTGACTAAAAACATAGTTTGTTGGTTTCTAATAGAGTTTATGCTTTATACTTCAATAGTGTGATGAATTGTTACCTATTCATGAGAAGTCTATCATAAAAGTTCTATGATAAAAGTTTTATGTTAAATTTTTTTGCTGTTATAATAATACACATGATGCTTCTATGTCCGTATTTTGTTTTATCAACACCTCTCTCTCTAAGCATGTGGACAAGTTTTTCGATTTCGGTTTTCGCTTGAGGACAAGCAAGGTCTAAGCTTGGGGGAGTTGATACGTCCATTTTGCATCATGTTTAACTACTGTTATTTATAATGTTTTTATGCATAATAATTCTTTTTGGAGTAATTCTAATGCCTTTCCTCTCATAATTTGCAAGGTACACACAAAGAGGGAGAATTCCGGAAGCTGGAAATCTGGACCTGAAAAATCTGTGTCAGGCTACCTATTCTACACAACTCCAAATGAGCTGAAACTTTATGGAGATTTTCATGGAATATATAAGAAATATTGGATTCAATAAGTACCAGAGGGGACCCACCAGGTGGGCATAACCCACTTGGGCGCGCCAGGGAGCCCAGGCGCACCCTGGCGGGTTGTGCCCTCCTCGGCCCACCTCCGGTGCCCATCTTCTGCTATATAAGTCATTTACCAAGAAAAAAATAAGGAGAGGACTTTTGGGACAAAGCGCCACTGTCTCGAGGCGGAACTTGGGCAGGAGCACTTTTTCCTCTGGCGGAGCGATTCCGCCGGGGGGACTTCCCTCCCGGAGGGGTAAATCATCGTCATCATCATCACCAACAACTCTCCCATCTTGGGGAGGGCAATCTCCATAAACATCTTCAGCAGCACCACCTCCTCTCAAACCCTAGTTCATCTCTTGTGTTCAATCTTTGTACCAAAACTATAGATTGGTGCTTGTGAGTGACTAGTAGTGTTGATTACATCTTGTAGTTGATTACTATATGGTTTATTTGGTGGAAGATTATATGTTCAGATCTAATACTTATTTAATACCCCTCTGATCTTGAGCATGTTTATCACTTGTGAGTAGTTACTTTTGTTCTTGAGGTCATGGGAGAAATCATGTTGCAAGTAATCATGTAAACTTGATATGTGTTCGATATTTTGATAGTATGTATGTTGTGATTCCCTTAGTGGTGTCATGTGAACATCGACTACATTACACTTCACCATATTTGGGCCTAACGGAATGCATTGTGGAGTAGTTGTTAGATGATGGGTTGCGAGAGTGATGTCGCTTGAAGCTACGTCGGTATTTCCCCAAAGAGGTAGGGATGATGCAGCACAGCGGCGGTAGGTATTTCCCTCAGATATGAAACCAAGGTTATCGAACCAGTAGGAGAACCAAGCAACACAATGTAAACAACCCCTGCACACAGATAACAAATCCTCGCAACCCGATGTGTTAAAGGGGTTGTCAATCCCTTCCGGGGTACGGCGCCTCAAGATAGGCAAACGGACGTGAGATAAATTGTAGTAGATTGATAGATCGAACGCAAAATAAAATAAATAGAAATAAAACGCAGCAAGGTATTTTTGCATTCTTGGTTAAATAGATCTGAAAATAAATGCAAGAGAAAAGTAGATCGCAAAGGCAAATATATGAGAAAGAAGACTCGGGGGTCGTAGGTTTCACTAGTGGCTTCTCTCAAGAAAGATAGCAAACGGCGGGTAAAGAAATTACTGTTGGGCAATTGATAGAACTTCAAATAATCATGACCATATCGAGGCAATGATCATTATATAGGCATCACGTCCAAGATTAGTAGACCGACTCCTGCCTGCATCTACTACTATTACTCCACACATTGACCGCTATCCAGCATGCATCTAGTGTATTAAGTTCACGGAAAAATGGAGTAATGCAATAAGAACGATGACATGATGTAGACAAGACCTATCTATGTAGAGATAGACCCCATCGTTTTATCCTTAGTAGCAACGATACATACGTGTCGGTTCCCTTTCTGTCACTGGGATCAAGCACCGTAAGATCGAACCCACTACAAAGCACCTCTTCCCGTTACAAGATAAATAGATCAAGTTGGCTAAACAAAACCCAAATATCAGAGAAAATACGAGCCTATAAGAGATCATGCATATAAGAGATCAAAGAAACTCAAATAACTTTCATGGATATAAAAAGATATAACTGATCATAAACTCGAAGTTCATCAGATCCCAACAAACACACCGCAAAAGAGTTACATCATATGGATCTCCAAGAGACCATTGTATTGAGGATTCAGAGAGAGAGAGGAAGCCATCTAGCTACTAACTACGGACCCGAAGGTCTACAAAGAACTACTCACGCATCATCGGAGAGGCACCAATGGAGGTGGTGAACCCCATCCGAGATGGTGTCTAGATTGGATCTGGTGGTTCTGGACTCTGCGGCGGCTGGATGAATATTTCATTGACTCCCCTAGGGTTTATGGAATATTGGGGTATTTATAGAGCAAAGAGGTGGTCTGGGGGGCACTCGAGGTGGGCACAACCCACCAGGCGCAGCCAGGGCCCATTGTGTTCCTTCTGGCCCATCAAAATTCATCCTGGAGTTTCGTGGAATTTGGACTCTGTCTGGTATTGATTTCCTGCGATGTAAGAAACATGGAAAAAACCAGCAACTGACACTTGGCACTATGTCAATAGGTTAGTACCAAAAAATGATATAAAGTGACTATAAAATGATTATAAAACATCCAAGATTGATAATATAACAGCATGGAACAATCAAAAATTATAGATACGTTGGAGACGTATCAACATCCCCAAGCTTAACTCCTGCTCGTCCTCAAGTAGGTAAGTGATAAAAACAGAATTTTTGATGTGGAATGTTGCCTATCATGTCATATCATATTCTTTTCTTTATAGCATGGACAATTGGACTTTTTGTGTGATTCAAAGAAATGGTCTAGTTTTGACATAATAATTTAGATACTCAAGCATATCAACAAGCAACCAAGTCTTTCAAAATATCAATGCTAAAATAAGTTATCCCTAGCCCATCGTGCTCAACCATTGATCCATTCATGAAACACACTTGAATATTAGCTACACCCAATACTTAAGTATGATCATATTGCCTCCTAGTTGGTACTTTTTATGAGAGAAGATTGTAACACCCGGATACTTAAGCTACAGTAATCCCTGCTGATGATGCCACGTCACCTCGGTTACTGTGTTTAAACTAACGTTGATTCGAACCCGGTTCAAATTCAAATTGAAAACATAGGCAAACAATAAAAGTTTTCAAAAATTAAAAACTAAAATGTTCGGGGGTTGTCAAATATTACCAAGTTAATTATGGTGTGGTGCACACATTTTTATAAAGTGTCTAGATAGTTTAAATAAATTAAAACAGAAAAGAAATAAATAAGAAAAGATAAAGAAAACAAAAAAAGGGAGAGGGGGAGAAAAACCCCCACTGGCCCAACTGGGCCAAGCCCCCACCTGGCCCAGCCGGCCAGCCCCTGGCCCGGCCCACCCCCTCGCTCCCTCCCCTTCCTGTTCCCTCGCCCGAAGTCGCTCATAGGCAGGGTCGACCCCGACCACCTCGCCACCGATGAGGATAAGGGCAAAGCCCCGGGCTCCACTCGTCTCCCCACCCCACTTGCCCCCTCGCCCTCCCCCGAAACCCTAGGGCGCCCACAATCCCCTCTCGCCCCTTCTCGCCTGCTCGAGATGCCCAAGCGCCCCGTCATTGCCGATCGCCAGAAGCGGTGGCCATCGTCGTCTGCTCGTCGCCCGGCAAGTCCTACAGCCCGTCGTGGTCCCCGCTTCCCCACGCAGATCCACTCAAGCTCGAGCACCCACCTCGACCAAATCGTCCGTCTTCTTCGACCACGGCCGCGCGCCATCGCCGTCGATCACGCCACCGTCCTCCCCGAGCTCTCGCCTGCACCCCACGCCCTCGGTGAGCCTCTGCGCCGGATCGCCCTCCCTGCCTCCTCTCGTTCGCTTTAGCGGCCGCTCCACGCCACCAACGCGCCACCGCTGGCCTCGCTGTCGGCGTGGCCACGGTGACAAATGGTCACGGTCGCGTCCGCTGGCTTCGCCGCAACGCGCACACCTCGCCCAACTTAGTTCGCCAAAACGCGCACCCCAACGCCGGTTCCGCCGCCGCCGAACCTCGCCTCCGCCCGCCTCGGCGCCGCCCACCAACCCAGCCCGCCGCCACCACCGAAGGATGCGCCACCGTCGTAGCTCGAACGCGGGTCCGGCGCCAAACGGCTGCCGGAGCAAATTCGACGAGGCCCGAGGCCTCCGCCGCTGCTCGATGTCACCGCGTCAAGCCGCCGGCCTAGGCTGAAGTGGCACACCGGGCCACCCGTGGTCGCCGCCGCCGGGGCCCCACGGGCCCGCTGACCTGGTTGACCAATAAGCGGCCGACGTGGCGCCATCGCCATCGACATGCGGGCCCCATGCCATAAAACAAATAAAACAAATATATAAACTGTTAATTAATTAATTTAATTAACTAAAACCTAATTAGACACCGCTGTGTGGGCCCAGAGATTTCTAACTAATTTTAGATTAGTTTAAACTCGCTTAACCCATCGCCTATGATGTGGGTCCCCCGTCGCTTTTGACTGGTCAACCGACCAGTTGACCTCTCGACATCACTCGATGTCATGCCTACATCATCACACACTGTTTTGGATAAGGTTGGAATTAAATAGATAATTAAAATCAGAAAATGATTTAAATCTTTAGAAAATCATATCTTTTAATCCGTAACTCGGATGAAAATACTTTCTACATGAAAGTTGCTCAGAACGACGAGACAAATCCGGATACGCAGTCCGTTCATCCACCACACACCCCTAACCTATCGAACCTGCAACTTTCCCCCTCCGGCTCCTTCCGCTGAAAACACTAAACACCGGAATACTTTCCGGATGTTTCTTAACCGATACCACCTCATACCACGTTAGGGCACGCCTAGCATCGCTTCTTGACATGTCATGCATCGCTATGCATCTGCTTACTTGGTATTCATTGTTTCTTCCCCTCTTCTCTCCGTAGACTACGAGACCGAGCGCTGCCGCTGGCCGTTCGACTACGGTGTTGACGACCCTCTCACTTGCGAGCAACCAGGCAAGCCCCCTTGATCACCAGATATCGCCTACTCTTCTCTACACCGCTTGCATTAGAGTAGTGTAACATGTTACTGCTTTCGAGATACTCCTATCCGCTGCATAGCCTGTCCTTGTTATACATTGTTACCTTACCGCAATCCTATATGCTTAGTATAGGATGCTAGTACTTTCATCTGTGGCCCCACATTCTTGTCCGTCTGCGTGCTATACTATCGGGACGTGATCACTCGGGAGGTGATCACGGGTATATACTATATACTTATACATGATACATGTGGAGACTAAAGTCGGGTCGGCCGATGGAGCACCCATGAGTGGATCTTTGAGGCGGAGCGACAGGCAGGTTGAGACCGCCTAGGAGAGAGGTGGGCTGGCCCTGCTCGGCGCTCATGTTACTTAACATGCTTAACGAGGTCTTGGTATTTGATCTGAGTTGGCTACGAGCTTATACGCACTAACCATCTACGCGGGAGTAGTTATGGGTATCCGGCGCCGTGGTATCACCGGCACTTCAGACGTCACGACGAGCGGCGGCGCCGCGATTGGACTGGAACGCCACTAGGCTAGGTCTGCTTCCGCCACAGACGCAACGTCTTGTGTGTGCTTTCAGGCGATGGGCCCAAACCTCTGCGCTTAGGTTTAGACCGCGTGTTGGCCTCTCTCACAGCCTAGGTGGGGCTGCGACGAGTTGATCTTCCGCGCGGGCATGACCCAGAAAGTGTGTCCGCCAAATGGGATCAAGCGTCTTGGGTAAGTTGGTGCACCCCTGCAGGGAAGTTAATCTATTCGAATAGCCGTGATCTTCGGTAACAGGACGACTTGGAGTTGTACCTTGAGCTTATGACAACTAGAACCGGATACTTGATAAAACACACCATTCCAAGTGCCAGATACAATCGGTGGTCGCTCTCTCTCAGGGATATGAGGAGGGGATCGCCGGGTAGGATTATTGCTATGTGATGTTACTTGGAGGATTTCTCGCTTGTCCTCTTCTACTGTTGCAAGACGGTGACCGAGTTTAGTCTTCGTTAAGACTAGCTATCCCCTCTTATTCTCGGCTTTCTGCAAGATACAGTCCACCGATATGGCCCTTTACACATATATCCATGCATATGTAGTGTAGCTCCTTGCTTGCAGTACTTTGGATGAGTACTCACGGTTGCCTTGTTCCCCTTTTCCCTACCTCTACTCGATTGTCGCAACTGACTATGGAGCCCAGGAGCCGACGCCACCGCCGATGACGACTACTACTCGAGGTGCCTACTACTACGTGCAGCCCGACGACGGCGACTGAGGAGTAGCTAGGAGGATCCCGGCAGGAGGCCTGCTCCTCTTCGATCTCAGATCCCAGTTTGTGCTAGCCTTCTTAAGGCAAACTTGTTTAACTTATGTCCACTCAGATATTGTTGCTTCCACGACTCTTCTAAGATCGAGCACTTGTATTCGAGCCCTCGAGGCCCCTGGCTTGTATTATGATGCTTGTATGACTTATTTTATTTGTAGAGTTGTGTTGTGATATCTTCCCGTGAGTCCCTGATCTTGATCGTACACATTTGCGTGCATGATTAGTGTACGATTGAATCGGGGGCGTCACAAAGATGGAGACTCAAATTCAAAATAAAAAATTGCATAAAGTAAAAGAAAGGCCCTTCGCAGAGGGAAGTAGGGATTTGTAGAGGTGTCGGAGCTCAAAGCAAAAAAATAGAGATAAAAGCATTTTGGGAGGTGTATCACCAACGAAAACGACTTACAGTTCCCAACACTTTCCATGCTAGATATGCCATAGGTGGTTCCCAAACAGAAAATAAAGTTTATTCCTTTTTCCACCATACTTTCACTTTCCATGGCTAGCTGTATCCACGGTTGCCCTCCATACCAACACTTTCCAAGGAATTTATTATTTGACAACATAAAGTAAATTCATTTTTGCATTTCGGGACTGGGCATCCCTAAGACCTTTGCCTTACTCTCGTGCAATGAAAAGTGAATAAACACTCATTGTGAGAATAACACATCCAGCATGGAAAATATTAGCCACCCCTCACCGCTCTGCGAGCGAAACAAACACACAAAAGAGAAGTTTATTTTGAAAATTGGAGAGGGCACATGCAAATTTGCTTAGAACGGCAAAATAATATCGCATATAGGTAGATATAGTGGACTCATGTGGCAAAACTGGTTTAAAGGATTTTGGATGCACAAGTAGAGATCATACTTGATGCAAAGTGAAGGCTAGCAAAAGATTGGGAAGCGACCAACCAAGAAACGGATAATCTCATAAGCAAGCATTAAGCATAAATAACACTGAATAATGCACCACAAGCAGGATATAATTTTCATTGCATGACTATTGACTTTCGTACTTGCATAGGGAATCACAAACCATAACAGCAATATTCTTACTAAAGCATAATTTCAATAACTCACATATCACATCATCATATCTCAAAACTATTACTAAGAATCAAGTTTATTTTGTCCAATGATCTTCATGAAAGTTTTTATTATATCCTTCTTGGATATCTATCACTTTGCTACTAATTTTCATGTGTTTCTTTTCATAAGCTCAAACTAATATAAGTGAAGATCATGAGCATAATTTTTCTTCTTTCTCTCAAAATAATTTAAGTGAAGCAAGAGAGAATTTCTTTAAAATTTTACTAACTCTCAAATAAATATAAGTGAAGCAAGAGAGAATTTCTTCAAAAATACTAAGCATGCCGTGCTCAAAAAGATATAAGTGAAGCACCAGAGCAAGTCCTATTGCTCATAAAACATTTAAGTGAAGAAAAGAGAGCAATTCCAACAAGTCATGACATAATTTTGGCTCTCTCAAATAGGTGTGTTAAGCAAGGATTTATGACTGAAAACACAAAATAAAACAAGCAAAGACTCATATCATACAAGACGCTCCAAGCAAAACACATATCATGTGACGAATAAAAATATAGCTTCGAGTAAAATACCGATAGTTGTTGGAAGAAAGCGGGGATGCCACTCGGGGGCATCCCCAAGCTTAGTTGGTTGCTCATTTTTGGATAATAGCTTGGGATGCCGGGGCATCCCCAAGCTTAGGCTCTTCTATCCTTCCTTCATCCATCGTAAGATAACCCAAAACTTGAAAACTTCAATCACACAAAACTCAACAAAACCTTTGTGAGATCCGTTAGTGTAAGAAAAATAAATCACTACTATAAGTGTTGTATATAACTAATTATTATTTTGTTTTTGTATTATATCTAATGTATTCCAACTTTTCTATGGCAAAAACTCATCAAAGAAAACCATAGAGCCATCAATATAAGCACACACCACAAAAAAAACAGAATCTGTCAAAACAGAACAGTCTGTAGCAATCTGATTTATTAGAATACTTCTGGAACTCCAAAACTTCTGAAAAACTAGGAAGACCTAGGTAATTTGTATATTAATCTTCTGCAAAAAGAATTGGCATTTTATCATGTTCTGGTGTTTTTTAACAATTATTTTCGTGAGCACAAAGTTTCTGTCCTTTTCAGCAAGATCAAACATCTATCATCCAAGAAGATCCTATTGGTTCTACTTGGCACAAACACTAAGTAAAACACAAAAAACACAATCATAATAGTAGCATAATTGTGCTAACACTCAAGAACATAAATCAAAAAGCAAAAATAAAATTTATTCATTGGGTTGCCTCCCAACAAGCGCTATAGTTTTACGCCCTTAGCTAGGCATAAAGCAAGGATATAAGTTTTGTCTTCCAAAGTTTTGGAAACTTTTGTAGGGGTTTTCTCAAACCCGGGAGGCTCTATACGCTTCCCTAAATTCTCCAGAAAAGAAACCATCTTAAGATCCAAAATATCCAATCGCTTGTTGCAAAGAGTAATCAGAGTATTCATGCGATTGATACTACCATTAAGGTGTTTGAGGGGTTCATCATATTTCTGTATTTCAACCATATGTTTATGCAAATCACCAAGTTTGTCCAACATTTGAACTCTGTCAGGGGTGAAAGAGAACCCCTTCTTTTGAGGTGGAATTCCCAAAATTCCTTCTAAAATTTCGTAGGCAACATTGGCATCAAGCTCAATAAAATTTCCTTTAGCGACAAAATCTAGGAGTTGTCTATGATGCAAAGCCAATCCTATATAAAAATTACGAAGCAAAACCTTAGCGTCCCCCTTTAAGTTGGAAATACGATACGATTCCATAAGCCTATACCAGGCATCTTTCAAATTTTCTCCTTGTCTTTGTTTGAAGTAAAGGACTTCAAAATCTGGTGACAAAGGAGGAGTAGGGACGCTAGCCATCAAGACTAGAAGGCAAGAGAACGACAAACGAAAAAGAGAAGCAAATAAAACGGCAAATTTCTGTGAAGTGAGGGAGAGGAAAATGAGAGGCAAATGGAAAATAATGTAAATTGCGAGGAGATGAGATTTGTGATTAGGAACCTGGTATATGTTGAAGATCCACCCCGGCAACGGCGCCAGAAATTCCTTTTGATGTCGCTTGAAGCTACGTCGGTATTTCCCCAAAGAGGAAGGGATGATGCAGCACAACGCCGATAGGTATTTCCCTCAGATATGAAACCAAGGTTATCGAACCAGTAGGAGAACCAAGCAACACAACGTAAACAGCCCCTGCTCATAGATAACAAATCCTCGCAACCTGACGTGTTAAAGGGGTTGTCAATCCCTTCCGGGGTACGGCGCCTCAAGATAGGCAAATGGACGTGATATAAATTGTAGTAGATTGATAGATCGAATGCCAAAGAAAATAAATAGAAATAAAATGCAGCAAGGTATTTTTGTATTTTTGGTTAAATAGATCTGAAAATAAATGCAAGAGAAAAGTAGATCGCAAAGGCAAATATATGAGAAAGAAGACCCGGGGGCCGTAGGTTTCACTAGTGGCTTCTCTTGAGAAAGATAGCAAACGGTGGGTAAACAAATTATTGTTGGGCAATTGATAGAACTTCAAATAATCATGATGATATCCATGCAATGATCATTATATAGGCATCACGTCCAAGATTAGTAGGCCGACTCCTGCCTGCATCTACTACTATTACTCCACACATCGACCGCTATCCAGCATGCATCTAATGTATTAAGTTCATGAAAAAACGGAGTAATGCAATAAGAACGATGACATGATGTAGACAAGATCTATCTATGTAGAGATAGAACCCATCATTTTATCCTTAGTAGCAACGATACATACGTGTCGGTTCCCTTTCTGTCACTGGGATCAAGCACCGTAAGATCGAACCCACTACAAAGCACCTCTCCCCATTGCAAGATAAATAGATCAAGTTGGCCAAACAAAACCCAAATATCGGAGAAGAAATACGAGGCTATAAGAGATCATGCATATAAGAGATCAAAGAAACTCAAATAAATTTCATGGATATAAAAAGATATAACTGATCATAAACGCGAAGTTCATCAGATCCCAACAAAACACACCGCAAAAGAGTTACATCATATGGATCTCCAAGAGACCATTGTATTGAGAATTCAGCGAGAGAGAGGAAGCCATCTAGCTACTAACTACGGGCCCGAAGGTCTACAAAGAACTACTCACGCATCATCGGAGAGGCACCAATGGAGGTGGTAAACCCCATCCAAGATGGTGTCTAGATTGGATCTGGTGGTTCTGGACTCTGCGACGGCTGGATGAATATTTCATCGACTCCCCTAGGGTTTCTGGAATATTGGGGTATTTATAGAGCAAAGAGGCGGTCCGGGGGGCACCCGAGGTGGGCACAACCCACGAGGCACAGCCAGGGCCCATTGTGTTCCTTTTGGCCCATAAAAATTCATCATGGAGTTTTGTGGCATTTGGACTCCGTCTGGTATTGATTTCCTGTGATGTAAAAAACATGAAAAACCAGCAACTGACACTTGGCACTATGTCAATAGGTTAGTACCAAAAAATGATATAAAATGACTATAAAATGATTATAAAACATCCAAGATTTATAATATAACAGCAAGGAACAATAAAAAATTGTATATACGTTGGAGACGTATCAGAGAGTGACAGAAGCTTAAACCCTAGTTTATGCGCTATTCCGTAAGGGACCGATTGGATCCAAAAGTTTAATGATATGGTTAGAATTTATTCTTAATACTTTTCTCGTAGTTGCGGATGCTTGCGAGGGGGTTAATCGTAAGGTTTGTTCGAGTAAGAACAACACCTAAGCACCGGTCCACCCACATATCAAATTATCAAAGTAGCGAACACGAATCGAATCAACATGATGAAAGTGACTAGATGAAATTCTCGTGTACCCTCAAGAACGCTTTGCTTATTATAAGAGACCGTTTTGGCCTGTCCTTTGCCTCAAAACGATTGGGCTACCTTGCTGCACTTTTGTTACTATTATCGTTACTTGCTCGTTACAAATTATCTTGCTATCAAACTACTTTGTTACTTACAATTTCAGCACTTGCAGACATTACCTTGCTGAAAACCACTTGTCATTTCCTTCTGCTCCTCGTTGGGTTCTACACTCTTACTTATCGAAAAGGCTACAGTTGATCACATATACTTGTGGGTCATTAGTGGTCGACCCAGTCGTTGGGGGCACTCGACTAACTAAAGTTCTCATGGATGGTGGCAGTTGATACGTCTCCAACGTATCTATAATTTATGAAGTATTCATGCTATTATATTATCTATTTTGGATGTTTATGGGCCTTACTAAACACTTTATATATTATTTTTGGGACTAACCTATTAACCCAGAGCCCAATGCCAGTTTCTGTTTTTCCCTTGTTTCAGTGTTTCGTAGAAAAGGAATATCAAACGGAGTCCAAACGGAATGAAACCTTCGGGAGCGTGATTTTTGGAATGAACGTGATCCAGGAGACTTGGAGTTGAATTCAAGGAAGCTTCGAGGTGGCCACGAGGAAGGGAGGCGCGCCTGCCCCCCTGGGCGCGCCCCCCACCCTCGTGGGCCCCTCGTGGCTCCCCTAACCAACTTCTTTTGCCTATATATATCCATATACCCAAAAAACATCGGGGAACGGAATAGATTGGGAGTTCCGCCGCCGCAAGCCTCTATAGCCACCAAAAACCAATCGGGACCCTGTTCCGGCACCCTGCTAGAGGGGGGATTCCTCACCGGTGGCCATCTTCATCCCGGCGATCTCCATGACGAGGAGGGAGTAGTTCACCCTCGGGGCTGAGGGTATGTAGCTATGTGTTTGATCTCTCTCTCTCTCTCTCTCTCTCTCTCTCTCTCTCTCTCTGTTCTTGATTTGGCATGATCTTGATGTATCGCGAGCTTTGCTATTATAGTTGGATCTTATGATGTTTCTCCCCCTCTACTCTCTTGTAATGATTGAGTTTTCCCTTTGAAGTTATCTTATTGGATTGAGTCTTTAAGGATTTGAGAACACTTGATGTATGTCTTGCATGTGCTTATCTGTGGTGACAATGGGATATCACGTGATCTACTTGATGTATGTTTTGGTGATCAACTTTTGGGTTCAGTGACCTTGTGAACTTATGCATAGGGGTTGGCACACGTTTTCGTCTTGACTCTCCGATAGAAACTTTGGGGCACCCTTTGAAGTTCTTTGTGTTGGTTGAATAGATGAATCTGAGATTGTGTGATGCATATCGTATAATCATACCCACGGATACTTGAGGTGACATTGGAGTATCTAGGTGACATTAGGGTTTTGGTTGATTTGTATCTTAAGGTGTTATTCTAGTATGAACTCTATGATAGATCGAACGGAAAGAATAGCTTCGTGTTATTTTACTACAGACTCTTGAATAGATCGATCAGAAAGAATAACTTTGAGGTTGTTTCGTACCCTATAATAATCTCTTCATTTGTTCTCCGCTATTAGTGACTTTGGAGTGACTTTTTGTTGCATGTTGAGGGATAGTTATATGATCCAGTTATGTTATTATTGTTGAGAGAACTTGCACTAGTGAAAGTATGAACCCTAGGCCTTGTTTCCTAGCATTGCAATACCGTTTACGCTCACTTTTATCATTAGTTACCTTGCTGTTTTTATATTTTCAGATTACAAAAACCTATATCTACCATTCATATTGCACTTGTATCACCATCTATTCGCCGAACTAGTGCACCTATACAATTTACCATTGTATTGGGTGTGTTGGGGACACAAGAGACTCTTTGTTATTTGGTTGCAGGGTTGCTTGAGAGAGACCATCTTCAACCTACGCCTCCCACGGATTGATAAACCTTAGGTCATCCACTTGAGGGAAATTTGCTACTGTCCTACAAACCTCTGCACATGGAGGCCCAGCAACGTCTACAAGAATAAGGTTGTGTATTAGACATCAGCAGTGGACTGAACATTCTGTATGCCGAGACTCTCCAGGGGATGGGCATTCCGATGTCTCAACTCAGCGAAAGCAACATGCAGTTCCACAGAGTCATCCCAGGGAAGAAGGCAAAGTCACTCAGACAGATTGCTTTGGATGTGGTTTTTGGTGATTCCAAAAAAAATCGCAAAGAAAAGCTAACGTTTGAGGTAGTGGATTTCCAAAGTGCCTATCATGCTATTCTGGGCAGACCAACATATACTCGTTTCATGGCTCGTCCATGTTACGTATATCTTAAGCTGAATATGCTCGGGCCCAAAGGTGTGATCACGGTCACTTGGAATAGGCAGAGAGCAGAGGAATGCCTCCAGAAGGGGTCCAAGATCGCAGACGAGCAAATGGCAGTGGTAGAACTGGAAGAATACAAGAAGAATGCTGATCCGGGTGATTTGCTCCGAGCCAAGAAGCCTACTTCTGAATCCGCATTTCAGTCGGCTGGTGAGATGAAGCCAGTTCACATTCACCCGGAAGATCCCACGGCTGCTTCGACCCACATCTCAACGACACTCGACAGCAAATAGGAAGTTGCGCTCATCCAGTTCCTCTGTGAGAACTGAGACGACATCTTTGCATGGAAACCTTTAGACATGCCAGGTGTACCCAGGGGACTGGCTAAGCACCGTTTGCGTGTTAACTCCAAAGCCAAAACCGGTCAAAGAGCATCTCCGTCGGTCCGCCGCAGAGAAGAGGAAGGCGATTGGCGAGGAAGTGGCTCGGCTCCTAGCAGCTGAGTTCATCCGCGAGATATACCACTCCGAGTAGCTCGCTAACATCGTCATGGTCCCTAAGAAGGACAATTCACTCTGTATGTGCATTGACTTCACGCATATCAATCAGACCTGCCCGAAAGATCATTTCCCGCTCCCTTGCATCGATCAGATAGTCGACTCGACTGCAGGGTGTGAGCGTTTGTCTTTTCTTGATACGTATTCCGGATACCATCAGATTCGGCTGTATGGGCCAGATGAAATAAAAACGGCCTTCATCACCCCATTCGGGTGTTTTTCCTATATCACCATGCCATTTGGCCTCAAAAACGATGGTGCCACGTTCATGCGCATGATTCAGAAGTGCCTGCTCACTCAAATCAGTCGGAATGTGGAGGCGTACATGGATGATATTGTTGTTAAGTCTTGCAGGAGTTCTGACCTGCTGACTAATCTCGTTTAACCTTTGCCAATCATAGAAGGTACGACATCAAGCTGAATCCGGCCAAGTGTACGTTTGTAAGTGCATCTAGTGCCCCTTAGTGATTTTGGTGTATTGAAGACTTATAGGTTAAGGGACTAATGTGTTTATGAGTGTACACAGGTCTATAAGTCTATGAGGAGTTTGATATTTACAGAGAAAGTCGGCCCCTAAAAATGAAGTTCTTCGATCAAGACTTTGATATTCAAGACTTTCAAGACTTTGAAAGTGAAGAAATTGGTGTGACCTTGAAGACTTGGTATTCATTTGAGGAACATGAAGCGTGAAGAATTTTGTTTTCGTAGTTTCGTTTTTCTTTCTTGAGTCATAGGAAACATCGATCGTTAAAGGGGTCGAGGAAATACTAAGGAAAAATTTCCATATGATGCTCAACTCAAAATCCTACACCTACCAATCCCTTCGAGTGAAGCCTTTGAAATCTCATACGATTCAGTCAATTTCTTTAGTGACAGAGACGAAGTTCTTCCGTCACGAGGAATTTTTCCGACCGAGGAGTTAGGAATTCGCCAAAGGTGGATTGCCTACAGTGAGGAACATGATAGCCCCGAGGAATTTGAGAGTCAAATTTCCGACCGTTGTTGTCTTGCGTGCCACCTGTCCCAAAATATCTTATCCACCTAACGGTCATATCATTGAAGGGCATTTATGTCTTATCATGTCGGGCTGCTCCTAGGCTATAAATAGCCGCCCCTACAACCACTAGCTGGTTGGCTGCTCCGAGAGAACTTGACACTTGTCATTTGAGAGCAACCCATCCTCCGAGGACTTTGAGCGAAAATCATCGAGTGAGGAAAACCCAAAACCAAACCCTACAAACCCAAAGTGATTGAGCATCATCAAGAGATTGATCCTGCGTGGATCCGACGCTTGTTACCTTTGAAGACTGTGCTTCTTCCAGACGGTTAGGCGCCATGGTCTAGAGCATCCAAGAGGAATAGTGGATCGCCGAGTGACCAAGTCTGTGAAGGTTTGGAAGTCGCCTAAAGACTTACCATGAGTGATTGGACGAGGCATGTGACCTTAGTTCAAGGAGAATACGGTGAGGACTTGGTGTCCTGAGCTGCGTGCTCAGCGATCGGGTGTCCGGACTGTGTGTCCTCGAGTTTAAATACTCAGCCGCTCCAACCAGACGCATAACCGAGACAAAGAGTTGGAACTGGTCTACCAAATCATTGTCTTCACCAACCTAACTGGTTCTATTTCCTCAACCCTTTCATTTCCACATTATTGTGTTGAGTGTTCGTTCATATCTCGTGTTTGAAGACTTTGATCAAGACTTTCTAAATTTCCTCGTTCAATTTCCTCATCTGTTTGTCTTCATCTTGTGCTATCCTGTGTTTACGCTTTCGTACTCTTTGATTGTCTTCATTTCATCATGATGACCATGCCCGCATTCTGTTATGCATACTTCGAGTACTTATTCCACTGCAAGTAGTTCTTCACTTAGGAATTTCCTCACCGCAAATTCCTCATTGAAGAATTCATAAAATCGCCTATTCACCCCCTCCTCTAGTCGATATAACGCACTTTCAATTGGTATCGAGCAAGGCACTCCCTTGTTACGTGTGATTTTGGTTTAACCACCGGAGTTTTAGTTAGGTCGACCGCAGGTATGATCAAGGTCTCACTGGGTGTCCTACCTTTGATGGGACGGACTACCCCTATCGAAGAACAAGATGCTAATGCATCTTGAGGCAATTGACAACGATCTACGGTATGTTGTGGAAAATGGTGTTCCTCACCACGCCTTCTCCGAATGCTGCCGATGTGAAGAGATTCAAGCAACTCGATTCTCAAGTTAAGAATATCATATGTGGCCATCCGAGCAAAGGACAATATGGAAGAGTGAGTGCTTTGGAAACTACTAAGCTCATCCGGGACAGACTGTCCAAAGTAAATGAAGGAGTCTCAACTCAGCGTGACTCTCGAGTTGATGTTCTTCGCAATCTCTTCAACCGCTTCAAAAGACTCGACAACTAAAATGTTCAACAAACCTTCGATCGCCTCATCGACATCTCAAATGAGCTTCAAGCGCTTGGTGCCATCGACATCACCGACCATGAGGTGGTGAAGAAATTGTTGAGATCGCTGATTCCTCATTTGATACTCGAACCGATGATACAAGAGCGTCGACTACAAGTCACTTGATCCGGTGATATCCTCGAGAGGCTAAATACTCATGAGTTCGACTTGTCAAAAGAGAGATCTCTATGGCTCTAGCTATGGAAAATCACGTGCCACTCAAGGCCAAGGTGGTCTCGAATCTGAGTGTGAAGACTCGTAGTAGCCTTGGAGATCCTCAAGAATTGAGCCAGAGCTAGCACCGCCGTGAAAAAATTCCGAAGTTCTCAAGACGTGGTCGCTGGAAAATCCTCAAGGAGCAGTGATTCCTCATCCAAAGGACTATAAGAGAAGACTTTGCCACAAATGCAAGAAACCTGGTCACTACATTCAAGATTGTCCTCGATGGGAAAAGGAATTAAAGAAGAAGAAATACAAGGATTACAGTTCTGATGACGCTAAGAAGAAGAAGAAATCATCGAAATCTTCATCATCAAAATCCTCAAAGCCCTCTTCTCACAAGAAGAGCGGCTCCAAGATGGCTCTGCATTCATTGGCAAGGAAATGGACTCAAGCTGAATCGAGGAACATGAGGAAGAGGAGGCATCGGAAGAATCTGAGTCCAGTGTGGCGAGTCTAGCTCTCGCCATCGCTTTCGTCGACAAGTCCATCTTCAACTCAAGAAAATGACCTCACCAACAAAGCTGATGAAGATAGTGATGACTACGCCCCACCTATTGCTTCATGGCAAAGGGTGCCAAGGTACTCAAATATACCTCCTCCGAATCTAGTGAAAATGAATCGATGAAGATCTAAAGCCCAGCTACTCAAAACTTGCTAAGATTGTGTAAAACAACAAAGGGCTTTTGAAAAGGTTCAAAACATGCTAGATAAAAGTGATGATATGTTAGGTGAAGAAATGGATCGCACTAAAGCCTTGACTGAAAATCTTTAGAGGCTTCAGTCTAGGTTTGACAGCCTTCAAGGTCATCATAACACTCTCTTGTCTGATCATGAGAAACTTTCTTATGAATTTCTTCAAAGAAAGCAAGATCTTGAGAAGCTAAGAATGAGTTATGAAGATCTTCAGAAGGAGCGCGATTCATTACTTGCTCAACAAATCAGCGCTTCTCAGGAAGAATTTGTTCCTCCATGCTTAAAGTGCATTGAACGTGAATCGCTAATTCTTCACCGAATGTTCAAATGCTTCAACTGTTACAAATTCTTCACCTGCCTCTGCTATCACTAATTCCTCATCCGAGGACATTGCTAGTATCACCGACGATGCAGGGTTGAAGGAATTGTACATGATGAGGCATGTACAAAAGCCTCAAAGGGCATCGACTCTTTGTGATGTGCTTAAAAGCAGATCCTCAACAGAACCCTAGGAAAGAGGGTATTGCCTTTGAGAGGAAACTCAATGCCGATGGATCATATTGGAAGCCCGAGCAAGATCCCAAAACCTCATGGGTTGTTGCAAAGGGACCTCCAGTTGATCCATCTAACTTATCTGGCTTTACATGTGAATCTCCTCATTCTTCCGATGAGTCATTTGACTCCAACTATAAACTGTTCAAAATCAGAATGGTGAAGTATTTGCTAGATATGTTGGCACTAACTGCAGGAACGGTTCCCCTATGGAGAAAATCTGGGTCCTCAAGAAGTGCCTTGAAAGTCTTCAGGTGAATGTCCTCATGACACCACCTGTGAAGAAAAGGAACCCCAGATCAAACTCTTCATATGGACCAAATTCTTCATATGGATCCAAGTCCTCATACGGACAAAATTCCTCACATGGATCAAATTCCTCAAAAGGATCAAAGTCCTCATATGATTATCATCGTGCTAACAACTCTGTTTTGCAGGGTAGAGCTAAGGGCTATGAATATGTGCATTATTCTTCAAACCAATATGTTCATAAGTCCTCGAAGAATTTCTCTGCTTATTCATATGCTTACCCTAACCCCTCTTATGTGAAACGAAATGGATTGGCCTCTATGCCACCATTCTCATATGGAGCTCGCAGAGTGATGAACACTTTGCCACCCCTTCAGATGTGGGTGGTGAAGAAAAGAACTAATATCTCTCTAGGGTCAGGTCTCCGCACATGCTTTAACGTCTCAAGAATTTGTTGGGGCCCGACAAAAATGCTCGAAAGGACGCAGCTAATCATGAAGAAATGAACTTTCATTTCACACGCCCTCATATCGCTTATCGGTTATCTCGCTCGATGAAATTCATCTCGATGAACTTGATATCATATTCTTCACCGATGAAGTATATGAGATCGTAAGTTGCACTAATTCATCCGCAGGATGATCAACCCAAAGCCAATGAGTGGTTCCTCGATAGTGGATGTACAAATCACATGATTGGTGACATGAATCTATTGATGGATGCTCCCTTATCACCGTCACATCCAAGCATATCATCTTGGCCGACAAAGGCAAAAGTCGTATTGGGTCTTGGTAAGGTTGCGATCTCTAAGGACATACACATGGACAAAGTCATGCTTATTGAGTCCTTAGGATACAACCTCATGTCGATCTCAATGCTTTGTGATCTTGATATGGTTGTTGTCTTTGGCAAGTATCGTTGTGTTGTGATCATGGAAGTGACAATTCCAAAGTCTTCAAGGCTTTAGGAGAGGAGACTTGTATATTGTTGATTTTCTACTGAACCACAACCAGCCGTGTGTCTACTTGCAAAAGCTTCGAAGGCTGGCTATGGTATCGGCGACTTGGTCACGCAGCATGAGGAATTTGCACACGCTTGCGAAGAAGAAGCATGTCATTGGCATTGAAAATGTCAAATTCCTCAAGGATCACTTATGTGGAGCCCGTGAAGTGGAAAATGACCAAGGCCAAGCATCCAAATAAGACTATCATGACCACTACTCGCCCCTTGAATTGCTTCACATGGACCTCTTTGGTCCTAATCTTTACTCAGCAATCACTAATGATGCATCTCTATATGGCTTTGTTATAGTTGATGATTACTCTCGTTACACATGGGTACACATTGTTACTTACAAAATGAAGTGTGAAGTCTTCAAACGATTTTCCTCGAGGGCTTCAACCAACTTTGGTGTGAAGATCGACACATCAGAGTGACAATGGAACCGAGTTCAAGAATTCGGTCTTGATGCCTATCTTGATGAACTTGGTATTACTTATGAGTTATCTGCTCCCTATACTCCTCAAAGAAATGGCGTCGTGGAGTGCAAGACAGAACTCTTGTTGAGATGGCTCGCACTATGCTTGATGAATACAAAACGCCTAGTCGCTTTTGGATTGATGCAATTGATACCGCGTGCCACATCATCAACAGAGTATATCTTCACAAATTCTTCAAGAAGACTGCCTATGAACTCCTCAACGAAAAGAAACCCAATGTGAGTTATTTCAAAGTCTTGATTGCTAAATGCTGGATTAGAGATCCTCATCACAATTCTAAATTTACACCAAAGCACATGAAGGTTTTATGCTTGGTTACGAAAGGACTCACACACCTACAGAGTCTTCAACATCGCTCTTCACAAGATTGTTGATATGTAGATGTGCGGTTCGATGAAACTAATGGCTCGCAAAGAGAGCACCTACCTTCTGTTTTAGATGAACCAGCTCCGAGGAATCTATCAAGTTCAAGGCAACCGAGGATGTCATTCCCCATCAAGAATCTGTTGAAGAATTCATTCATGTACACGAAGAACGCCGAGTGATGCACTGAATATAATGTCAAGACAATGGTGTCAAGAAAATGCTGATCAAATTCCTCGACGACAACCAGCTCATCCTTGCGCTGCAAAAGAAGTGCAAGTTGACAAGATCATCAATGACATTGAAGCACTGGGTCCTCTCACACGCTCAAAAGCTTCACATTTATCTAACTTTTGTGGGCACTATGCTTTTGTCTCTATCACAGAGCCCACTAAGGTAGATGAAGCATTTCGAGCCCGAGTGGATTCAGGCCATGCAAGAAGAATTACATCGTTCGAGCTCAACAATGTCCGAATGGTCAAACATCCAGATCCTCGCAAGCATAATATCATTGGCACAAAGTGGATCTACCGCAACAAGCAAGATGAAAATGGCCTTGTGGTGAGGAATAAGGCACGACTTGTAGCTCAAGGCTACACAAGTTGAAGGAATTGATTTCGATGAAACTTTTGCACTGTTGCTAGACTTGAGGCTATTCAGATACTACTTGCTTATGCTAACCATCATAATATCACTTTATATCAAATGGATGTGAAAATGCATTCCTCAATGTAAGCTTGAGGAAGAAGTATATGTTGCTCAACCCCGTGTTTTGAAGATCCAAAGAATCCCGACAAAGTCTTCAGACTCAACAAGGCCCTCTATGGTCTCAAACAGGCCCCATGGGCGTGGTATGATACATTGAAGGAATTCTTCGTGAAGAATGGCTTCACACCCGTTCACTCGACCCTACTCTCTTTACTAAATCATATGATGGTGAACTGTTTGTGTGCCAAATATATGTTGATGATATTATCTTTGGCTGATCGACCAACGTTATAGTGATGAATTTGCCTATATGATGAGTGAAGAATATCAAATGTCTATGATGGGAGAATTGAAATTCTTCTTAGGTCTTCAAATTAATCAACAACACAATGGCATATTCATATCTCAGAGAAATACCTCAAAGATGTCCTCAAGAAATTCGCATGCAAGATTGCAAAGGCGTAAAATTCCTATGCCCACAAATGGCCATCTATGCAATCGATGAAAATGGTATTGACTTGATCACAAGGTATACCGCCCATGATTGGTTCTCTATTGTACTTATGTGCATCTAGGCCAGATATAATGCTTAGTGTTTGCATGTGTGCCCGATTTCAAGCTACACGAAGGAATCACACCATAAGGCTGTGAAGCATATTCTTCGATATCTAGCTCACACACCAACACTAGGATTATGGTACCCCAAGGGCTCTACTTTTGATCTCATTGGATATTCGACTCGACTATCTTTGGTGATCGTGGACCGCAAGTCAACATCTGGTACTTGTCATTTCCTCGGACGATCTTTGGTCTGTTGGTCCTCGAAGAAACAGAACTGCGTATCACTGTCTACTACGGAAGCTGAATACATTGCTGTTGGCTCTTGTTGTGCTCAATTGTTGTGGATGAAGCAAACTCTCAAGGACTACGGCATCAACGTGAAGAATGTGCCTCTCTACTGTGACAATGAGAGTGCCATCAAGATTGCTCACAACCCAGTTCAGCACTCGAAGACAAAGCACATTCAAATTCGCCATCATTTTCTTCGTGATCATGTGTTGAAGGGCGACATCTCCATCGAGCATGTGAAGACCAAGAACAACTAGCCGATATCTTCACAAAGCCCTTGGATGAGAAGAGATTTAGCAAGTTGCGGTGTGAGCTAAATATCTTAGAATCTTGAATGTTCTTTGAAAAGGACACACATCCCGACACTTATGCAAAATTGATGACTTAGATGTGCAACACATGAAGAAACGTTTTCTTCAATTAATGAAGAATAACACTCTAAGTGTGAAGAAATTAATGAAGAATTTGATTCTCGTAACCCTACGACAATTGTACGCTGTGTCTGAAATCATCATTCTTATACTGGTGGGTCACGCCACCACCAAAGTTGAAAATCTTCAATTTGAGTTTTTTAGTCTTTTGAAATTCTTCAGTTTTCAAATTCTTCAACTTTGCAAAATCTTCACTGCTTCCGCTGCTTTTTCTTCATTGGCTATATATATATATGGGTTTATGTCCTCTACAAAGATTCACTTATGGCTATTTCTTCAAGTTGCTTTTTCGCTAAGTGAATGTGATCGGACCCTTCCTCCTCTCTGCTATACTCAACCCAATCTATTCACAAATTCTTCATGTGCGTTCTATTTGAAACTCGCTCAAAATCTTCACCGTGTCCTTGTCACCAAGAAATTGCGAACGGAACTTTAAACTGATCTTATCCAAACTTTCGCTTTTGTCGCTCAAACAGTTCGCATCCACGATAGATTTATCTATTCACCCACGATCTAACACAATCTCCACTTCTCAAGACGTGGGTGACACATGTCAGTTTAATGAGAAGGGTCAGGCACGCTCGTCCCAAACCTTGAGCGAACAGTTTTTCACCATGGCTATATATACCCCTCTCCCTTCCTCACTTCCTTTACTCCGCCGACCGCTCTCTCTCGCCGAGCTCTCAAACCCTAGCGCCGCCGCTACTCCATCGTCGCCGGTGAGGAAGAGCTTCACTGCCTCGACCTCGTTGCCGCCGTACTCGCGCCGACCGCGGAAATCTTCACTCCGCCGCCGCCGTAGCTGTCTTCCTCCGCCGAGTTAGGGCATGGAAGATCTAACCTGACGAACTTCCCATCTGTTCTTCTCAGTTCGTCGTGTTCTTCACTCCGGGTAATTAAAAGTTACTTTTATTACTCGCTTTGATTCTCAAACCTTCCTGAAAATCTTCAAAGGTGTTTATTCTTCAAATCTTCACACATATGAACACCTCAAACAAACATGCTCTTGATTCATTTCTCTAAGCAATGATTTTCTTCAAGATTCCTCAATTGTGTGGATCCTTGATCTATACAACTCTAGAACCTAAGACAAAGATCGCTTAGTGAAATTCTTCAAGGCTCATCTGGTCAAATTCCTCAAACTAGTTCTTTTTGAAAAACTTTCTGAGAACGCATATGACCTCTCCAAATTCCTCGCAACTATACTGCTCACGGTACTCATGTCTGCTGCTGAATCACTAGGTTCTCATCAACTTAACTCATTTGCAACGTTCCTCGAAGAAAAGTTGCATACTTCTTCAGAGAATTCGATTGTTCAAATTCCTCAGCTAAAGAATATGGCAGAAGGAAAGAAGCCACAGAAAGGAGGAAAGAGGCCTGAGGTCATGACTGCGTTTGAGATTCCTGAGGACATCTATGCTGACTATTGCACACCTGATGAAGCCAAGTTTGGCAAGGAAAACAAAAATCAGCGCAAGGTGCGCATTCAAAGGATTGAATGGAGATGGGCAAGGGAATGGAGGGAGTACAGATAAGTTACTCCAAAGTACATGAAGAAATTCGCTCTAAATCCTCCATGCCCAAGAGCTCCTTTGGCACCTGGCCAAGAAGCTGACCCCACCAGCATCAAGCGTGTTGAGGACTTTCCTGAAGAATGGGCCAAGCGCCAAGCCAAATTGGCAAGACAAGCCAACGAGGCAGTGAGGAAATTTAATGAGGACTCACATCTGCTGCTGCCATCGAGGCCTCTGTCAAGCCAAGAAAATCTATGGCAAAGAAGCCCGCACACAAGCCAAGTACTTCACCGATAGTGCCCTCACGACCAAGTTCCTCAGCTGTGCCCTCACGGCCAATTCCTCATGCTGCTCCAGCTCCTCCCAAATCCTCGGCTCCTACAAAGTCCTCAGCAGCTCCTCCCATGTCCTCAAGAGTTCGACAAAGTCCTCAAGACTGCATCCGCCACGTACAAAGGACTGCAGCATCTCCATTGCCTCTCGTGTTTCAACAAGTTCCTCACTGCACCAAATTATTCATCCGCCCAACTTTGTCAAGACTAAGGCCACACTGGATGAGGTCCTCGCCAAGTCCCAAGAAGAAACAGTCGCCTTCCAAGAGCCACCTGAAGATGATGAGGCTGATGATGATGAACTTGCGGAAATCATCAGAGACCGCCAAGAAAGGGTCGCTAGAGCCAAAGGCACACATGTGCCACTGCGGTTGGATCCAAGAGAGATCCTAGACTACATTGATCTCTGGCACAAGGACCCAAACACTCCTATGCCTGACTTCAATCTAACACCTGGTCAAAGTCACATGCTGACTCATTTCATCCAAGAGGACAAATGGAAATTTGATACGGCCAGAGAGATCAAGAAATCGCAGTACAGAAAGGAGAAACTGCTGAAGAAAAACGTTGCCAAGATGACAACTGAAGAACTTATCAAGATGCAAGCTGACATCAAAGCCCTCAGCGACAAATTTGACTCCTATTATGCTGATTGGCAAGGAGCCAAAGTCAGGTTAAATCAACCGACGAAGAAATTCACCAATGTTGCAGCCCAACGCAACAAGAAATTCCTCAGATGGAGCCTCGGCTCAGCCGATCGAAGAACATGCCAAGACCACCGATGAAGTTCAAAGGTCAAGACAATGCTAGTTCGGGCTGATGATCCCATTCCACCGCTAAAGAAATTGCTGTGGCATCCACTAGTGGTGCGCCAAGAAATCGAACAAGTTAGGGCAATCGCATCGCCATGCCGAGGAAAATCAACCAGATTCCTCAGCTCCTCCTGCGCCAACACCAACTCCAATTCTTCCATCTGCATTTGATGTGAAGAAGACCAAGGCTGCAGAACGAGTTGCAGTGAAGAAAAGGAAAGCATCTGCTGCTTCAAATTCTTCAGCCCCGGAGAAGATGAAGACAATGACCAGCTCATTTGAAAATCCCATTGATGCTGTTCCAATTTCCTCCATGCCATCAAAAGACCTTGTTCCTTTTGGTGAAGATTATGAGATCCCAAGCGGATCTGATGAAGAAAATCACTCTGCTGCTTCGTCAGAGCAGATTGATGAAGAAATTGAAGTGGAAGCTATCCCTTCAACCCCAATCATTTCCTCACCTATGCCTCAGTTCACAGCTGAAGAGGCCGGTGTTGAGGAAACTAAAGAAGATGTGGACATTGGAAGCACAACGCCAGTGATGAACGATGACTTTTGGGAAAGTCAGCATCCAAATTCGCCACTCTTCACCCCAATTCAACAGATTCCTCAGTCCCCTGCTCCAATAGTTCAAATGGGCTCTGAAGAAACTCATCCCACTTCATCTGTACATGAAGAAATTCCAGCCACTAGCGCTGATGAACCTCTTCTTGCTGATCCTCGATCTGCTCATGTAGAGGAACCAGAAATTCCTCAACCTGAAGAACTTGAGATTGCGATTCCAGAGGTCGTGATGCAACTCACTGACACTCCATTGCCAAAGCCAAAGAATCCCTTCTCAACAAAGCAAAAGTTCAAGGCTGAAGATTTCTTCAGCGAGCACGTATTCTTCACTGATTACAATCCATATGATTCTGCTCGCATAAGGAAGAGACGTTTCTGGACTGCCAGTCAAGCCAATTTCTATTCCTCAGTGTTGTTCAACAAAGACAAAGTCTTCGATCATGCACATATTACTCATGTGGACATGGAATCTCTGCCAGGCTTCGAGCCAGTCCTCAGTGTTCTTCACGATGCAGGACTTCTAAATTTCTGCACTGACATCTGCGATTGGAATGAGGAACTTATTCTTCAATTCTATGCAACGCTGCACATCACCGGAAACGCTGAAGATGTGAACTTATGGGTGTTAGACTGGATGTCGAAAACACTCACTACAAGGCACCAAAGAATGAATTGCTTCGTGCCCTACCACTCGATCCTCCACTTGATGGTGCTCGTTATATCTACACGAACCCGAGCTTTCAAATCACTATATGCAAGTCTCGATGAAGCCTTTGAAGCGTGGCAGGCCCCAAGAACCAAATTCCTCGTCAAGGAATTATTGTATGTGCCTCGGATCGTCTATCGGATTCGACGAAGACAATGAGTCCTATCAAAGGCCACGACTCAAATGATGAAGAAGTCGTTGGCATCATGAAGAATATGCTTTTCAACATCATTCATGGAGTTCCCGTCAACTTCCATGATTTCTTCATGAGGACTCTGGCTAACATTGCTATGTCACCTTTTGAGCTGAAGCCTTATGCACCTTGGATTATGAGATTCATCAGGACAAGGTCTTCACTCAATTACAAGGCTGATACTCTGAACCACTGCAGCTACTTGCCCCCGATTGAAGTCCTCAAACGGACATTTTCCTCACCTGATGAAAAGGGCAAGGCAACTGCTGTGATCGATGAAGGCACTCGTCCATTGGATGGTCAGTTTCGCAAAGCTGCATCCTACTCCACCAATGATGACTCTGCCACGCATGACTCTGTCGCCAATACCTCAGCCAAGCAAAGTCCTCAAGCCACAGCACCCAGGGTGATGACTAATCGTGAGTTACTCCTCAGTCTTCATCAGAAGGTTGATCACAATCATAAATGGGTCAAGCGTCAGTTTGGTTCAATTCTTCACAACATGACCTCTACATACAATGCAGTGAAGAAAAACCACTACTACCTCCATGAAACCTTCAAACGCACCTGGGTTGTTCTTTCTAATGTTTACAGCGCGGAAGAACTGACGACAATGGGTCTCAAGGAAGAATTTGACTGGTCTGCACCTCCTCCGAAGAAATACAAGAAGGTCAAAGTTCCTTCCTTGGTGGCCAGTTCCTATTCTTCATCGCGCGACACTGATGAAAATGAAGACTTGGACGACACTGCGGCAGGCCCTACTACGACAACCGACCCCAACAACGTTGGCGCTCCTTCATCAACTTGAAATTCTTCAGGGGCGTTAGTCCTCAGTTTCGATCATTTTGGTCATTCGATGACAAAGGGGGAGAAATTTGAGTTAGTCTTCAAGCGGGTCTACTATATGGCCAATTTTTTTGTTAAGTTACAACTCTCGTTCTTCTGAAACTTTTATTGGATCGAGTTGTAATCTTAAACCCGATGGTGCTCTGATACTTTTGATGCACTGTGCTCTGATACTCTTGATGCGTTATTTTGCATGCTTGTTCCTCATTAATGTTATCGCACGCATGCTGAATTTCATCAAGCACCATATTTCATCATGCATTTCAAATTCTTCATATTATATGTCAAATGCGTGTATGAATTACAAGATATAGGGGGAGATCTCCATGATTCAACTCTTCAAATGTGCATTGCCTCAAAAGCAAATTCCTCACTATGCACATCTTTGGGGAGTTCTTCTATATTTTGCAATCAAATTCCTCAATATCAGTAGTTACACTTCATATGTTTATCCCGTTGAAAACTTAACCTATATTGTCATCAATCACCAAAAGGGGAGATTGTAAGTGCATCTAGTGCCCTTAGTGATTTTGGTGTATTGAGACTTATAGGTTAAGGGACTAATGTGTTTATGAGTGTACACAGGTCTATAAGTCTATGAGGAGTTTGATATTTACAGAGAAAGTCGACCCTAAAATGAAGTTCTTCGATGAAGACTTTGATATTTCAAGACTTTTCAAGACTTTGAAAGTGAAGAAATTGGTGTGACCTTGAAGACTTGGTATTCATTTGAGGAACATGAAGCGTGAAGAATTTTGTTTTCGTAGTTTCGTTTTCTCTTTCTTGAGTCATAGGAAACATCGATCGTTAAAGGGGTCGAGGAAATACTAAGGAAAAATTTCCATATGATGCTCAACTCAAAATCCTACACCTACCAATCCCTTCGAGTGAAGCCTTTGGAAATCTCATACAGTTCAGTCAATTTCTTCAGTGATGAGACGAAGTTCTTACAGTGTTGAGGAATTTTTCTGACCGAGGAGTTAGGAATTCGCCGGTGTGGATTGCCTACAGTGAGGAACATGATAGCCCCGAGGAATTTGAGAGTCAAATTTCCGACCGTTCTTTGTCTGCGTGCCACCTGTCCCAAAATATCTTATCCACCTAACGGTCATATCATTGAAGGGCATTTATGTCTTATCATGTCGGGCTGCTCCCTAGGCTATAAATAGCCGCCCCTACAACCACTAGCTGGTTGGCTGCTCCGAGAGAACTTGACACTTGTCATTTGAGAGCAACCCATCCTCCGAGGACTTTGAGCGAAAATCATCGAAAGTGAGGAAAACCCAAAACCAAACCCTACAAACCCAAAGTGATTGAGCATCATCAAGAGATTGATCCTGCGTGGATCTGGCGCTTGTTACCTTTGAAGACTGTGCTTCTTCCAGACGGTTAGGCGTCATGGTCTAGAGCATCCAAGAGGAATAGTGGATCGCCGAGTGACCAAGTCTGTGAAGGTTTGGAAGTCGCCTAAAGACTTACCATGAGTGATTGGACGAGGTCATGTGACCTTAGTTCAAGGAGAATACGGTGAGGACTTGGTGTCTGAGCTGCATGCTCACGATCGGGTGTCCGGACTGTGTGTCCTCGAGTTTAAATACTCAGCCGCTCCAACCAGACGTACAACTGAGACAGCAGTTGGAACTGGTCTACCAAATCATTGTCTTCACCAACCTAACTGGTTCTATTTCCTCAACCCTTTCATTTCCACATTATTGTGTTGAGTGTTCGTTCATATCTGTGTTTGAAGACTTTGACTGAAGACTTTCTAAATTTCCTCAGTTCAATTTCCTCAGTCTGTTTGTCTTCATCTTGTGCTATCCTGTGTTTACGCTTTCTGTACTCTTTGATTGTCTTCATTTCATCATGATGACCATGCCCGCATTCTGTTATGCATACTTCTGAGTACTTATTCCGCTGCAAGTAGTTCTTCACTTAGGAATTTCCTCACCGGCAAATTCCTCACTGAAGAATTCATAAAAATCGCCTATTCACCCCCCCTCCCTCTAGTCGATATAACGCACTTTCAATTGGTATCAGAGCAAGGCACTCCCTTGTTCTGTGTGATTTTGGTTTAACCACCTGGAGTTTTAGTTAGGTCGACCGCAGGTATGATCAAGGTCTCAGCTGGGTGTCCTACCTTTGATGGGACGGACTACCCCTACTGGAAGAACAAGATGCGAATGCATCTTGAGGCAATTGACAACGATCTCTGGTATGTTGTGGAAAATGGTGTTCCTCACCACGCCTTCTCCGAATGCTGCCGATGTGAAGAGATTCAAGCAACTCGATTCTCAAGCGAAGAATATCATATGTGGCCATCGAGCAAAGGACAATATGGAAGAGTGAGTGCTTTGGAAACTACTAAGCTCATCCGGGACAGGTGTCCAGAGTAAATGAAGGAGTCTCAACTCAGCGTGACTCTCGAGTTGATGTTCTTCGCAATCTCTTCAACCGCTTCAAAAGACTCGACAACGAAAATGTTCAACAAACCTTCGATCGCCTCATCGACATCTCAAATGAGCTTCAAGCGCTTGGTGCCATCGACATCACCGACCATGAGGTGGTGAAGAAATTGTTGAGATCGCTTGATTCCTCATTTGATACTCTGGGCGATGATACAAGAGCGTCTTGACTACAAGTCACTTGATCCGGTGATATCCTCGAGAGGCTAAATACTCATGAGTTCCGACTTCTTCAAAAGAGAGATCTCTATGGCTCTAGCTATGGAAAATCACGTGCCTCAAGGCCAAGGCGTGTCTCGAATCGAGTGTGAAGACTCGGTAGTAGCCTTGGAGATCCTCAAGAATTGAGCCAGAGCTAGCACTTTGCTCGTGAAAAAATTCCGAAGTTCTCAAGACGTGGTCGCTTTGGAAAATCCTCAAGGAGCAAAGTGATTCCTCATCCGGTGACTATAAGAGAAGACTTTGCCACAAATGCAAGAAACCTGGTCACTACATTCAAGATTGTCCTCGGTGGGAAAAGGAATTAAAGAAGAAGAAATACAAGGATTACAGATTCGATGGCGCTAAGAAGAAGAAGAAATCATCGAAATCTTCATCATCAAAATCCTCAAAGCCCTCTTCTCACAAGAAGAGCGGCTCCAAGATAACTCGGGCATTCATTGGCAAGGAAATGGACTCTGAAGCTGAATCGAGGAACATGAGGAAGAGGAGGCATCGAAGAATCTGAGTCCGTGTGGCGAGTCTAGCTCTCGCCATCGCTTTCGTCGGCAAGTCCATCTTCAACTCAAGAAAATGACCTCACCAACAAAGCTGATGAAGATAGTGATGACTACGCTCCCACCTATTGCTTCATGGCAAAGGGTGCCAAGGTACTCAAATATACCTCCTCTGAATCTAGTGAAAATGAATCTGATGAAGATCTAAAGCCCAGCTACTCAAAACTTGCTAAGATTGCTGTAAAACAACAAAGGGCTTTTGAAAAGGTTCAAAACATGCTAGATAAAAGTGATGATATGTTAGGTGAAGAAATGGATCGCACTAAAGCCTTGACTGAAAATCTTTAGAGGCTTCAGTCTAGGTTTGACAGCCTTCAAGGTCATCATAACACTCTCTTGTCTGATCATGAGAAACTTTCTTATGAATTTCTTCAAAGAAAGCAAGATCTTGAGAAGCTAAGAATGAGTTATGAAGATCTTCGAAGGAGCGCGATTCATTACTTGCTCAACAAATCAGCGCTTCTCGTGAAGAATTTGTTCCTCCATGCTTAAAGTGCATTGAACGTGAATCGCTAATTCTTCACTGAATGTTCAAATGCTTCAACTGTTACAAATTCTTCACCTGCCTCTGCTATCACTAATTCCTCATCGAGGACATTGCTAGTATCCTTGACGATGCAGGGTTGAAGGAATTGTACATGAGAGCATGTACAAAATCCTCAAAGGGCATCGACTCTTTGTGATGTGCTTAAAAGCAGATCCTCAACAGAACCCTAGGAAAGAGGGTATTGCCTTTGAGAGGAAACTCAATCTTGATGGATCATATTGGAAGCTTTGGCGGTATCCCAAAACCTCATGGGTTCTGCAAAGGGACCTCCAGTTGATCCATCTAACTTATCTGGCTTTACATGTGAATCTCCTCATTCTTCTGATGAGTCATTTGACTCCAACTATAAACTGTTCAAAAATCAGAATGGTGAAGTATTTGCTAGATATGTTGGCACTAACTGCAGGAACGGTTCCCCTATGGAGAAAATCTGGGTCCTCAAGAAGTGCCTTGAAAGTCTTCAGGTGAATGTCCTCATGACACCACCTGTGAAGAAAAGGAACCCCAGATCAAACTCTTCATATGGACCAAATTCTTCATATGGATCCAAGTCCTCATACGGACAAAATTCCTCACATGGATCAAATTCCTCAAAAGGATCAAAGTCCTCATATGATTATCATCGTGCTAACAACTCATTTTGCGAGGTAGAGCTAAGGGCTATGAATATGTGCATTATTCTTCAAACCAATATGTTCATAAGTCCTCGAAGAATTTCTCTGCTTATTCATATGCTTACCCTAACCCCTCTTATGTGAAACGAAATGGATTGGCCTCTATGCCACCATTCTCATATGGAGCTCGCAGAGTGATGAACACTTTGCCACCCCTTCAGATGTGGGTGGTGAAGAAAAAGAACTAATATCGTCTGCAGGGTCAGGTCTCCAGACATGCTTTAACGTCTGAAGAATTTGTTGGGGCCCGACAAAATGCTCGAAAGGACGCAGCTAATCATGAAGAAATGAACTTTCATTTCACACGCCCTCATCTTGCTTATCGGTTATCTTGCTGATGAAATTCATCGATGAACTTGATATCATATTCTTCACCGATGAAGTATATGAGATCGTAAGTTGCACTAATTCATCTGCAGGATGATCAACCCAAAGCCAATGAGTGGTTCCTCGATAGTGGATGTACAAATCACATGACTGGTGACATGAATCTATTGATGGATGCTCCCTTATCACCGTCACATCTGAAGCATATCATCTTTTGCCGACAAAGGCAAAAGTCGGTATTGGGTCTTGGTAAGGTTGCGATCTCTAAGGACATACACATGGACAAAGTCATGCTTATTGAGTCCTTAGGATACAACCTCATGTCAGTCTCAATGCTTTGTGATCTTGATATGGTTGTTGTCTTTGGCAAGTATCGTTGTGTTGTGATCATGGAAGCTGACAATTCCAAAGTCTTCGAAGGCTTTAGGAGAGGAGACTTGTATATTGTTGATTTCTCTACAGAACCACAACCAGTCGTGTGTCTACTTGCAAAAGCTTCAGAAGGCTGGCTATGGTATCGGCGACTTGGTCACGCAGGCATGAGGAATTTGCACACGCTTGCGAAGAAGAAGCATGTCATTGGCATTGAAAATGTCAAATTCCTCAAGGATCACTTATGTGGAGCCTGTGAAGCTGGAAAAATGACCAAGGCCAAGCATCCAGCGAAGACTATCATGACCACTACTCGTCCCTTCGAATTGCTTCACATGGACCTCTTTGGTCCTAATCTTTACTCAGCAGTCACTAATGATGCATCTCTATATGGCTTTGTTATAGTTGATGATTACTCTCGTTACACATGGGTACACATTGTTACTTACAAAATGAAGTGCAGGAAGTCTTCAAACGATTTTCCTCGAGGGCTTCAACCAACTTTGGTGTGAAGAATCAGACACATCAGGAGTGGCAATGGAACTGAGTTCAAGAATTCCGGTCTTGATGCCTATCTTGATGAACTTGGTATTACTTATGAGTTATCTGCTCCCTATACTCCTCAGCAAAATGCCGTCGTGGAGTGCAAGAACAGAACTCTTGTTGAGATGGCTCGCACTATGCTTGATGAATACAAAACGCCTAGTCGCTTTTGGATTGATGCAATTGATACCGCGTGCCACATCATCAACAGAGTATATCTTCACAAATTCTTCAAGAAGACTGCCTATGAACTCCTCACTGAAAAGAAACCCAATGTGAGTTATTTCAAAGTCTTCGGTGCTAAATGCTGGATTAGAGATCCTCATCACAATTCTAAATTTACACCGAAAGCACATGAAGGTTTTATGCTTGGTTACGAAAAGGACTCACACACCTACAGAGTCTTCAACATCGCTCTTCACAAGATTGTTGATACTGTAGATGTGCGGTTCGATGAAACTAATGGCTCGCAAAGAGAGCACCTACCTTCTGTTTTAGATGAACCAGCTCCTGAGGAATCTATCAAGTTCAAGGCAACTGAGGATGCCATTCCTACTGAAGAATCTGCTGAAGAATTCATTCATGTACACGAAGAGCGTCGAGCTGATGCACCTGAAGATAATGCTGAAGACAATGGTGCTGAAGAAAATGCTGATCAAATTCCTCGACGACAACCAGCTCATCCTTGCGTTGCAAAAGAAGTGCAAGTTGACAAGATCATCAATGACATTGAAGCACCAGGTCCTCTCACACGCTCAAAAGCTTCACATTTAACTAACTTTTGTGGGCACTATGCTTTTGTCTCTATCACAGAGCCCACTAAGGTAGATGAAGCATTTCTGGAGCCTGAGTGGATTCAGGCCATGCAAGAAGAATTACATCAGTTCGAGCTCAACAATGTCTAGGAACTGGTCAAACATCCAGATCCTCGCAAGCATAATATCATTGGCACAAAGTGGATCTACCGCAACAAGCAAGATGAAAATGGCCTTGTGGTAAGGAATAAGGCACGACTTGTAGCTCAAGGCTACACACAAAGTTGAAGGAATTGATTTCGATGAAACTTTTGCACTGTTGCTAGACTTGAGGCTATTCAGCATACTACTTGCTTATGCTAACCATCATAATATCACTTTATATCAAATGGATGTGAAAATGCATTCCTCAATGTAAGCTTGAGGAAGAAGTATATGTTGCTCAACCCCGTGTTTTGAAGATCCAAAGAATCCGACAAAGTCTTCAGACTCAACAAGGCCCTCTATGGTCTCAAACAGGCCCCCAGGCGTGGTATGATACTTGAAGGAATTCTTCGTGAAGAATGGCTTCACACCAGTTCACTCGACCCTACTCTCTTTACTAAATCATATGATGGTGAACTGTTTGTGTGCCAAATATATGTTGATGATATTATCTTTGGCTGTCTTGACCAACGTTATAGTGATGAATTTGCCTATATGATGAGTGAAGAATATCAAATGTCTATGATGGGAGAATTGAAATTCTTCTTAGGTCTTCAAATTAAATCAACAACACAATGGCATATTCATCTCTCGGAGAAATACCTCAAAGATGTCTGAAGAAATTGGCATGCAAGATTGCAAAGGCGTCAAAATTCCTATGCCCACAAATGGCCATCTATGCAATCGATGAAAATGGTATTGACTTGATCACAAGGTATACCGCTCCATGATTGGTTCTCTATTGTACTTATGTGCATCTAGGCCGATATAATGCTTAGTGTTTGCATGTGTGCCCGATTTCAAGCTACATGAAGGAATCACACCATAAGGCTGTGAAGCATATTCTTGATATCTAGCTCACACACCAACACTAGGATTATGGTACCCCAAGGGCTCTACTTTTGATCTCATTGGATATTACGACTCGACTATCTTTGGTGATCGTGTGGACCGCAAGTCAACATCTGGTACTTGTCATTTCCTCGGACGATCTTTGGTCCGTTGGTCCTCGAAGAAAGCAGAATCTGCGTATCACCGCTCTACTACGGAAGCTGAATACATTGCTGTTGGCTCTTGTTGTGCTCAATTGTTGTGGATGAAGCAAACTCTCAAGGACTACGGCATCAACGTGAAGAATGTGCCTCTCATTGTGACAATGAGAGTGCCATCAAGATTGCTCACAACCCGTTCAGCACTCGAAGACAAAGCACATTCAAATTCGTCATCATTTTCTTCGTGATCATGTGTTGAAGGCGACATCTCCATCGAGCATGTGAAGATGAAGAACAACTAGCCGATATCTTCACAAAGCCCTTGGATGAGAAGAGATTTAGCAAGTTGCGGTGTGAGCTAAATATCTTAAAATCTTGAATGTTCTTTGAAAAGGACACACATCCTGACACTTATGCAAAATTGATGACTTAGATGTGCAACACATGAAGAAACGTTTTTCTTCAATTAATGAAGAATAACACTCTAAGTGTGAAGAAATTAATGAAGAATTTGATTCTCAGAACCCTACGACAATTGTACGCGGTGTCTGAAATCATCATTCTTATACGGTGGGTCACGCCACCACCGAAGTTGAAAATCTTCAATTTGAGTTTTTTTTAGTCTTTTGAAATTCTTCAGTTTTTCTAATTCTTCAACTTTGCAAAATCTTCACTGTTTCCGTCGTTTTTCTTCATTGGCTATATATATATATGGGTTTATGTCCTCTACAGCATTCACTTATGGCTATTTCTTCAAGTTGCTTTTTCTGCTAAGTGAATGTGATCGGACCCTTCCTCCTCTCTGCTATACTCAACCCAATCTATTCACAAATTCTTCATGTGCGTTCTATTTGAAACTCGTTCAAAATCTTCACTGTGTCCTTGTCAGCTGAAGAAATTGCGAACGGAACTTTAAAACTGATCTTATCCAAACTTTCGTTTTTGTCGCTCAAACAGTTCTGCATCTCGCGATAGATTTATCTATTCACCCACGATCTAACACAATCTCCACTTCTCAGTACATGGGTGACACATGTCAAGCGAATGAGAAGGGTCAGGGGCACGTTCGTCCCAAACCTTCGGGCGAACAGTTTTTCACCATGGCTATATATACCCCCTCTCCCCTTCCTCACTTCCTTTACTCCGCTCGACCGCACTCTCTCGCTCGAGCTTCTCAAACCCTAGCGCCGCCGCTACTCCATCGTCGCCGGTGAGGAAGAGCTTCACTGCCTCGACCTCGTTGCCGCCGTACTCGCGCCGACCGAGGAAATCTTCACTCCGCCGCCGCCGTAGCTGTCTTCCTCCGCCGAGTTAGGGCATGGAAGATCTAACCTGACGAACTTCCCATCTGTTCTTCTCAGTTCAAGGAGAATACGGTGAGGACTTGGTGTCCTGAGCTGCGTGCTCAGCGACTGGGTGTCCGGACCTGTGTCCTCGAGTTTAAATACTCAGCCGCTCCAACAGACGTACAACCGAGACAGCGAGTTGGAACTGGTCTACCAAATCATTGTCTTCACCAACCTAACTAGTTCTATTTCCTCAACCCTTTAATTTCCTCATTACTGTGTTGAGTGTTCGTTCATATCTGTGTTTGAAGACTTTTACTGAAGACTTTCTAAATTTCCTCAGTCTGTTTGTCTTCATCTTGTGCTATCCTGTGTTTACGCTTTCTGTACTCTTTGATTGTCTTCATTTCATCATGATTACCATGCCCGCATTCTGTTATGCATACTTCTGAGTACTTATTCCGCTGCAAGTAGTTCTTCACTTAGGAATTTCCTCACCGGCAAATTCCTCACTGAAGAATTCATAAAAATCGCCTATTCACCCCCCCTCTAGTCGATATAACGCACTTTCAACGTTCGGAGTTCCCGGTGGAAAGTTACTCGGTTTTCTCATTTTCGAACGAGGTATAGATGCTAATCCCGAGAAGATCGGTGCAATTCTCCAAATGAATCGCCCTGTACGTGTGCATGATGTTCAGAAGCTCACAGGTTGTCTCGCTGCATTGAGTCGATTCATTTCGTGTCTCGGTGAGAAGACATTGCCTCTTTACCGACTGATGAAAAAGTCGGATACATTCGAGTGGACTCGTGAAGCTGAAGATGCCTTTGTAGAGCTCAAAGCCTTGCTTTCCACCCAGCCGGTGCTTGCTGCTCCGAACAGCAAAGAGCCTCTACTCTTGTATATTGCCGCCACTAGTCAAGTTGTTAGCACAGTGCTCACAGTGGAGCGCGAAGAAGAAGGCAAGGCCTATAAAGTTCAACGCTTAGTGTATTATATCTCTGAAGTCTTTACTCCATCCAAGCAGAGGTATCCACATTACTAGAAGCTTGTCTATGGAATTTATTTAACTGCGAAGAAAGTTGCACATTATTTCCAGGACCACTCGATTTCAGTCGTCAGCGATGCCCCATTGTCTGAAATCATGAAGAATCCAGATGCGACCGGTCGAGTGGCTAAGTGGGCAATTGAACTCCTCCCTCTGGATATCAAGTTCGAAGCAAAGAAGGCGATCAAGTCACAAGCACTTGCAGATTTATTGGCCGAGTGGATTGAACAGCAAAAGCCGACTCAAGTTCACTCAGAACATTGGACTATGTTCTTCGATGGATCTAAGATGTCGAATGGTTCTGGTGTCGGGGTGATCTTGGTGTCCCCAAGAGGCGATAAACTTAGTTATGTCCTCCGGATTCACTTTGATTCCTCCAATAATGAAGCTGAGTATGAAGCACTCCTCTACGGGTTGCGTATGGCTATCTCACTCGGCGTCCGTCGCCTGATGGTATATGGCGACTCGGATTTGGTGGTCAATCAGGTGATGAAGGAGTGGGATGTCAAGAACCCTGCCATGACCGAATACTGCTACTCTTTGAGAAAGTTGGAGAAAAGTTCAAAGGTTTGGAGCTTCACCACATTCCTCGAATCAAGAATCAGGCAGCTGATGACCTGGCAAAAATTGGTTCCACTCGGAAGCCTATCCCCAGCAATGTGTTTCTTGAGCATCTCCATTCACCGTCAATGCAAGAGGATCCCTTTACTAAAGAACCTCCCCAAGCGATAAGTCCTACCAATCTGACTGAGATCGAAGTCCCAGCAGTTATCGACTAGTTATGGGAATCCTAGTAATCACCCCGACTGGACTGTACCATACACTGCGTATCTGCTCAGGCAGGAACTTCCAGAAGATGAAGTGGAGGCGCGTCAGATTGTCCGCAGATCCAAGGCCTTCACAGTGATCAATGGGCAGCTCTACAGAGAGAGTGTTACTGGGTTAGCCCAACGATGTATTTCTCCAGAAGAGGGCCGACTGAACTTGGACGAAATCCACTCGGGGACATGTGGTCACCATGCGTCCTCTCGGACCATCATGGCCAAAGCATACCGAGCAGGATTCTACTGGACACGGGCCAATGAAACTGCAAAAGAAATCATTGAGAAGTGTGAAGGTGGCCAGTTTTATGCAAATATGTCCCACAAACCTGCATCCGCCTTGAAAACCATTCCACTTGTTTGGCCATTCGCTGTGTGGGAACTGGACATGATTGGGCCACTCAGGACCGGTAGAAGTGGTTTCACTCACCTGCTTGTGGTAGTCGACAAGTTTACCAAGTGGATTGAAGCCAAGCCTATCAAGAAGTTGGATTCAAAGACAACCATCAAGTTTATGAAAGAAAAAATATTTTGGTATGGGGTCCTGCACAACATTATCACAGACAATGGCTCAAACTTCGATTAAGGAGAGTTTAGAGGGTATTGCGCCTCCCAGGGCACTCGGGTGGATTATACATCCGTTACACATCCACAGTCGAATGGACAGGTTGAAAGAGCAAATGGTCTGATCCTCCAAGGCTTGAAGCCTCAACTCATGCGCGACCTCGAACACGCAGCTGGGGCTTGGGTAACTGAAGTGCCGTATGTTCTTTGGGGATTGAGGATGACTCCTAACCGATCTACTAACCGAACCCCTTTCTTCATGGTGTACGGGGCTGAAGCCGTGCTGCCGAGTGACCTGTTTCACAATGCGCCTCGAGTGGAGCTTTATTCAGAAGCTGAGGCACAACACGCACATCAGGACGCAGTAGGCCTTCTAGAAGAAGAGCGAGAGATGGCTCTGATTCGGTCGACTATTTATCAGCAAGATCACGCCAGGAACGTCAAAGGTCGAGCATTTCAAGAAGGAGACCTAGTACTCCGAGTGGATCAGCAACGGCCTCACAAGCTTGCCCTCGTGTGGGAAGGCCCCTTCCTCATCACCAAGGTGCTGCACAACGGAGCCTACCACCTCTACAACTTTGCAAAGTAGATTGATGAGCCGTGTGCATGGAATGCTGATCTTATTCGCCGATTTTATACTTAGCACTCGGATCGTCGAGATGTAATAAGAGTGCTTTTAGATTATTTATCAAGACATGACTCCTGTAGTCCCATGATAATTTCCCTTGCATAAGCGTGCGTCCAAATCCCACAGTGGGTGACTTAGCCGCGAAACCTGTTTTCGCCTAAGTTAAAAAACCACTCCGAGTGGAGACCAATCCTCCCACTCGTGCTCCCACTCGGGGGCTTAGCTGCGAACCAATTTCGCCTAAGTTAAAAAACTAATCCGAGTGAGAGCGATCCTCCCACTCAGGGGCTTAGCCGTGAACCAATTTTGCCTAAGTTAAAAAACTACTCTGAGTGAAAGTAATCGTACCACTCGGGGGCTTAGCCGCGAACCAGTTTCTCCTAAGTTGAGAAAAACCACTCCGATTGGAGAGCAAGCCTCCCACTCGGGGGCTTAGCCGCGAACCGGTTTCGCCTAAGTTTAAAAGAACACTCCGAGTGGAGAGCAATCCTCCCACTCGGGGCTTAGCCGCAAACCAGTTTCGCCTAAGTTAAAATCTACTCCGAGTGAGAGCAATCCTCCCACTCGGGGGCTTGCCGCGAACCAGTTTCGCTAAGTTAAAAAACCACTCCGAGTGGAGAGCAGTCCTCCCACTCGAGGGCTTGATACGTCTCCAATGTATCTATAATTTTTGATTGTTCCATGCTATTATATTATCCATCTAGGATGTTTTATATGCATTTATATGCTATTTTATATGATTTTTGGGACTAACCTATTAACCTAGAGCCCAGTGTGATACGTCTCCAACGTATCTATAATTTTTTATTGTTCCATCCTATATTATATTTTGTTTTGGATGTTTAATGGGCTTTATTATACACTTTTATATTATTTTTGGGACTAACCTATTAACCGGAGGCCCAGCCCAAATTGCTGTTTTTTTTGCCTATTTCAGTGTTTCGAAGGAAAAGGATATCAAACGGAGTCCAAACGGAATGAAACCTTCGGGACGTGATTTTCGGAACAAACGTGATCCAGAGGACTTGGAGTCTATGTAAAGCAATCAACGAGGAGGGCACGAGGTAGGGGGGCGCGCCCACCTCCCCCAGGCGCGCCCTCCACCCTCGTGGGCCCCTCATGGCTCCACCGACCTACTTCTTCCTCCTATATATACCTACGTACCCCCAAACCATCAGGGGCATCCACGAAAACCTAATTCCACCGCCGCAACCTTCTGTACCCGTGAGATCCCATCTTGGGGCCTTTCCCGATGTCCTGCCAGAGGGGGCAGTGATCACGGAGGGCTTCTACATCAACACCATAGCCTCTCCGATGATGTGTGAGTAGTTTACCTCAGACCTTCGGGTCCATAGTTATTAGCTAGATGGCTTCTTCTCTCTCTTTGGATCTCAATACAAAGTTCTCCTCGATCTTCTTGGAGATCTATTCGATGTAATCTTCTTTTGCGGTGTGTTTGTCGAGACCGATGAATTGTGGGTTTATGATTGAAACGCCCTCGATGCGGCTATATCTCCCACGTGTCGAAGCACGACTTAGAGGCATAACCGCATTGAAAGCAATGTCGCAAGTGAGGTAATCTTCACACAACCCATGTAATACATAAGGGAAAGAGATACATAGTTGGCTTACAATCGCCACTTCACACAATACATGAGTAAAACATTACATCATACAGGTACAATCAAGGTCCGACTACGGAACCAAAATAAAAGAAGACTACCCCAAATGCTACACAGATCCCGATCGTCCCAACTGGCTCCACTCTTGATCACTGAAACGAAACAACACAATGAACAAGATCTTCATCGAGCTCCTCCTTGAGCTCGGTGCATCACACCTGCACGGTTTCATCGGCACCTGCAAACTGGTTTTGGAAGTATCTGTGAGTCACGGGACTCAGCAATCTCACACCATGAGATCAAGACTATTTAAGCTTAAAGGTAGGACAGGGTAGTGAGGTGGAGCTGCAGACAAGCGACTAGCATATATGGTGGCTAACATACGAAATGAGAGCGAGAAGAGGAGGCAAAGCACGGTCGAACAACTATGATCAAGAAGTGATCCTGAACTCCTACTTACGTCGACATAACCCGAAACCGTGTTCTCCTCTCGATCAACCCCGAAAAGAGACACTCACAGTTACGCTTTACGGTTGGTGTATTTTAATTAAGATCAACCGGGTTTTCTACAACGGACATTAACAAATTCCCATCGCCACATAACGCTGGCACGGCTTTGAAAGTTCAAAACCTGCAGGGTGTCCCAACTTAGCCCATGATAAGCTCTCGCGATCAACGAAGAATAAACCTTCTCCCCGGAAGACCCGATCAGTCTCGGAATCCGGCTACAAGACATTTCACAGCAATAAAACAAGACCACAAAAGCCGCCGGATGTGCCGACAAATCTGATAGGAGCTGCACATATCTCGGTCTCGAGGCACACCGGATGAGCAGACGTCGGGTTGGCATAAACCCCTGGTTGCCCAGGGCGCCGGACATCGCTTCGGTTTGGACCAGCACTCAAGGAGAACGGCCGGGGCTAAAATAAAGATGACCCTCGGGCTCCGGAAACCCAAGGGAAAAGGGTATAGGTGAGGCAAATGGTAAAACCAATGTTGGGCCTTCTTTGGAAAAGTCTTATTCAAAGCGAATCGTCAAGGGGTCCCATAAATCACCCGACCGCGTTAGGGACGCAAAATCCGGGAACATAATACCGATATGACGGAAACTAGGGCGGCAAGAGTGGAACAAAACACCAGGCATAAGGCCGAGCCTTCCACCCTTTACCAAGTATATAGATGCATTAATTAAATAAGATATATTGTGATATCCCAACAAGTAAACATGTTCCAACAAGGAACAACATCTCCATGTTCAACAAGGAACAAACTTCATCTTCACCTGCAACTAACAACGCTATAAGAGGGCTGAGCAAAGTGGTAACATAGCCAAACAACGGTTTGCTAGGAAGGGTGAAAAGGTTAGGGGCTGACATGGCAACATGGGAGGCATGAAATAGCAAGTGGTAGGCATCGTAGCAAAGGCATAGCAAAAGAGCGAGCAACTAGCAAGAAGATAGAAGTGATTTCGAGGGTATGGTCATCTTGCCTGAAATCCCGCAAGGAAGAAGAACGAATCCATGAAGAAGACAAACGGACGAAGTCGAATGAATCCTCACAACTCCGGAACGGAACCGAAGCTAACGAGAAAAGCAAACCGGAAAGAAGCAAACAACATAGTAAACAACCATCACATAAACATGGCATGATGCACAATCAAGTATGATGCATGACCGGTTTAAATAACATGGCATGGCAATATGCACAAACAATCCTACAAATTAAGTGGAGCTCAATATGCAACGAGTTGCATATTGACTGAACACCACAACAATTATTTAGTTCACTCTTGGTTAGGTACTCAACAATATTAAATGTTATTAAACATGGCAAGAGGGGGTGAAGCATATGAAACTAACTATTTAGGCAAGTTTAAATGAGGCGGAAACAACGAACAACAATTAGGAAAATCCCCATATGCAAATTATGGATTAGGAACTGATCTGACCTAAAGCATATTTTAGAGTTGTTAAACATGCAAAGTAAAGCTACCATGTTAAACTAGGCATTTTTCTACCCCATTTACATATATAATTTATTTAAAATGGAGCTACGGTTATTTAGTTATGAAATAAATCATTTTATCATGGCATTTAAGCAAATTAATGCAAACAACAATTTTAAACATTTAATGTTGTTATCATGATGCGGATGACAAATGCAAGTTTATGCAATTTTATGAAAACGTTATCATGAACATGATATGAAGCATTATGTCACCGTGGTGGAAGAAAGGGTGCCACGACAGCGAATCCGAAAATGGTGCCACGGCAACATATCGGTTCCGATAACTCGATTGAGATATCGGTACAAAGGAAAGCGTGTGAGCGAGTCATGCAAGATGGTGGGGTGATCCGGTTCGGGTTCCCACGGAGCAGTGGCATGGCAAAAGAGGGCATCGCAAGGATGATTCGGACACGGTCGGTCATCACGGGTTATACCTTTGAACGTTCAAAGCGGGACGGGTCGAGTTTCGTAGAGGGAAGTAGACGTTCACGGGTCGTCGAGGGAAGTAGAGGAAGTAGTCGTTCTCGCGATGATCACCGAGGGAAGTAGGGGTACACGTTCGGAGAGGAAGTCGTTGTTCACGTTCGATGGTAGTGGTACATCTCATCATCGGAAGTAGTTGTACACGTCCCGTGGATGTTCGGGGTCCACGGGGTCTTCGAGGGTCGACGGTAGTGGTACACGTGTCATCGGGGTACTTGTCGTTTCCGGTTCGGTGGTCGTCGGGTCGTAGTGGTACTTGGCGTTTCCGGAGACGACGGTAGTGGTTCACGTTCTTCGTAGATGTTGAAGAGGACTTGGCGCATCCGATGTCTCCGGCGACGGTAGTGGAACTTGGTGAATCCAAAGCGGACTTGGCGTCTTCGTGCGTGGGGTACTTGGCGATCCGGAGGCGGCGGTAGAGGTACTTTCGCGAACTTGGCGGCGGTAGTCGTTCACGTTCTTAGTTGCACAATCTCCGTAGATGTTCGGGATCACGACGAGGACTTGCCGTCCACGGAGTCTTTGGTCGGCGGTAGTGGTACACCATTTGAGGCGTACGTTACGAAGATGTTCATGTCGCTGTAGTCGTTCACGAGGGCCCAACACGAGGTCTTGGCGAAACCAGGGTGCATCTTGGCGGTCTCGTCTTAGTCTTCAAACCAAAAGCGAAGCAAGGCAACAGGCTCGATGCGGTGGTACTTGGCAATCCACAGCAAAGAGGCACCATGAAGGTGGCTCGAGGAAGAACACCACAGCCGAGGCGGCGAGGCCAAGGGGCTTGCGGCGTGAAGCGGGACTCACGAGCAGAGGAGAAATCGCAGCGTTGGTGCAAGGTGGCGACAAGGCGAGGTGGTCGCCGGTGGCTCTGAGCTGAAGAACGACGGGGCGAGTGGCACGAGGAGAGATGGCGGCGGATCCGGCCAGAAGCGATGAGCGGCGGCGGCCATGGCGTCAGGCAGGAGAAAACGGCGGCGGCTTGGCGACTCCGGCCGGGCGGCGCTGGTCTTGAGGCGAGGACGCGAGGTCGAGGCGGGATGAGGCCACGTAGCGCGGGCGGCGAGCTGCGGCCGGCTGGACTCGCCGCAAGACGGGTGAGGCGGCGACGGTGCTGGCCATGGTGCAGCCAAGACAGGACGGTAGCGCGGCTCGAGCAGCGACGGGTGGAGGAGGCCGAGGGAAAAGAGGGAGGAGGGAGGCGATGGAGATGGGCGGAGGAGACCCGCTCGGCGGCGACGAGGAGGCCACCGGGGTCCGACTGGTGCGCGGAGGAGGCGGCGACGGGAGGTAGGTCGAGGCGGCGAGGAGGGTTGGGTAGAGAGGAGGGAGGCGGGGAGATCGGCGGGGTTCGGAGAGATGGGATCGAGGCAGGCGTCTTGGCGCTAGGAGGAGGACGAGAGAGAGAGCGAGGGGATCGGGAGGATGCTAGGGTTAGGTCGGTGGGGCGGCTGGGCCTAGGCCTTGGGCCTGCGCGGTGAGTTGGGAGGCCCAGGAGGAGGAGAAAGGCCAGGGGCCTGCTGGGCTGGCTCTCCTCTCTCTCTCTCTAATATAAATACTTTAGCAGAAAACAGATAAAGAGAAAAAAAGAAAGAGAGGGTTGGGGAAAGGATTTGGACACACGGATAATTTTCCCGGGCTCACAAAAATATGAGGAATTTAACAAAAATGATCCAAGGATTTTTGGTGGAACTCCGGAAAATGATAGAATAATAACGGCGAGGTTTTGAGGTCAACTCGGAGTAGAAAAAGGCACGGGATTTATTTGCAAGTGTGTTATGATGATTCCAAAACGAGGAATATTTTAAATATAGCTCCCTAATATCGGGAGGGTATGTTATAAAGAGAAAACACCATGTGAATTCCCTCGATTTAAATGGATCGAGAAATCCATGCAATTTATTTAGTTGAGTTTTAAAAATAATGATATGATGGCATGATGACATGATGCAATGCAAAAACAAAACAAACCACACGACAAAACTCGGAAACCCTGGAAGGCAACTGAAGCTCCGGTCTTGGGGCGTCACAACACTCCACCACTACGAGAGGATCTCGTCCCGAGATCTAGGATGGCACCGGAGAAAAAACGGAAGAAGAAAGAGGTAAAACAAAGTTGCTTCTCCGACAAACGAGTGAAACCAAAGAACCTTGAGAGGTTGAACAAAATGAAAGAAGAAAACAACGAAGATGAAGGAAGTTGAAAACACTCTGTTAGAAAAGAGGAACAAGGGATACGACGAGAACCAAGAGGTTTAGTGATAAGATAAATATTGAAACCACTCCGGTTAAAACTAGATAGGCTAGGAATAAGATTGATAAAATTTGGGCAGCACTCCGACTAAAAGAAGAAGGAAAACTTGATAAGATGAAAAGAACTTGAAGAGAAGACACCACACTCCGGTTAAAAGGATAAGCAAGAAAAAGAACATGATCTTTACAAAACGAGGTGATGGGTGAAGAGAGCAACATCACAATGCCTCCGGAAACAAATGAAAGAGTGGAATGGAATGGACGAAGGGAAACAAGATCTTGAAAGAGCACGCTTACAAGAAATGTTAGAACGGAGTTGTTGGACTATCAACAACGAAAGGAACAAGCTTGTAGTGGGCTTATGGAACACATCTCAATATTATGAGGTGAGTTTCTGCCACTAACGGAAACACATGATTGGATTGATATCAACAAGGAGACGAGAAACTTATATCACCGGGAGGACAAATGAAGAACTTAGGTTATTTATAAGCACCATAAATAGCAACAATCCTTAGGGAAAGCTTTAGGTGAAATATAGCCCAAGACAACTCCAATGAAGAGATTGATGGATTTAAAATACCTCATTCTTGACAACAATTGAATCATGAAACACGAAGGGAAATTATCAAGAATGACATAACACCATCTCAAAAGATAAGGTAGAACGAATTACACTTCGAAATGCAAGAAGAAGAATACTTGAACTCCTCAAAACAAAACATGTGTTGAGCACCATGTTTAATTTTGAGTATAGCAGCGGATCATAACTTAGAGAGGAATCTTGAAGAACAAATAATAATTAAAAGAATCCTTGACGAACCATCATGTAGAGCCTCCATGAAGAACTCCGGTAAGAAAAGGATGATAAAAGAAAAGAAGTTGAAAACACAAGGTGAAGCAGAGTTGTTAAACATGCAAAGTAAAGCTACCATGTTAAACTAGGCATTTTTCTACCCCATTTACATATATAATTTATTTAAAATGGAGCTACGGTTATTTAGTTATGAAATAAATCATTTTATCATGGCATTTAAGCAAATTAATGCAAACAACAATTTTAAACATTTAATGTTGTTATCATGATGCGGATGACAAATGCAAGTTTATGCAATTTTATGAAAACGTTATCATGAACATGATATGAAGCATTATGTCACCGTGGTGGAAGAAAGGGGTGCCACGGCAACGAATCCGAAAATGGTGCCACGGCAACATATCGGTTCCGATAACTCGATTGAGATATCGGTACAAAGGAAAGCGTGACGGAAGCGAGTCATGCAAGATGGTGGGGTGATCCCGGATTCCGGGTTCCCACGGAACGGTGGCATGGCAAAAGAGGGCATCGCAAGGATGATTCGACACGGTCGGTCATCACGGGTTATACCTTCGAACGCTCAAACGGGACGGGTCGAAGTTCGAGAGGGAAGTAGACGCTCACGGGTCGCCGAGGGAAGTAGAGGAAGTAGTCGCTCGCGATGATCACCGAGGGAAGTAGGGGTACACGCTCGAGAGGAAGTCGTTGTTCACGCTCGATGGTAGTGGTACATCTCATCATCGGAAGTAGTTGTACACGCCCCGTGGATGTTCGGGGTCCACGGGTCTTCGAGGGTCGACGGTAGTGGTACACGGTCATCGGGTACTTGTCGCTTCCGGTTCGGTGGTCGCCGGGTCGTAGTGGTACTTGGCGCTTCCGAGACGACGGTAGTGGTTCACGTTCTTCGTAGATGTTCGAAGAGGGACTTGGCGCATCCGATGTCTCCGAAGGCGACGGTAGTGGAACTTGGTGAATCCGAAACGGACTTGGCGTCTTCGTGCGTGAGGGGTACTTGGCGATCCGGAGACGACGGTAGAGGTACTCGCGAACTTGGCGGCGTAGTCGCTCACGTTCTTAGTTGCACAATCTCCGTAGATGTTCGGGATCACGACGAGGGACTTGCCGCCCACGGAGTCTTTGAGGGTCGACGTAGTGGTACACCATTTGAGACGCATATCGCTCAAGATGTTCATGTCGCAGTAGTCGCTCACGTGGCCCAACACAGGTCTTGGCGAAACCAGGTGCATCTTGGCGGTCTCGCCTTAGTCTTCAAACCAAAACGGCAAGGCAACAGGCTCGGCGCGGTGGTACTTGGCAATCCACAGCAAAGAGGCACCATGAAGGGTGGCTCGAGGAAGAACACCACACGAGGCGGGCGAGGCCAAGGGATGCGCGGCGGCGAAGCGGGACTCACGAAAGCAGAGGAGGAAATCGCAGCGTTGGTGCAAGGTGGCGATAAGACGAGGTGGTCGCCGGTGGCTACGAAATGAAGAACGACGGGGCGAGGTGGCACAGGAGAGATGGCGGCGGATCCGCCAGAAGCGATGAACGGGCGGCGCTATGGCGTCGGGCAGGAGAAGGCACGGCGGGCGGCTTGGCGACTCGGGCCGGGCGCGCTGGTCTTCGGAGGCGAGGACGCGAGGTCGAGGCGGGATGAGGCCACAGGCGCTGGCGACGAGCTGCGGCCGGCTGGACTCGCCGGCACGGCTGGAGGCGGCGACAGTGCTGGCCATGGTGCAGGCCAAGACAGGACGGGCGCTGCCTCGAACGGCGACGGGTGGAGGAGGCCGAGGGAAAAGAGGGAGGAGGGAGGCGATGGAGATGGATTTGAGGAGACCCGCCGGGCGGCGACGAGGAGGCCACTGGGTCCGACCTGGGCGCGGAGGAGCGGCGACGGGGAGGTAGGTCGAGGGCGGCGAGGAGGGTTGGGGCGCAGAGGAGGGAGGCGGGGAGATCGAGCGGGGGTTCGGGAGAGATGGGATCGGGCGCAGCGTGCGGCGCTAGGAGGAGGACGAGAGAGAGAGCGAGGGGATCGGGAGGATGCTAGGGTTAGGTCGGTGGGGCGGCTGGGCCTAGGCCTTGGGCCTCATGGTGAGTTGGGAGGCCCAGGAGGAGGAGAAAGGCCAGGGGCCTGCTGGGCTGGCTCTCCTCTCTCTCTCTCTAATATAAATACTTTAGCAGAAAACAGATAAAGAGAAAAAAAGAAAGAGAGGGTTGGGGAAAGGATTTGGACACACGGATAATTTTCGGGCTCACAAAAATATGAGGAATTTAACAAAATGATCCAAGGATTTTGGTGGAACTCCGAAAATGATAGAATAATAATGGCGCAGGTTTTGAGGTCAACTCGAGTAGAAAAGGCACGGATTTATTTGCAAGTGTGTTATGATGATTCCAAAACGAGGAATATTTTAAATATAGCTCCCTAATATCGGGAGGGTATGTTATAAAGAGAAAACACCATGTGAATTCCTCGATTTAAATGGATCGAGAAATCCATGCAATTTATTTAGTTGAGTTTTAAAAATAATGATATGATGGCATGATGACATGATGCAATGCAAAAACAAAACAAACCACACGACAAAACTCTGGAAACCCCGAAGGCAAGCTCAAGCTCCGGTCTTGGGGCGCCACAACACTCCACCACTACGAGAGGATCTCGCCCCGAGATCTAGGATGGCACCGAGAAAAACGGAAGAAGAAAGAGGTAAAACAAAGTTGCTTCTCCGACAAAGCGAGTGAAACCAAAGAACCTTGAGAGGTTGAACAAAATGAAAGAAGAAAACAACGAAGATGAAGGAAGTTGAAAACACTGCTAGAAAAGAGGAACAAGGGATACGACGAGAACCAAGAGGTTTAGTGATAAGATAAATATTGAAACCACTCCGGTTAAAACTAGATAGGCTAGGAATAAGATTGATAAAATTTGGGCAGCACTCACGAAAAAGAAGAAGGAAAACTTGATAAGATGAAAAGAACTTGAAGAGAAGACACCACACTCCGGTTAAAAGGATAAGCAAGAAAAAGAACATGATCTTTACAAAACGAGGTGATGGGTGAAGAGAGCAACATCACAATGCCTCCGGAAACAAATGAAAGAGTGGAATGGAATGGACGAAGGGAAACAAGATCTTGAAAGAGCACGCTTACAAGAAATGTTAGAACGGAGTTGTTGGACTATCAACAACGAAAGGAACAAGCTTGTAGTGGGCTTATGGAACACATCTCAATATTATGAGGTGAGTTTCGCCACTAACGAAACACATGATTGGATTGATATCAACAAGGAGACGAGAAACTTATATCACCGGGAGGACAAATGAAGAACTTAGGTTATTTATAAGCACCATAAATAGCAACAATCCTTAGGGAAAGCTTTAGGTGAAATATAGCCCAAGACAACTCCAATGAAGAGATTGATGGATTTAAAATACCTCATTCTTGACAACAATTGAATCATGAAACACGAAGGGAAATTATCAAGAATGACATAACACCATCTCAAAAGATAAGGTAGAACGAATTACACTTCGAAATGCAAGAAGAAGAATACTTGAACTCCTCAAAACAAAACATGTGTTGAGCACCATGTTTAATTTTGAGTATAGCTTGGCGGATCATAACTTAGAGAGGAATCTTGAAGAACAAATAATAATTAAAAGAATCCTTGACGAACCATCATGTAGAGCCTCCATGAAGAACTCCGGTAAGAAAAGGATGATAAAAGAAAGAGAAGTTGAAAACACAAGGTGAAGCCTTGCAGTGATACGATGAAGCTTTGAAATGATATAATCGAGAAAACTTTGAACTCCGGAAAAGAAAGATGAACAAATGAAACCAAGAATTTTGATGAACCTCCGGAATAAGGAATTGAATTTACTCGATGGGACAAGAATAAGAATTACATTATGCTCATCCTTCACCAATTGGATTGATGACAAGCAATGGATTTGGCATACTACTTATTCTCGTAGAAAGGATTAAGATAGATATGGCGCAAACTTGAGAAGGTATTGATGGAACCACCGGTGGGATTTGGAAACAACAAATGAATTGATATGATAATGAAGGAAGTGAAATCTTGAACAAACCACCGTAAGAATTGAAAATGAAAGTAGCAAAGGCACAATTCACCGGGAAGAATTGTAAAACGAATAAAGATGCTTGACAAAATTTAGATACATTAGAACGAAGAGATCATGAACTGATTAGAGGATATTTCGACGATGCACCGGTGAGATTTGGAAAAACCAGAGTTGAGCGCTTGAATGAATAATTCTGAGATGATGGGCTCTGGATACTCAAACTGAAAAGACTACTGAATTTCTCCAGATGGGTGAAAAGAATTCTCACAATGAAAACAATTATGAGAGGATGGCACGAAGCTAGAACCATGAATCTTGAAGAGAAAGAAGCGAGATTAAAGAGAAACTCTTCTTCGGTCTTCAAAATTCGAGAATGACGACGAGAAACATCACCATGAATTATTGAGACACTCCGGAATGAAAATTAGAAAGGTTGAACCAATGATGAAGATAATTTGAAAGATCTTGGAGAAAGACATATGACTGATGACAATTCATTCTTACGTCAAACTTTGCAATGAATTTGAGAATAACTCCGGAAAATAAAAGAGTCAGGTAAGATCCTGGGAAAAAGACCTGTGGGTTAGGGCCCACTCAAAAGAAACACCGTTGAACGATTGTTTGAAATAGATATTGCACCGGTAGAATTAAATGGCTTGAATGAGATAGCATCCTCAAAAGTACTTGAGTGAATTGAGAATGGAAACTAGAATCTTCTGAGATATCTTCAACACTCCGGAACAATTGAATAACAAGAACTAAAAGATTATGAGGTGCACCGGTATGATAAAACATTTGAAACGAGGAAGGGAATATGATCAACACCGAAAACTTGACTTAAGTCCACCGGAGAAGAAAATTAGAATGGAACAATGATAAGGTTAAAGCTTCCTTAGCGTCTTCCTGAGAAATCACCGGATAAAACATTAAAGGAAAAGAATGAAGAAACTTCACTCAATAAAATGGATACTTGATTAAGAAATCTGAGTCCTTGAAGAAAAAAGGGGTTGGAGGGCGGGAAAACAAAGGCAACTTAGGTCGGATGAAACGAACACCGTTGAGAAAAAGCTTAGAATTGATCTCGCAAATGTTGGAATGATCGGATCCACTTGAAGAGAAGCACGCCGGTTGAGAAAAGAATTGACATGACAAGCTCAGTGATCAAGAAGGATTAGTACTCACATAGCAATATGAGAACACCATTTAGGAAAGGTATGGAATCAACACTTGACATTGAAGCAACTCGAATACCACAAAACAAAACAAAACAAAGGATTGGCTTCAAGAATGAGCCGAACAAACACATGATAGAGATTTCGCCCAAAGTGTTCGTGGTGGGGCCTACACGACACGACGATAGCGGACGTCACGAATGACAAACAAGACGCCCCGAATCAGCATAGCCAAGGATTCTTTAAGACGCCTCGCGACCATCGTAGAATCGACCGTGAATGGGCGGACCACTAGACGTTGAACCCCAATCTCAAATCATACATCCGTCGGAAAGATATCCCGTAAGCTACTAGAATTCCACCTATAAACTCCCAAACTTTCTGGTTATGCAACTGTGTTGGGGATACAGGGACACAAAATATATCACCCAAACTAACAATACCTAGATCCAATTGTATCCATCCGTCAACACATAACCAAGAAATCCTCGAAATCGTGTACCTCGACCTTCAAAAACATCCGTTATACAAGTCATGGCAATACTCCCGACTCGCCACAAGATCGGGCTATCAGGGTTATCTCACCAACAATCGCACAAAAGAGATTTCGATGTCGGTAAAACTCGGTATTCCGTAATCGCAACGATAAAATTGTGACGACAACACCTCGAGCTCAACTCCCGGACACCGCCACAACCCCTAAATGTCGAGGCACCAAGAACAATGTTCTCGCCACAAAACCATCGAACGATTCCAAGATACCCACGTGATCCTAAAAAAATTTAGTGAAATTTGAGGAGAGAAAAGTCAAAACTCTACGCCAGATACCTCACCAGAGCGATTTAAGGACCGAGGAGTAAAAAGAGTCCTACTCTCGATATATATAATCCTAAGACTCAAAACATTTTCCGCTCTAGACTCAACAACGCCAAGAAACAATCAAGCAGGGGGCTCCTAAGTCGGGAAGGCTCGATTACCAACTTGAACGCCTCGATGCGGCTATATCTCCCACGGTCAAGCACGACTTAGAGGCATAACCGCATTGAAAGCAATGTCGCAAGTGAGGTAATCTTCACACAACCCATGTAATACATAAGGAAAGAGATACATAGTTGGCTTACAATCGCCACTTCACACAATACATGAGTAAAACATTACATCATACAGTACAATCAAGGTCCGACTACGGAACCAAAATAAAAGAAGACTACCCCAAATGCTACACAGATCCCCGATCGTCCCAACTGGCTCCACTATCGATCACCTGAAACGAAACAACACAATGAACAAGATCTTCATCGAGCTCCTCCTTGAGCTCAGTGCATCACCGCACGGTTTCATCGGCACCGCAAACTGGTTTTGAAGTATCGTGAGTCACGGGACTCAGCAATCTCACACCGCGAGATCAAGACTATTTAAGCTTAAAGGTAGGACAGGGTAGTGAGGTGGAGCTGCAGCAAGCGACTAGCATATATGGTGGCTAACATACGCAAATGAGAGCGAGAAGAGGAGGCAAAGCACGGTCGAACAACTATGATCAAGAAGTGATCCTGAACTCCTACTTACGTCAGACATAACCCAGAAACCGTGTTCTCCTCTCGATCAACCCCGAAAAGAGACACTCACGGTTACGCACACGGTTGGTGTATTTTAATTAAGATCAACTTCGGTTTTCTACAACCGACATTAACAAATTCCCATCTGCCACATAACCGCGGCACGGCTTTGAAAGTTCAAACCTGCAGGGTGTCCCAACTTAGCCCATGATAAGCTCTCGCGATCAACGGCGAATAAACCTTCTCCCGGAAGACCCGATCAGTCTCGAATCCGGCTACAAGACATTTCACAGCAATAAAACAAGACCAGCAAAGCCGCCCGGATGTGCCGACAAATCTCGATAGGAGCTGCACATATCTCGTCTCGTGGCACACCGGATGAGCCAGACGTCGGGTTGGCATAAACCCCTCGTTGCCAGGGGCGCCGGACATCGCCGGTTTGGACCAGCACTCAAAGGAGAACTGGCCCGGGGCTAAAATAAAGATGACCCTCGGCTCCGAAACCCAAGGAAAAGGGTATAGGTGAGGCAAATGGTAAAACCAATGTTGGGCCTTGCTTTGGAAAAGTCTTATTCAAAGCGAACTGTCAAGGGGTCCCATAAATCACCCGACCGCGTTAGGGACGCAAAAATCCGGGAACATAATACCGATATGACGGAAACTAGGCGGCAAGAGTGGAACAAAACACTGCATAAGGCCGAGCCTTCCACCCTTTACCAAGTATATAGATGCATTAATTAAATAAGATATATTGTGATATCCCAACAAGTAAACATGTTCCAACAAGGAACAACATCTCCATGTTCCAACAAGGAACAAACTTCATCTTCACCTGCAACTAACAACGCTATAAGAGGGGCTGAGCAAAGTGGTAACATAGCCAAACAACGGTTTGCTAGGAAGGGTGAAAAAGGTTAGGGGCTGACATGGCAACATGGGAGGCATGAAATAGCAAGTGGTAGGCATCGTAGCAAAGGCATAGCAAAAGAGCGAGCAACTAGCAAGCGAAGATAGAAGTGATTTCGAGGGTATGGTCATCTTGCCTGAAATCCCGCAAGGAAGAAGAACGAATCCATGAAGAAGACAAACGGACGAAGTCGAATGAATCCTCACAACTCCGGAACGGAACCGAAGCTAACGAGAAAAGCAAACCGGAAAGAAGCAAACAACATAGTAAACAACCATCACATAAACATGGCATGATGCACAATCAAGTATGATGCATGACCGGTTTAAATAACATGGCATGGCAATATGCACAAACAATCCTACAAATTAAGTGGAGCTCAATATGCAACGAGTTGCATATTGACGGAACACCACAACAATTATTTAGTTCACTCTTGGTTAGGTACTCAACAATATTAAATGTTATTAAACATGGCAAGAGGGGGTGAAGCATATGAAACTAACTATTTAGGCAAGTTTAAATGAGGCCGGAAACAACGAACAACAATTCCGGAAAATCCCCATATGCAAATTATGGATTAGGAACTGATCTGACCTAAAGCATATTTTAGAGTTGTTAAACATGCAAAGTAAAGCTACCATGTTAAACTAGGCATTTTTCTACCCCATTTACATATATAATTTATTTAAAATGGAGCTACGGTTATTTAGTTATGAAATAAATCATTTTATCATGGCATTTAAGCAAATTAATGCAAACAACAATTTTAAACATTTAATGTTGTTATCATGATGCGGATGACAAATGCAAGTTTATGCAATTTTATGAAAACGTTATCATGAACATGATATGAAGCATTATGTCACCGTGGTGGAAGAAAGGGGTGCCACGGCAACGAATCCGAAAATGGTGCCACGGCAACATATCGGTTCCGATAACTCGATTGAGATATCGGTACAAAGGAAAGCGTGTGAAGCGAGTCATGCAAGATGGTGGGTGATCCCGGATTCCGGTTCCCACGGAACGGTGGCATGGCAAAAGAGGGCATCGCAAGGATGATTCGACACGGTCGGTCATCACGGGTTATACCTTCGAACGCTCAAACGGGACGGGTCGAGTTTCAGAGAGGGAAGTAGACGCTCACGGGTCGCCGAGGGAAGTAGAGGAAGTAGTCGCTCGCGATGATCACCGAGGGAAGTAGGGGTACACGCTCGAGAGGAAGTCGTTGTTCACGCTCGATGGTAGTGGTACATCTCATCATCGGAAGTAGTTGTACACGCCCCGTGGATGTTCGGGGTCCACGGGTCTTCGAGGGTCGACGGTAGTGGTACACGGTCATCGGGTACTTGTCGCTTCCGGTTCGGTGGTCGCCGGGTCGTAGTGGTACTTGGCGCTTCGGAGACGACGGTAGTGGTTCACGCTCTTCGTAGATGTTCAAGAGGACTTGGCGATCCGATGTCTCCGGCGACGGTAGTGGAACTTGGTGAATCAAACGGACTTGGCGCCTTCGTGCGTAGGGGTACTTGGCGATCCGGAGACGACGGTAGAGGTACTCGCGAACTTGGCGGCGGTAGTCGTTCACGTTCTTAGTTGCACAATCTCCCGTAGATGTTCGGGATCACGACGAGGGACTTGCCGTCCACGGAGTCTTTGAGGGTCGACGGTAGTGGTACACCATTTGAGACGTACACGTTCTGAAGATGTTCATGTCGCCAGTAGTCGCTCACGTGGCCCAACATGTGGTCTTGGCGAAACCAGGTGCATCTTGGCGGTCTCGTCTTAGTCTTCAAACCAAAACGAAGCAAGGCAACAGGCTCGATGCGGTGGTACTTGGCAATCCACAGCAAAGAGGCACCATGAAGGGTGGCTCGAGGAAGAACACCACAGCGAGGCGGCGAGGCCAAGGGAGGCGCGGCGGCGAAGCGGGGACTCACGAGCAGAGGAGGAAATCGCAGCGTTGGTGCAAGGTGGCGACAAGACGAGGTGGTCGCCGGTGGCTACGAGCTGAAGAACGACGGGGGCGAGGTGGCACAGGGAGAGATGGCGGCGGATCCGGCCAGGAAGCGATGAACGGGCGGCGGCCATGGCGTCGGGCAGGAGAAGGCACGGCGGCGGCTTGGCGACTCCGGGCCGGGGCGGCGCGGGTCTTCGGAGGCGAGGACGCGAGGTCGAGGCGGGGATGAGGCCACAGGGCGCGGGCGACGAGCTGCGGCCGGCCTCGACTCGCCGGCACGGCCGAGGCGGCGACGGTGTTGGCCATGGTGCAGCCAAGACAGGACGGGCGCGGCTCCGAACGGCGACGGGGTGGAGGAGGCCGAGGGGAAAAGAGGGAGGAGGGGAGGCGATGGAGATGGACGGAGGAGACCCGCTCGGGCGGCGACGAGGAGGCCACCGGGGGTCCGACCTGGTGCGCGGAGGAGCGGCGACGGGGAGGTAGGTCGAGGGCGGCGAGGAGGGTTGGGGCGCAGAGGAGGGAGGCGGGGAGATCGAGCGGGGGTTCGGGAGAGATGGGATCGGGCGCAGCGTGCGGCGCTAGGAGGAGGACGAGAGAGAGAGCGAGGGGATCGGGAGGATGCTAGGGTTAGGTCGGTGGGGCGGCTGGGCCTAGGCCTTGGGCCTGCGCGGTGAGTTGGGAGGCCCAGGAGGAGGAGAAAGGCCAGGGGCCTGCTGGGCTGGCTCTCCTCTCTCTCTCTCTAATATAAATACTTTAGCGAAAAAAATGATAAAGAGAAAAAAAGAAAGAGAGGGTTGGGGAAAGGATTTGGACACACGGATAATTTTCCGGGCTCACAAAAATATGAGGAATTTAACAAAATGATCCAAGGATTTTTGTGGAACTCGGAAAATGATAGAATAATAACGGCGAGGTTTTGAGGTCAACTCGAGTAGAAAAAGGCACGGATTTATTTGCAAGTGTGTTATGATGATTCCAAAACGAGGAATATTTTAAATATAGCTCCCTAATATCGGGAGGGTATGTTATAAAGAGAAAACACCATGTGAATTCCCTCGATTTAAATGGATCGAGAAATCCATGCAATTTATTTAGTTGAGTTTTAAAAATAATGATATGATGGCATGATGACATGATGCAATGCAAAAACAAAACAAACCACACGACAAAACTCGGAAACCCTGGAAGGCAACTGAAGCTCCGGTCTTGGGGCGTCACAATGATCAAGATTATCTATGAACAATATTTGAATCTTCTCTGAATTCTTTTATGTATGATTGGTTATCTTTGCAAGTCTCTTCGAATTATCAGTTTGGTTTGGCCTACTAGATTGATCTTTCTTGCAATGGGGGAAGTGCTTAGCTTTGGGTTCAATCTTGCGGTGTCCTTTCCCAAAGGATGTTAGGGCAGCAAGGCACGATTGTATTGTTGCCATCGAGGATAAAAGATGGGGTTTATATCATATTGCATGAGTTTATCCCTCTACATCATGTCATCTTACTTAAAGCATTACTCTGTTCTTCTGAACTTAATACTCTAGACGCATGCAGGATAGCAGTTGATGTGTGGAGTAATAGTAGTAGATGCAGAATCGTTTCGGTCTACTTGTCGCGGACGTGATGCCTATATACATGATCATACCTAGATATTCTCATAACTATGCTCAATTCTATCAATTGCTTGATAGTAATTTGTTCACCCACCGTAATACTTATACTATCTTGAGAGAAGCCACTAGTGAAACCTATGGCCCCCGGGTCTATTTTCTATCATATTGATCTTCCAACACTTAGCTATTTTTATTGTCGTTTATTTTACTTTGAATCTTTATTTTTCTTTATCATAAAACTACCAAAAATATTATCTTATCATATCTATCAGATCTCACTCTCGTAAGTGACCGTGAAGGGATTGACAACCACTTTATTGCGTTGGTTGCGAGGTTCTTATTTGTTTGTGTAGGTGCGTGGGACTCGAGCATGATCTCCTACTGGATTGATACCTTGGTCCTCAAAAACTGAGGGAAATACTTACGCTACTTTACTGCATCACCCTTTCCTCTTCAAGGGAAAACCAACGCAGTGCTCAAGAGGTAGCACAGTGCCAGTTTTCTGTTTTTTCCTTGTTTTTGGGTATCACAAAAAAGGAAAACCAAACGGAGTCCAATTGACCTGAAACTCGACGGAGCTTATTTTTAGACCAGAAGAAGGACATGGAGTAAAAGAGTTGGGCCAGAAGAGTTCCGGGCTGCCCACGAGGGTGGGGGCGCGCCCACCCCCCTGGGCGCGCCTCCCTACCTCGTAGATAGCCCGGAGACCCCCCTGACTTGTTCTCGACACCAAAACCTCTTATATATACAGAAACCTCCAGAAAATAACCCAGATGTGGAGTTCCGCCGCTGCAAACCTCCAGAGCCACGAAAAACCAATCTAGACCCGTTTTGGCACCCTGCTGGAGGGGGAATCCCTCTCCGATGGCCATCTTCATCATCCTGGCGCTCTCCACGACGAGGAGTGAGTAGTTCACCCTCGGGGCTGAGGGTATGTACCAGTAGCTATGTGTTTGATCTCTCTCTCTCTCTCTCTCTCTCTCTCGTGTTCTTGATTCGGCACGATCTTGATGTATCGCGAGCTTTGCTATTATAGTTGGATCTTATGATGTTTCTCCCCCTCTACTCTCTTGTAATGGATTGAGTTTTCCCTTTGAAGTTATCTTATCGGATTGAGTCTTTAAGGATTTGAGAACACTTGATGTATGTCTGGCATGTGCTTATCCGTGGTGACAATGGGATATTCACGTGATCTACTTGATGTATGTTTTGGTGATCAACTTGCGAGTTCCGTGACCTCGTGAACTTATGCATAGGGGTTGGCACACGTTTTCGTCTTGACTCTCCGGTAGAAACTTTGGGGCACACTTCAAAGTACTTTATGTTGGTTGAATAGATGAATCTGAGATTGTGTGTCGGCGTTCTGGGAACGGGGGTCCCCAGACTTGCCTGCCTGCGGCCTGCGACGTGGCTCAAAGGAGGCCCAGGACAGCCCATCTTCATCAACACAAGTGCAAGACCCTCACGAGGGGCCAAGATTGCATGGGCGGACGACCAGGAGATTCTCGTGCACGGCCTCGTCAAAGTTGGCTCATGAGGAGGCGGAGAGTTCAAGGCAGGGTACCTCGCGAGGTGCCCATGACGCAAGCCATGACAACCAAGGGCGCCCGATGGCGCCAGCCAGCAGCGCCCTCCTTTCCTCTTTGGTGCAAAGGGAGCAAGCGCAGCGAGAGCATCAAGCAAAGGCATCCGCTTCGTGCAACAAGACCAAGACCAGCCCCAACGGCTGGAAGGGAGTCATCGTGGAGCCCAAGCAAAGGCCATCACCAGAGCCTTTGGCGGCGAGGACCAACTTTAGTCGATAAGTGTACCCGTTGTTCCCCTTCAAATGGCTAATTGTTGGCGCCTTCCCGCTCAATATTTGGGAAGAGGCCGGGGCCTTCTCCTATAAATAGGAGTAGCCACACTCGAGTAGGGGAGGAAAACGATCGGCATCCAGAGAAAGACAGAGACCCGATCCTCAAGCTAGAGCGACGGGCACCACCTAGCAGTTCATCACACCCACCAAGAATGCACTCGTGAGGCTGTTCTTCCTCATCTCGTTCCTCAACAGCCCTGAGGCAATCTACCACGCCACAAACTAGAGTAGGGTATTACACCACAACGGTGGCCTTAACTAGTATAAATCTTGTGTCTCTTGTGCTGTTCCTTTTAGTAGTTTAGGTCCTCGCATTGGCGAGGTACGAGACGGTGGGGGTGGATCTTCGTCGCACCCCAGTGTTCGAACCTCAAGGGTCTGCTGAACCGAAACCGACATTTGGCGCGCTGTAGGTGCGCCGAATCGCTTTAAATCGCCTCGTTCTTCCCCAACCACGCAACCATGTTCGACGCCTGTCGGCCTGCGTGAAGCGCCGAGCCGCTGCCGCCTCCCATGTCGCCAGACAGCTCCTGCCGGCGGGCGCCCTCGCCGTTTCGTCACCGCCGTCAACGCCGCCACCGCCCGGCGGAAACGAGCAGCAAGCATCGCCCTAGCACCCGCCCATGAGGCGGGGACGGCCGCACCGCCACGCTTTCGCCACCCTCGCTGGTTCTTCATCACGCGCTTCGCGCGCCATGGAGGCCCGAAGCTGCACTCATCGCGCTAACGAGCTCTGCGCTACCGCCTTGCCGACGACGTTTACGAAGAATGGCTCGACCGAAGTCGCCGAAGCTCGTCCGCGCTGCAGAGGCGACCCGCGCCCGTCCTCGCTGCACCGCACCGCGCACCCGCTTGCTGGCGATGAAGCTCCGGGCGCCACCGCCTCCTCCTCAAGACGGCGCCCTGGCCCCAAAGCGCGTGGCCCTGGCGGAACCTATTCCGCCAGCGCCGCGCTGCAAGAGCAGAGCTGCTAAGAAGTTCTCGCCGCGAAGAAGCGCCCGAAGCGCCCCGCCCAAAGACGTCAAGACCTGCGCGCTTCACCGCGGCGTAGGGAGGCCCACAAGACCAAGCTCTCGCCGTCCGAGGCCCCCGCTGCCACGGCGGGCTGACGCGCTTTCACCTCCGAAGGCGCAACGCCGCATGGCCCGCCAAGTTCAAGCTGACACTGCCTCCCCGCGACGACGGCACGGTGACCCTACGGAGTTCCTCCAGCTCTACGAGCTGGGCATCGAGGCTGCCAACGGGATGAAAAGGTCATGACGAATTAGTTTCCCATGGCGCCAAGGACGGGCCCGCACTGGCTCTGAATCGGCCCCGTGCACGATCTCTTCTGGGCGGGATGCGCACTCGCTTCATCGCCAACTTCCAAGGTACTCGCGACCGCCACCGCCGTGGCGACATGCGCCGAATCAAGCAGCACCGGAAACCCCGCAAAAGTACATCCAACGCTTCAACAACGCGCGCCTCAAGATCCCTGTGGTAACGGAGGAGGCCATCATCTCGCCTTCTCCGACGGAGTGCGCGACGCCAAGATGAAGGAGGAGCTGGCGATGCATGAAGATCTGTGCACCTCCCTGGAGCTGTTCAAGTTGGCGACCAAGTTCGCCAGGGCTGAGGAGGGGCGCCTCTCCCTCCTCGAGCTGCCTGCCCGGATCCCGAAGAAAAGAAGTCCAAGGCCAAGGACGTGAAGCGCAAGGGGGTTGCCGTGCTCGCAGCCGAACCAGACACCAAGCGAGGCAGAGATCAGCCCGAGTCCTCCAAGGGCAGCCGGTACTGCGTGTACCACGACCTCCACACTCACAACACCAATGAATGTCAAGAGCTCCGGGCCGTACGCGAAGGAAGGGTCGGCAGACGCCCCGAGCGCAGCGACCGGGGCTACGGCCGAGGAGGAGGAAGGAATGCAGGACGTTGAGAAGACCGCGGCCCGCGCCAAGGGTGGCGCGACCAACCTCGCGAGGACCGCTGGCAAGACCCACCTTGCGAGGGAGGCTGGAGGGATCAACCTCGCGAGGATCGCCCGCAAGGCAACGCATGCCTCCCTCCGCTGCCGCTGCCGCCAAGGAGAATTGAAGACCGTCATCAGGACGAGGGGCTGGGGCTTCCGGGAAGCGCGGCGATCGCTCGCATCTGGGCGGAGCTCAAGCCCCAGCCTCTCAACAAGATCTTCAAGCAGTTCGCCGCGAAGCGAATGCAGTCCTCCCAAGCTCGAGGCCACGTGCCCTCTCGTGGTCGGCGGCGCCATCACGCTCACTCAGCGGATCTGCTCAAGCGCGCAGCCATACCGGAGTTCTCCGATGCTTTGTTCCCCAATCATCGCGAATGTGCTAGTCACCAAGACCCTCATCGACGGTGGAGTAGGGCTCAACGCCCCGTCTGTGGAGACATTCAACAATCTTCAAGTGCCTTACTGATCGGCTTCAGCCAACCAAGCCTTTCTCCGAGTCACCGACGGCTCCACGGTCCCGATCGGGCAGGTCCGCCTTCCTGTCACCTTCGGGCCCGCGACAACTACCACACCGAGCTCATCGACTTCAACGTCGTCCCACATTCGCCATCGCATAACGCCATCCTCGGGTACCCAGCGTTGGCCAAATTCATGGTCAGAACTCCACCATGGCTACAACGTCCTCAAGATGCCAGAAGCGGCGGAGTCATCACGGTGCCCCGTGAAGAGAGAGACGATGTGCTCCCCGGAGCGAGCCAGCCGCATCATTTGGAAGACCTGCACCACAAGCAGCAGGAGGCCTCCCGAGGCCGCACTCCAAGAAGAAGAAGACATCGACCGGCCCGGATCCTCAAGAGGCAAGCCCCTCAGGGCCCGTGCCGGGCCAGGGGGAGCCTCCTTCCATCACATAGGGAAGCGCGCCGGTGCCCTCCTCAGGCGGGGCTCGGGGCTCTCCCCGAGGGCCGCCGACCTCGCCAAGGTCTCGAGGGAGGCGCTTGGGCACCACGTGAGGCGTGCTTCAAGCACGCTTCCATAAGGTGAGCAAGGCAAGGAGGGCCGAACCCTCGGAGTTTGTCGGCAAGGCCATTCAGAGCCTGCAAGAGTCAAGCGCCATGAGGGCAGCCGCCGCCACCACTGTGGCCCCCATCCAGCGAGGATGGTGGGCTGCTGGCGTCTGATCGACATACCAGGCTCAACCGAGCCGATCTCAAGAGCGCCTGCCCTCGCGAGTGGGACGTTGCGAAGGTCCGCCCCACAGCTATGTACGCATGCCTTATGGCCTGCCAAACGCGGCTGCTGAGCACCAGCGTCTCATGAGGGCCATCCTGGAGGCTCAAGAGGTCAGGCACGCCGCAGCCCTGGCGGAGATGGAGATGGCCCCTAAGGAGCCGCCGGCGCCCGAGCCTCCGAGGCCCCGGCCCGGGGCTCGTGAGGATCGGCTCCGCAGCCCACCGAGTCTGCTACATCAACACCCTTCGCCCCAACATCACCAGGAACAGGGAAGGAATTGCTCGCAGATATACATGGCGGAGATTGTGGGCACCATTCATCATCGCGACCCTTGTCGGCAAGGCATTCCGCAGCGGTTTCTATTGGCCCACCGCTACCAATGACGCTTATCGAACTTGTGAAGGCTCGCGAGGCTTGCCAATTCCATGCCAAGCAGATCCACCACCAACAGAGGTCCGCAAACCATCCCCTTACTTGGCCATTCACGGTGCGGGGCTGGACATTCGGCCCTTTCCTCGGGCGCCAGGGGCTATCGCTACCTCTACGTCGCCATGTACAAATTCACCAAGTGGGCCGAAGTCGAGGCCGTCCGTGCCATCCCCGCTGGTTCTGCGGTCAAGTTCATCAAGGGCATCGTGAGCACTCCGAACCGCATCATCACCGACAACGGTTCGCAATTCACCAGTAACCTTTTTAAAACGTACTGCGCTAACCTTGGGACGCAGATATGCTACGCCGGTGGCGCACTTCGAAGCAATGGACAGGCCGAAGCGGGCTAATGCAGAGGTCCTGAGAGGCCTCAAGACCAGGACGTTCAAGAAGAAACTGGAAGCCTGCGGTAGAGGCTGGTACGACGAGCTTCCGTCCGTGTTGTGGTCCATCCGCACAACCGCAACCAAGCCAACTGGAGAGACCCCCTTCTTCCTGGTCTACGGAGCCGAAGCGGTCCTCCCTCACGAGGTCAAGCGTCGATCCGCGCGGGTCCTGGCGTTCGATGAAACGCTGCAGGACGCCATGCGGGGGACGGCCCTTGTGCTGGGGGAGGAGCGCCGTCGAGAAGCTGCGCTGCGAGCGGCAAGGTACCAGCAGGCACTCCGGCGATACCACTGCCGCAACATCCGCCCCAGAACTCTCGAGGTAGGGGACCTCGTGCTCCGACGGGTCCTCTCCAGGGAGGGACTGCATAAGCTCTCTCCCATGTGGGAGGGCCCATTCAAGGTTGTTCATGTTTCCAGGCCTGGCTCCGTGCGCTTGGAGACTCAAGAGGGAGTGCCTATACAGAACGCGTGGAACATCCAGCACCTCCGGAGGTTTTACCCCTAAAAGGCCCAGAGCCTGTGAAGAAGGCGAATGCCTGTGAAGTTCATCTTTTTGGAAAAGGCCCAGAGCCTGTGAAGAAGGCGAACGCCTGTGAAGCTGTCGCGTTCTGGAAAGGCCCGGAGCCTGTGAAGAGGGAAAACGCCCGTGAAGCTTGCTTCCCAGAAGAAAGGCCCAGAGCTCATGAAGAAGGCGAACGCCGTGAAGCTGTGCTCGAAAGGCCCGAGCTCGTGAAGAGGGCAACGCCCGTGAAGCTTGCTTCCTGTAAGAAAGGCCCAGAGCTCGTGAAGAAGGCGAACACTGTGAAGCTGTCGATTCGAAAGGCCCGAGCTCGTGAAGAGGGCAACGCCCGTGAAGCTTGCTTCCCGGAAGAAAGGCCCAGAGCTCGTGAAGAAGGCGAATGCCCGTGAAGCTCGCCGCCCGTGACACTCTCACGTAATAATGAGTTGGGGCTGTACACGCCCGAGTCTCGTGGAGTGCCGCCTCAGCCCCGGGCTCCTCCCACGCCCAATGATAGCACTTAGCTCGCTACTGGTGAGAAGACGTCAAGACTAGACTAGGTGCCGGACGCGGCTTTTTCATTTGCTTTCTGCAGTTGGCTAGTTATTCCCATTTGGAGTTTTTATCGAAACTATCGCCCCCTTTTGGTCCGTGGTTCTTCGATCTTTTTTGCTCTCTGCCTCGATTTCTCTTGCTGGGACTCGTGAGGTGGAAGCCGGGAGCCCCACGAGCGTTCCTGCCCCTATCGCCAAGTTTTCACGGCCCTGGTCCACACCGAGCACCCTCCCGACCATGCCTCACAAAGACAACGCTAACACGGGATGGATCGGTCGCCTCATGCCACGGTGGGGTTCACTTGCAAATGGGCGCACGGCATAAGGGAACAGTATCAGGATAACAAAAGCAGTCAATAATTAACGGCATTGACCTAAACGCGCCCCCACGGGGCCACACATTGTTCCCTTTTTTACGCAGGAGAAAAGAAAGGAAAAGGACGAAGCAGGTGAAGCACGCCTGCGCCGGCTCTCTTGAAGGCTCGAGCCGCCCCGAGCTCAGCGGACTCCTCTCGCTCGGCCGGGCGTGGCGGCAAGCAGACCCGCTGCCACCCCCCAAGTAGGCGCGGCGGCGTGGGGGCTGGCCGCGACCGCTGCTGGAAGAATCACCACCCGAAGAAGAGCTGGTGAAGCGTGAGGAGCATGGCATCGCTGCCGCCTGCTGCTGCCCTCTCCGCCCACGCCGGGGCTGAGTCCTCGGCCGCGGTCGTCGTCTTCAGGGCAGCACCCCATGTGGCGACCGTCTTCCCCGAACACCCTCACGTAGAGGGTGGCGCCGCCATCGTACTTGAAGTGCAGGGAGCACCGGCGGCGGAGACCACGCACGCGAGCGAACGTCTGCCAGCCGCGGGCCAGGAACAGGTTCCCCGCAGCAGAGACCTCCAGAGAAGCCCATGAAGCCCGGCTGCAGCAGCCATCTGCCTGGAGCCAAAGGCCACGCAGGGCGCCATCTGGGAGCTCACCCAGGAGGAAGCACGGGAGCTGGAGCCGGACGCCGGACGGCTCCTCCGCCCTCACCATGAACTCCGGCAGCGCTTCAGCGGCATGAAGGCGCGGCCTCGGGGACGACGCCAGTGGCACGCCCGACCATGGCTAGCCGCTCGTCGCCACGCCGAGAGCCTCCCCACGATCATGGGGACCGCCGCGGAGGCCACGGGGTGCTTACGAGGGCGACCTCGACCACGCTTAGGCGGAGGAGAGGAAGACTCGACTTGACGGCCCTTCCCTTCTCTCGCGCCGAGAACTTCCTTGGTGGAGCCATGGAGAAGAAGGAGAGACAAGAAAGGATAGATCGGAAGGCGCGCGCCATTCCGATTTATTGCCGGGCGAAGGCCAACCGTCGGCCTCCACGATCACCGTAATCATGACCAACTCGCATGCGCAGGACTTGTCAAATCCGGTGGTTACCGGGCATTGTGGGGAAGCAAGGCGACACGCCCAATCAACCGCCACGCGTCGCCTAAGGTCGCAGCTGTTAGGGCCCGCGACGCTCAGACTTGCCCTTTCGCCTCTCTGCTCGGCCAGGTTCGGGCGTGCCGTGGGCCCGGGGGCTATCACGGCGTTCGGGAACGGGGTCCCTGACTTGCTCGCTGCGGCCTACGGCGTGGCTCAAAGGAGGCCCAGACAACCCATCTTCATCAACACAAGCGCAAGACCCTCGCGAGGGGCCAAGCCTCATGGGCGGACGACCAGAGCTTCTCGAGCACGGCCTCGTCAAAGTTGGCTCATGAGGAGGCGGAGAGTTCAAGGCAGGGTACTCGCGAGGTGCCCATGACACAAGCCATGATTTACCAAGGGCGCCATCGAGGCCAGCCAGCAGCAGCGTCCTCCTTTCCTCTTTGGTGCAAAGGGAGCAAGCGCAGGCGAGAGCATCAAGCAAAGGCATCCGTTTCGGTGCAACAAGACCAAGACCAGCCCCAACGGCTGGAAGGGAGTCATCGTGGAGCCCAAGCAGGCATCATCACCAGAGCCTTTGGCAGGCGAGGACCAACTTTAGTCAGGATAAGTGTACCCGTTGTTCCCCTTCAAAATGGCCAATTGTTGGCGCCCTTCCCGCTCAATATTTGGGAAGAGGCCCGGGGCCTTCGCCTATAAATAGGAGTAGCCACACTCAGAGTAGGGGGAGGAAAACGATCGGCATCCAGAGAAAGACAGAGACCCGATCCTCAAGCTAGAGCGACGGGGCACCACCTAGCAGTTCATCACACCCACCAAGAACAGACCCTCGTGAGGCTGTTCTTCCCTGTACTGTTCCTCAACAGCCCCAGAGGCAATCCACCACGCCACAAACTAGAGTAGGGTATTACACCACAACGGTGCCCGAACTAGTATAAATCTTGTGTCTCTTGTGCTGTTCCGTTTAGTTGTTTAGGTCCCTGCGATTCGGCGAGGTACGAGACGGTGGGGGGTTGGATCTCCGCGCGCACCCCAGTGTTCGAACCTCAAGGGTCTGCCGGAACCCGAAATCCGACATTGTGTGATGCATATCGTATAATCATACCCATGGATACTTGAGGTGACAATGGAGTATCTAGGTGACATTAGGGTTTTGGTTGATTTGTATCTTAAGGTATTATTCTAGTATGCACTCTTGAATAGATCGATCCGAAAGAATAACTTTGAGGTGGTTTCGTACCCTACAATAATCTCTTCGTTTGTTCTCCGCTATTAGTGACTTTGGAGTGACTCTTTGTTGCATGTTGAGGGATAGTTATATGATCCAATTATGTTATTATTGTTGAGAGAACTTGTACTAGTGAAAGTATGAACCCTAGGCCTTGTTTCCTAGCATTGCAATACCGTTTACGCTCACTTTTACCACTTGTTACCTTGCTACTTTTATATTTTCAGATTACAAAAACCTATATCTACCATCCATATTGCACTTGTATCACCATCTCTTCGCCGAACTAGTGCACCTATACAATTTACCATTGTATTGGGTGTGTTGGGGACACAAGAGACTCTTTGTTATTTGGTTGCAGGGTTGTTTGAGAGAGACCATCTTCATCCTACGCCTCCCACGGATTGATAAACCTTAGGTCATCCACTTGAGGGAAATTTGCTACTGTCCTACAAACCTCTGCACTTGGAGGACCAACAACGTCTATAATAAGAAGGTTGTGTAGTAGACTTCAAGCTCTTTTCTGGCGCTGTTGCCGGGGAGGTGAGTGCTTGAAGGTATATCTTTAGATCTTGCAATCGAATCTTTTAGTTTCTTGTTTTATCACTAGTTTAGTTTATAAAGGAAAACTAAAAAAATGGAATTGAGGGTGCCTCATATGCTTCATACTTTTAATGTTTCTCGTGAAAATAAGGATTCCGATAATTGTGCTCAAATGTTAGAAGAAGAATGCATTAGAATGTTTGGCACTAAATATTTGAATGATGAGCATGATTGCAATGTTGTTAGTATGAATTCTTTGAATATCCATAGTACTAATGATGATTGCACTAGTCATGATGAAAATGTCTCTTATAAGCATGTCAACTTTTGTGGAGTGCATAGAGTTTGCAAGTACACACCAAATAGGGGAGATAGATTTTGCAAGAGGCATAAGTATTTAGAAACCAAATAGTTGCAAGAAAGGCTAGATGTTTGTGCTGAAAATTTAAAATTTCTTTGCCATCCTTGTGAACTTTGCAATGAACGTGATCATTTAAATACCCAATGCAAATTGTTTCATGATCGTATCGTGTCCAAAAATTGTGATGACTTGATTTCCCTTGCACATCATAATGAACTTAGTTTGCTTTTGGGTTATGAAGAAATAAAACGTATAACTAAGGATATGCCAGAATTTGTCCTTGATAAAGTTCTTGATTTTGATCTAGAAGAAATTTTTATGTATTGTGCGGTGAATTGCATGGAAAATCCTTATATTGCCAATTACATAAAGACAAGAAAACAAATAGAAGATGAATAGAATACTAATGAAAGGGAAGAGACTTCCCAGTATCTACCTATTATTTCTTACGATGAATCAGGTAACAAGGAGGAGCCTTCTATTCAACCAATCTCATTAATAAGGAGCTAAAAAAAGAGGGTTAAACCCACACATGATGTGAAGAATAAAAATAAAAGACGGCGAAGCAAAGGTAGAAAGTTATCTCTCCCAAATGTTGTTGCTCCTATTACTCATTGTGATGATGATAATTGCTATACTATTGGTGCTATCCATACTATTAATGATGAGAGTGATTATGCTTATGATATGATATGAAAAGGCTCAAGCTTGGGGATGCTATCTTTGATGAGAATGACATGTTTGAGAATATAATTGCTGCAATTAATGTTTGTCCCAAGCTTGGGGATGCTATGTTTAATGAAGATGATATTTTTAGCCTCCCAAGTTTTGATGAGCAAATTTATTATGATGATAGCATGCCTCCTATTTATGATGATTATTGTGATGACACTTATGCTATAAAGAGTAGTGATGATTATATTTATAAAACTTGTCATGATTATGATTACCCCTTTTTTGAACATTACTCTTTTAATGTGGAAACAATTTATAGTATTCGAGTCTCTTATGATACTCCCACTATTCCGAATGAGAAGAAATTTGCTTATGTGGAGAGTAATAAAATTTCTATGCTTGTAGATCATGAAAAGAATGCTTTATGTGTTGGTTATATGGTTGAATTCATTCATGATGCTACTGAAAATTATTATGAGAGAGGATCATATGCTTCTACATATTGCAATAATATCAAGTTTCCTCTCTATGTATTAAAAGTTTTGAAGTTATACTTGTTTTGCCTTCCTATGCTAGTTGATTATTGTTCCCATAAGTTGTTTGCTCACAAAATCCCTATGCATAGGAAGTGGGTTAGACTTAAATGTGCTTGACATGTGTTTCATGATGCTCTCTTTATGTTTCAATTCTTATCTTTTAGGTGAGCATCATTGAAATCATCATGCCTAGCTAGGGGCGTTAAACGTTAGCGCTTGTTGGGAGGCAACCCAATTTTATTTTTATTCCTTGCTTTTTGTTCCTGTTTAGTAATAAATAAATCATCTAGCCTCTGGTTAGATGTGGTTTTATGTTTTAATTAGTGTTTGTGCCAAGTAAGACCTGTAGGATCTTCTTGGATGATAATTATTTGATCTTGCTGAAAATGACAGAAACTTTCTGCTCAGGAAAACAATTGTTAAAAATCACCAGAAAGTGATAAAATACTGATTACAAATGCAATAGATCAATAATCAAATTATCTAGGTCTTCCTATTTTGGTAGATTTTCTGAGTGCCAGAAGTTTACGTTTGATACAGATTACTACAAACTGTTCTGTTTTTGACAGATTCTGTTTTCTATGTGTTGTTTGCTTATTTTGATGAATCTATGAGTAGTATCGGAGGGTATGAACCATAGAGAAGTTGGAATACAGTATAAATTACACCAATATGAATTTATAATGAGTTCACAACAGTACCTAAGTGGTGATTTATTTTCTTATACTAACGGAGCTTACGAGTTTTCTGTTAAGTTTCGTGTTGTGAAGTTTTCAAGTTTTGGGTAAAGATTCGATGGACTATGGAATAAGGAGTGGCAAGAGCCTAAGCTTGGGGATGCCCAAGGCACCCCAAGGTAAAATTCAAGGACAACCAAAAGCCTGAGCTTGGGGATGCCCCGGAAGGCATCCCCTCTTTCGTCTTCGTCTATCGGTAACTTTACTTGAGGCTATATTTTTATTCACCACATGATGTGTGTTTTGCTTGGAGAGTCATTTTATTTTCTTTTGTTTTGCTTGATGTTTGAATAAAATACCAAGATCTGAAATTCTTAAATGTTAGAGAGTCTTCACATAGTTGCATAATTATTCGGCTAATCATTGATCTTCACTTATATCTTTCAGAGTAGTTTGTTGTTTGCTCTAGTGCTTCATTTATATCTTTTTAGAGCACAGTGGTGGTTTTGTTTTGAAGAAATAGATGAACTCTCGTGCTTCACTTATATTATTTTGAGAGTCTTAAACAGCATGGTAATTTGCTTTGGTTATAAATTTAGTGCTAATATGATAGGCATCCAAGAGGGATATAATAAAAACTTTCATATAAGTGCATTGAATACTATGAGAAGTTTGATACTTGATAATTGTTTTGAGATATGAAGATGGTGATATTAGAGTCATGCTATTTGAGTAGTTGTGAATTTGAGAGATACTTGTGTTAAATTTTGTGATTCCCGTAGCATGCACGTATGGTGAACCGTTATGTGATGAAGTCGGAGCAAGATTTATTTTTTGATTGTCTTCCTTATGAGTGGCGGTCGGGGACGAGCGATGGTCTTTTCCTACCAATCTATCCCCCTAGGAGCATGCGCGTAGTACTTCGTTTTGATAACTAATAGATTTTTGCAATAAGCATGTGAGTTCTTTATGACTAATGTTGAGTCCATGGATTATACGCACTCTCACCCTTCCACCATTGCTAGCCTCTCCGGTATCGCGCAACTTTCGCCGGTACCATAAACCCACCATTTACCTTTGTGGAAACAACCACCATACCTACCTATTATGGAATTTCCATAGCCATTCTGAGATATATTGCCATGCAACTTTCCACCGTTCCGTTTATTATGACACGCTCCATCATTGTCATATTGCTTTGCATGATCATGTAGTTGACATTGTATTTGTGGCAAATCCACCTTCATAATTCTTTCATACATGTCACTCTTGATTCATTGCATATCCCGGTACACCGCCGGAGGCATTCATATAGAGTCATATCTTGTTCTAAGTATCGAGTTGTAATTCATGAGTTGTAAGTAAATAAAAGTGTGATGATCATCATTGTTAGAGCATTGTCCCAGTGAGGAAAGGATGATGGAGACTATGATTCCCCCACAAGTCGGGATGAGACTCTGGACGAAAAATAAAAAAAGGAAAAAAAGAGGCCATGAAAAAAGAGAAGGCCCAAAAAAATAAGAAAAAAACAAAAAAATAAGAGAAAAAGAGAGAAGGGGCAATGCTACTATCCTTTTACCACACTTGTGCTTCAAAGTAGCACCATGATCTTCATGATAGAGAGTCTCCTATGTTGATACTTTCATATACTAGTGGGAATCTTTCATTATAGAACTTGGCTTGTATATTCCAATGACGGGCTTCCTAAAAAATGCCCTAGGTCTTCGTGAGCAAGCGAGTTGGATGCACACCCACTTAGTTTCTTTTGTTGAGCTTTCATACACTTATAGCTCTAGTGCATCCGTTGCATGGCAATCCCTACTCACTCACATTGATATCTATTAATGGGCATCTCCATAGCCCGTTGATACGCCTAGTTGATGTGAGACTATCTTCTCCTTTTTGTCTTCTCCACAACCACCATTCTATTCCACCTATAGTGCTATGTCCATGGCTCACACTCAAGTATTGCGTGAAGATTGAAAAAGTTTGGGAACATCAAAAGTATGAAACAATTGCTTGGCTTGTCATCGGGGTTGTGCATGATTTAGATATTTTGTGTGATGAAGATAGAGCATAGCGAGACTATATGTTTTTGTAGGGATAGCTTGCTTTGGCCATGTTATTTTGAGAAGACATGATTACTTTGTTACTATGCTTGAAGTATTATTGTTTTCATGTCAATATTAAACTTTTGTTTTGAATCTTATGGATCTGAATATTCTTGCCACAATAAAGAAGATTACATTGATAAATATGTTAGGTAGCATTCCACATCAAAATTCTGTTTTTATCATTTACCTACCGAGGACGAGCAGGAATTAAGCTTAGATGTTGATACGTCTCCAACGTACCTAGAATTTTTATTGTTCCATGCTATTATATTATCCATCTAGGATGTTTTATATGCATTTATATGCTATTTTATATGATTTTTGGGACTAACCTATTAACCTAGAGCCCAGTGCCAGTTTCTATTTTTTCCTTGTTTTTGGGTATCGCAGAAAAGGAAAACCAAACGGAGTCCAATTGACCTGAAACTTGACGGAGCTTATTTTTGGACCAGAAGAAGGCCATGGAGTAAAAGAGTTGGGCCAGAAGAGTCCTGGGCTGCCCACGAGGGTGGGGGCGCGCCCACCCCCCTGGGTGTGCCTCCCTACCTCTTGGACAGCCCGGAGACCCCCCTGACTTGTTCTCGATGCCAAAACCTCTTATATATACAAAACCTCCAGAAAATAACCTAGATGCGGAGTTCCGCCGCCGCAAACCTCTAGAGCCACGAAAAACTAATCTAGACCCGTTCCGGCACCCTGCCGGAGGGGGGAATCCCTCTTAGGTGGCCATCTTCATCATCCTGGCTCTCTCCATGACTAGGAGGGAGTAGTTCACCCTCGGGGCTGAGGGTATGTACCAGTAGATATGTGTTTGATCTCTCTCTCTCTCTCGTGTTCTTGATTCGGCACGATCTTGATGTATTGCGAGCTTTGCTATTATAGTTGGATCTTATGATGTTTCTCCCCCTCTACTCTCTTGTAATGGATTGAGTTTTCCCTTTGAAGTTATCTTATTGGATTGAGTCTTTAAGGATCTGAGAACACTTGATGTATGTCTTGCATGTGCTTATCTGTGGTGACAATGGGATATTCACGTGATCTACTTGATGTATGTTTTGGTGATCAACTTGCGAGTTCTGTGACCTCGTGAACTTATGCATAGGGGTTGGCACATGTTTTTGTCTTGACTCTCTGGTAGAAACTTTGGGGCACTCTTCGAAGTACTTTGCGTTGGTTGAATAGATGAATCTGAGATTGTGTGATGCATACCGTATAATCATACCCACAGATACTTGAGGTGAAAATGGAGTATCTAGGTGACATTAGGGTTTTGGTTGATTTGTATCTTAAGGTGTTATTCTAGTACAAACTCTTGAATAGATCGATCCGAAAGAATAACTTTGAGGTGGTTTCATACCCTACAATAATCTCTTTGTTTGTTCTCCGCTATTAGTGACTTTGGAGTGACTCTTTGTTGCATGTTGAGGGATAGTTATATGATCCAATTATGTTATTATTGTTAAGAGAACTTGCACTAGTGTAAGTATGAAGCCTAGGCCTTTTTTCCTAGCATTGCAATACCATTTACGCTCACTTTTACCACTTGTTACATTGCTGTTTTTATGTTTTCAGATTACAAAAACCTATATCTACCATCCATATTGCACTTGTATCACCATCTCTTCGCCGAACTAGTGCACCTATACAATTTACCATTGTATTGGGTGTGTTGGGGACACAAGAGACTCTTTGTTATTTGGTTGCAGGGTTGTTTGAGAGAGACCATCTTCATCCTACGCCTCCCACGGATTGATAAACCTTAGGTCATCCACTTGAGGGAAATTTGCTACTGTCCTACAAACCTCTGCACTTGGAGGCCCAACAACGTCTACAAGAAGAAGGTTGTGTAGTAGACATCAGGGCTTAGCCGCGAACCCGTTTTCGCCTAAGTTAAAAAACCACTCGGAGGCTTAGCCGCGAATCAGTTTCGCCTAAGTCAAAGAATCTGGTCACACCAAACATTCTGAAAGCGAGAAAAGCGATGCTCCGATAAATCCGTCAAGTTTCAGAACCGCAAGCAAAAGTACTTGAGCGCGAGGTCCAAAAAAGTGTAATGGTTACACGATCACTCGGCATTCTGAGGCTAATAAGTTCGAATCGTTAAAGTTTTTTCTTCACTCGGCGGGAGGAGGACTCACTGGCTCGACAAAGGTGACCAAGTCAATACCATCAGCTATGCGAGTGGCTGCTTCAATGATGGTCTCCATGAAGGATTGTAACTAGAGCTTCTTCGTGTTCGCCACTTGGAGAGCCTTCAGTTTTTCTTCCTTGGCATCCTTGCAATGGACTCTGACGTGTGAAAGAGCTACGTCAGCTCCGCAGTGAGCAGCTGATTTCTTCCACGCCTACACTCGACTAGGAATTTCATTGAGCCGAGACATCAGCGACTCGAGGTCATTCTGAAGTCTATCCTCCGGCCACAACTCTTGGTCTATCTTTGTCAGCGCAACCTTCAGTCGAGCAATGTACCCCAAGACGCTGTCAAGACGAGCTTCAAGTTGCATTACATTCATCGCGGCTTCATCTTTGACGAGCAACTTTGTGGGGTCCAAGCCTGGTTCAATCCGCTTGGTCTCTTGCTCAAAATCCTGACAGAACTCTGCACGAGGGAGAAAAATGAGTCGACAACGGAATTATATAAAAGGTCTCTAGATTCACTCGGATGAAGAAAAGATACCTTCTAGCATGCTGTACATCTTCTTGTCAAGTCCTCCCAAGTAAGCCTGTAGCTCGTCCCTCTTCCGAGTAAGCTGGTCGACCTTGTCAGCCAGAGCAACCTTCTCCTCCCGCAGCTGTGCAGCCTCTTTCTTCACTTCGTCAAAAGCAGTCTTCAGGTTGGCATTTTCCTCTTCAAGTTTGCCGACTGAATCTAGCTTCCTCTCAGCTGCTTCAGTATTCTCACGCGCTACCTTCTGCGCCCTCGCAAGCTTAGTGTCCTTCCTCTCCAATGCCTGCTTCATGGTGTCTAAAGAAATAACATTCTTTAGTCGTACTTGGAGTTGACGGTTTTCACTACGCACATCTATTCGAGTGGAATCATTCAGTTCAAAGGATGGAAAAGAAGGAACGGCAAAACATACAGTCAGAAAGACATTGCCTCCCATGGTCTTTCACTTCATCCTGAGCATTCTTCAGATTCTTCTTGGCAAGCTCCAAATCAAGTTGGAGTTGGATCTTCTCCTTCTCCAAAGCAGCGTATTGAGTCCCAAGTTCACAAGACTTCTGTGGTCAACAAAAAGGCAACTCAGTCGATAGGAAAAACCCTTTACTTCCGAGTGAAGAAGAGCAAATTCAGGTTGTTGTTATCAAAAGAGTTCTAAGACCACCACCGAATCAAACATTCGACGCCGGTCTCGGGGACTGCACCCAGTGGGTGCACTCAGCATGCCCACGGCCTGCCCTGCCCAAAAATAATAATAATAAAATCCTTGTTCTCAGACCCCCGTCGACTGCCCACAATCAACAGTGGTCTCGGGTACTACACACAGTGGGTGCACTCAGCGTGTCCCCACTGGATCAGGTACCCACTCGACACGATCTGACTGACTCGAGTGGAAGAACTGCAACCCGAATGAAGAGCTACAAACAGACATATTCTAAAGACCCCTGCCAAATCGAACATTCGACGACGGTCTCGGGGACTACACCCAGTGGGTGCACTCAGTGTGCCCCACTGGATCAGGTACCCAGTCGACATGATCTGACTGACTCTAGTGGAAGAACTGCACAGCGAAAGAAAACACCCAGTGGGTGTACAGATTCAAGGCACAAACCCATGATAGATGCACATTAAAGGTTCCAAAACGCTCATCCACGAACATCAGAGACCCATGGTAGAGGCACATTAAAGGTTCCAAAACGCTCATCCACGGACATCTTACGAATAACAAAGCAGTAGTTTCAGGCAACATACCCCAACAGAACGAGCGATGATCCAATCGGAAATCAACTTACAATCGTACTTACTCGGACGTTGGTCTGAAGGGCAGAACCGGCGTCGTAAGCAGCCTTGCTAGACTCATACACCACCTTCGACCTCTCCATCATCAGGCCTGCTTGGATCATGGCCTCCTTGGCAGCTCCAGTTTGGTCCTCCGGGATGTGATGCACATCGTATCCAGTCGACACGGGAGTTGATGATGAAGCTAGAGGGGTCAGCGTTTGAGGCTGCCCAGTTGGACCGGTTGTTTGAGCGGCTGTCACTGGAGGCTGAGCAGTCGACAATGGGACAACAAAAGAAACACCAGTTCGGGACGAGCCACCGAGTTCTTGAACGACGGGTTCAGTTGGCGGGTGAGACATCCGACTCGAAGGCGTTCTCTTACTCAGGCCCCGCGAGATGGTCGATGCTATGCCTCTTCCCCCTGCACTCCTTGGAGGCTCATCCTCATCATCATCTGGAAGCTGGATAACATCTGTTGGTACTGCAAACACTCGACATTGAGATTCCAGTCGACCACCAAAACAATTGATAAAGCGTGAGCATGTCTGCAGTATCGTACCTGCTCGAGAGGTGGCCATGTCTGTGGTATCCACATCAGCCTGCTGATCATCGATCTCCATGTGGGACGTCCCAGAAGTAGCGGCCCTGGAGGTCCAAAATTCCATTCAGTCGAACAAACAAGAAAGATTCACAACAGCAATGAAGGAAAAGCAAAATAAATACTTACGCTGAAGCAATAGGCACTGCAACCTTGATCCTGGGCAGAGCCTTTCGAGGCTTAGGAGGAACGAACTTTGCTTGCTTAGCAACTTTTTTAGTCGGCTCGGGAGTTGACATCCGAGTGCGCTTTGGAGTCTTCACACTCGATGCCGCTGCCTTGTCGTGGCCACCTATTGGGTCTTGCGATTGCTTGGTGCGCCGCTCGATGCGCGGTGGTGATTCTACTTCCTCACTATCATCAAAATCTTCGTTGTCGTCGTCACCATCGTCAGCATATTCGATGTCGGCGCTCCCGCCCTCACTCTCTGCTCCTCCGAGATGTTGCTCTTCGTTCGGCCGGGCGAGTACATTTCCGTGAAAACCTGCAAGGCATAAATTGCAAAAGTCAGTCAGATTATAGTACTGTTATGCATTGGAAAGTAAAAAGGCAAAAACACTCGACAAGACATGCCATATATACCTCTCCTGGGAGATTCTCAGTGTGGAATGGCAGGATCCGTTTTGCTCCGCGCGGGTTGTCCTTGTTCCTAGTGATGCTCCGAAGCCACTGGGCTACCATCTCTTCGCTGACCTCCTTTGGGTGAGTCTAGGCGGTGGCCTCTGGGCCCGAGTATAGCCACATGGGGTGGTCACGAGCCTGCAAGGGCTGGATGCGTCGACTGAGGAACACCTCTAGTAGGTCCATGCCAGTCACTCTGCCCCGGACCAGCGCAACAACCACGTCGACCAAAATGGCCACCTCACCCTTCTCCTCTTCAGATACAATCAATGAACAAGGAGTATATAGTCGCTCCAGAGAGAAAGGAGGAAGGCCAGTCGACTGACCCGGGGTCAGGACGTCTCTGCAATAGAATTAGGTCGACTGCCACCCCCTAACCGATTCAGAAAATGTCATAGGAGGGAAAGAGCTCCTACCCCTCATCTGGATTCCTAACCCCCCACACATTTGAATCACATGTGTGCTTTCGTCAGTCGAATTAGCTTTCTTCACCGACTAAGATCGGCAAGTGAAATGTGCTTGAACAATCCCCAGTGTGGGTGACACCCCAGGAAGTTCTCGCACATCAAAATGAAGGCGGCAAGGTATGAGATGGTGTTGGGGAGAAGTGATGGATCTGAGCATCGAAAAAGTTCAAGAAACCTCAGAAGAACGGATGTGGGGGCAGTGAGAAACCTCTTTCGACGTGCATAATGAGGAGGACGCATTCGCCATCCCGTGGCGCAGGCTCAAACTCACCCTCCGGCAGCCTCCAAGATCCTTCTGCGATCAAACCGTCGGTGGCGAGATTTTCCAGATCCTCCTCCGCGACAAAGGAGCAGATCCAAGCCCCCTGGACCCAACCAGGAGGCAGAGCAGACCGCGAGGTCGACCCCTTCACTGCTTTACTGCCCTTGGCCGTCCACTTCTTCGAGCGCTCCAGGGTCGCGGTCTTGTCTTTCGCCATTGTTGCAAAGCTCGAGGAGAATGGGCTGGGGGGTGTGGCGCTGGAGAAGACGAGGCGGAGAAGTAGAGGAGGAGGGGGAAATGGCGAGCCTGTTCCACGCACCGGTGGCGGAGCCTTATATGGCCTCGCGACTGAGTGGCTGACTTGTGGGCCCGCGCAATCTCGGCGCATCCCGCAAGCGGCGCCTGAACGAAAAAGGCGGCGCGAGGATCGAGGAGTCCCTTCCCACCTGCCCCGATTACCGCGCCGCGTCCCGACCCGTGTGCTTCTGCAAAATTCGAATCCCGTGAAATCCGGGTCTAGCGAAGCAGTCAATCGCATCAGAGCGACCCGAATCCAATCTGCTCAAAGACGTAATGCAAAACTCACTCGGAGATTCCCGAAGCCAGAATCAATCAAGGCAATTGATGAAGGATCGAGATACCAACCTGCTTTCAAGCCCCTGAACAAGTGTCTCTGAGACACCAAATCGAGTCAAAATTAACTCCAACCCTTCTTCACTCGGTTCTCAATCCATTCGGGGGCTAATGACAATGACATGAACCTAGGGTAGGGTCTTCGTCCTGACCTAGACGCCCTACCCAAGGACACTACACAAGAGTCCAAGGCCTACAAAGTTAAACAGAAGATACCGACTGAAATCCTCATGAAGTACAATACACTCGACAAGAGATCTCACTCGGATATCCCAATTCCACTCGACGACTGTAGTTCACTCGAAAGACAAGGATCCACTCGGAGTACAAAAGACCTAGAGCCACCCCTGGATGGCAACGGTCAGGCGTTCACTCCGTCATCATAAAGATCATTTAATACATGCGTTATCAGTAACTACGTAACTTTACTCTCTCATTGAACCCCTGTGTAACCGAGGACTGCGAGGGGTCGGCGTACTCTATATAAGCCACCCCTCCCCTCTTGCACAAGGGTTCGCACCCCCTGTAACTCATACTCCAATCAACAAGCCTCCGTGGCACCGAGAAGTAGGGCTATTACCTCCTCCGAGAGGGGCCTGAACTCATAAAACCGAGCGTACAACCTCATCATAGCTAGGACTCTGCCCTCCCTTACGTACCTTCATATTCTACTGTCAAATCAATTCCCACGACACCATGTACCTAGGGTTCTTACTTAGGTCATCTTTTGATGTCTCCATAGAAAATGATAATAAATTGAAAGTTACATCAAACTTATTCGAAGTCATTATGTGAAGTTTCACCTTTTGCATATCGACTTTCCATCATGATTCATGTGAGTAATTCAGTTGAGTAAACTTGCACAAGTTAGATTAACCTCCAAGGTCATGAAGACATGGTATATGAGCAATCAAACTTTGGTAAGAATCTCAAAGGTTTTGAAAGACCAATAAAGCCGCAACTTCACTAGGTGACCAAAGTTCCACATCACTCTAAAAGGGGTTGAAGCGCAGGATGACATTTGGCCAAATCTTAAACCTCGATTTGCGTAACCAAAATGCCACATGCTCTAGGCGCATGTCCAACAATGGCCCAATGATTTGGTGCCCTAAAATGGTTTTAGAGGAGGGGAGAAGGTTTTGGTCACCAGAAAAATTATGCTTTTCTAGCAGACCAAAAACTAGGGCCCTAAAATTTGGCCTTCTTTTTCTCTACTCCACAATTGCACACATATTCAAAAAAACTATGACATGGCAATTAACACATTGCAACCTCACAACACATATAATCAACAACATTTCAAATTCAAGTTCAAATCCAAAATATTCCAAATTAAACTTTGAATTTAAGCATAAAATCAGAAGCATTTTGCATCATAAACACAATCAAAAGTGCATAGAGCATGAATGCACAGAGCTCTCAAATGTCATTGCCTTTATTGTCCTCAGTAATGCTTGCATTCTCTTCATTTACCCCATTCTCTCAATTGACACCATTGTTTCCATTTCCACTCATTTAACCCATGCCTCTTCTCATGGATCATCCAAAGCCTCCAAAACCTTCTCAGAAAGCCTCCCATTGAACTCACCGTCGTCACTTGGTTGTGACAAAGCTCCAAGCATGTTCGTACCTTCTCATCGAGAGTACTTGTGTCCATGAAGTCATGAACATGAGCTTTTGCTCATTTTCGATGCTCTTGATTATTTCTTCCTAGCCTAGCTTACTCTCCTCAACCTCGACCACCGACCTCCACACAAGTGTATTTCCCCCCAAAAATCCATCATCCATACCACATACACCAAATTTGAAGTAAATACAGACACATCACATGACAACTACACACAAATTGTAAAATCCCATAAGAATAGTTGAAAAACCAAAAAGGAAATTTTTAGCTCCGGTCATTTCACCAAAGACGTCGGGGGTCGTGGCGACGAGTGACGTCAACTTGTGCGCGTATGACGGTGGGAGGGGAGGGGAAGAGGCCCCAAGCGGTGCCGGAGGAGCCACTGCCGTCGTGGAAGGGATCGGTGGCGGCAGGGTCGTCGCTGTTGTCTTCTTCTTAACCATGCCCGATGGTTCCTGTGGCGACCTCTTCCAGATGACCTTCATCGCGTACGCCAGAGCCTTAGCGGCGACGATGGGGGTCCTTAGGCGCATCCCCGATGACTACGACGGCGGTTCGTGATGGCACAAGCTTGCCAGTGGATGACCTTCATCTTGTTGCACTACCGCCGAGAACCATAGGGTGGACGATTGCGGGTGCGACGAGGGCAACAGGGAGGTCGGCGGCGTTGGTGGTCGAGTTGGAGATGCGTTCCATGATGAACTGGTGGCCTGCGGTGGTCGCGTCGGAGATGCCTTCCACGATGTATTAGTTGTTGGCAGCGGTCGTGGCTGGAGGCGATTCGGTGACAACAACTTTCAGTTTCAACGGTTGGGGCACTTGTCGCGTCATTTCTGGTTTTGCGTCGGCGGCTAGCGGTGATGCAAATATGCATCACTTGTAGCAGTTTTTTGGGCAGGACCTAAACTTTTTCGACACTATATAATATAACTATAGGGCTGCCGCTGGAGGCTTTTTTTATCTAAATGATTTTTTTGCACGGGTGTGCTTTAGGGCTCGGCAAGCAAATCAGGTAATTTTGTCGAGCTAAACAGAGTTCAGATCACCCGTAAAAAAAACAGAGTTCAGATCAATGTAGGTCAGTTATGCGAGGTTATCTTTTTAGAAAATAATGATAATAATAATCTGGAATCAGTATTTAGAACCTCCAGACGAAGTGAGTCAGGTGCATAAGCAGATGACTTGCTGCAAACAAAAACAGTTTAGGCTGCGTTTGGCAGCAAGGTTTTTTCAAAGTTTTCTGATAATACTGCGGTTTTTGAAAAAAACAATGGTTTTGAATACTTTGATGCGTTTGGCTTCAGAAAAAACTGAAGTTTTATAAACCACAGTATCGCAGAAACCATGGTATTTTGTTGTATCGGAAAAAGAGGTCTGGACCTTTTTTTTCTAAACCGAACGAAGCGCAATCGTCGTCGCCGTCTATGTTGAGATAATTATACCTGATGAGATCGCCTCCTACTTTTTCTCTGTCTGTTATCTCGTAAACCAATATCTATTATATCTCCTGCTTATTAGCTGAATTTGTTTGATCGTGTACGTATAGTCGGTCTCTTGGGTGATTCTTCTTCCAGCTGGGAGTACAAACGGCGCACATGCGTGCACATAGAACTTTGACCCGACTGGAAGTACATGCACGTATAGAAATAATATAATTACTGAACTTAAGTTGCCACGTGCTCTTGGTCAATCATGTACGTCCTGTTCAAATACTTGGTCAAAATTTTGGTAAAACAGTAGCAGCCAAACACATGTAAAACTGAGAAAAACATTGGTTTTAAGAAACTGCAGTATTCCTTGCCCATCCATCAGAATACTACGGTTTTCAATTACCACAGTTTTCTAAAACCTTTGCTGCCAAACTAAGTTAGCGTAATACTCTTCTGATGCCATTTCTCTTCGCCCGGAGTCCTTACCTAGCAACGCGGCTCCAAATCTCTTCTGCAGCTGCCGCCGTGCCGTACCTCAGCGTCACCGCCGACGCCTGAATCCCGCTCCGCCTCACACCCGACGGCTCAGTCCCCCGCCCCCCCTCCCCGACGCCTTCTCCCACCTCCGACACCCCGGCCTCTCACGCGCGTCGCTGCCATCGCCGTTCCCGTTCTTCCTCGAGGGGACATCGCGTCTCCACCCCGTCCACAGTCTCTGCCCATTGAGTTTTGAGGTACGAGGTTGTTTTCATCCACCGATTGGTTAAATCCAACCGACCTTCATAACTTCTGGCTTTGCAGGTGCATACCCGGCGCACCATCTAGATCCGCCCCTGTCCCCGTCTTGTCGTAGCTGTGAATTAAAATGGAGAGCAGTCAGACCGAGAACCTCACAGACACTAAACAGGATGACGATGCGCGCCAAAGCAAACAGGAAGATGAGGTAATCCTGACACGCCACTGCCAGCAATATCTTTTGCGAGGAACCTCTGATTAGCATTGAGATTTGGCGAGGTTGTTATTTACCAACAGAAATTATCTACGCCGTGAAACGCAGTTTACTTAGCACTGCACACACAATTGCTACGTTGCTACTTGTAGGTTTCCAGTTTCTATAACTCGAAATTGTTTCTTCAAATTGGATTTTTAGTACAGTTCTGGTGGTATGTTTCCTAGGGTTTTGTGACAGATCTTATTCGAAGATTCACAACTCATGTGATTCTTTACATTTGGTATCTTAGCTTTCTTACTTTGCAAGTCACTGTGTGCAGGAGGCTCGCATTGAAGAATACAAAAGACTAATGGATCAAAAGATTGCCCTTCGCCGAAACAATCAAAATCCTGAGAGACCAGGTAGTCATCGTTTTCTCCCATTAATGGTCATTCCATAGAAGTTGTGATGCAAGATACGTTTTATTTTTTTTGTTTTGTTTGAGAAAGTGCAAAGGCTTTGCGTCTCGTTGTATTGAATGGCAGGAACAAAGTAACATGCCCAAGCAACTTCTGTTCCATTTGAACACGTGAAATTCATTTGCTTAAAGTCATATAGATGTATAGCATGTGCACTGCACAAAAGAGGTCAAGTGAAGTGCCACAAACATTCTTTGTTCTTATTCTTGTTAGCAGCTAAGTACTATATTCTCGAGTGATAGTGTAGATGTTGCAGACACTGAGTTTCCTGCCATTGTCTCCTCGCACTTCAATTGCTAGACCAGCGCTGTACCAAACTACCAATTAAATTATATTTCGAGCCCTATGTAGTAGTGTTCAAGACTATTATAGTAAACCAAGGTTCCTTTTGACATTGTGTTGGATTCCTAGAAGCACTTCTCTATCCCTGCTTCTGGATAAGGCAATTAGTTTAAACTATCTTCTTTTATAACCATGATAGCAAAAACTTACCCCAGTTAGTATGTATTGAGACTCTATAACTAATTAGATGGCACAACGGAGCACAGCACAACAAACCAACTGCAAGTTGTCCATGAAGCTCTGCTTAAGGGCAATTTCATGTGCATGAAGAGGGTGAGTGGGATGAGGCTGTTCAATACCGGTTGCGCTTCGCTACACCCCCTTTAAAAAGTTTACAGTTTTCGAGGCAAATCGACAATGGAGATTGGAACTTATCCCTTTGTTAAAAAGGGGTATTTTGTTACATGAAAATATTATATATATGGAAAGCCTGATCATCCGTTTGATTGCCCACGGGTATTCCTCTCCCAAATCCACCGCTGATCTAAATACAACATGCTTCGTCGCCATTGACGTCGTCCACGATGCCTACGTTGGCTTTGACATTATCCATGGCGCTCGTGGCCTCGCGATGGTCTCTGGATTCACTGTCAGCACGGACTCTGCCATGCGCGCAGCTGCGGCCATTCATGACGCCCATGGCCTTGCCGCGTGGCTGACCGCGTTGCCCGGGTCTGGGACACACTGTGGACCCTGGGATGTGTGTTTGCATCATCTGGCTTGCCGCGTGAGGCATGACACAAATGCGCCACGACCTTCCCTGGTGGCAGGCATTGGAGAGCCAGGCCACTCGCCGTTCTTGCCTCGGTGTCTGTAGGTTGCTGCCGTCGGACACGCAGCCTACTTACAGCCCTCCGCCATGACACTCGTGAGATCGCCTATGTCTGGGACGCTTGCCTGGGATGTTGAGGAGCATGCGGTCGGCTGCTGGCCAAGCGCTGGCGTCGCTGCAGCCTGTCACGCCCAGCCGTATTTATGTTTACATTTTTTTTGCATTCACTCGATCCCGTTGACCCAGTCCCAGATGACACACGTGGATCCCAGCGGCAGCGGCATTGTCGCAATCATGGTTTTCGAGACGATGAGTTGTTCTGGAGTAGCGACTCGGAAAAAGTCGAGCCTGCAGTTGCGGCTGGTCGCGATTCGAGTCATGAGTCGGGACATTTTTTTGCGACTCGTCGACTAGTCGCGCGACTTGAAAAACCATGGTCGCACTGGCCGTTCTGGTGGCAGGATCGCAAAGATACCCCATTGGGTGGTTACCCAACCGTTTCAATTAGAATGAAAGGACAAAAATAGTTTTTTTTGTGTCTGCCGGGGGGTTACCGAACCAAAACGCGTTCAATGCAACTTCAAAGGCATATGGACGTAGGAGAAACTGTGTGAATTTATGTCCAATGCAGATGTATATGTATATTGTAGGTAGAACACGACTAAATTAAGTAATATAACTGCATCTCAGTCCCAGGTTGAACAAGCCTATTTTGTTACCTCTCTACTTGCCTTTCAGCCATATTGATAAAGGAAGTTATTCCCCCAATCTCACTCTTACAACTTGTATAATTTATGTGTATCATCTATTAGCTTAGCTATTCTTATTTGATCACATGTTAATTTTGTTATTTTTTTGGTTCTAATTTTCTCTACAACAAACATCTCAGTATGAGCTTCTGTTGCAGACGGGGCATCAGAAAATCTCTGTAGTTTATATGCTTAGCTTTTTGAGCCTTATAGCAATAAAAATAAGCTAGTAGTTACTCAGATGCTCCATTTTCATAGTCAAGTTTTTCCGTTTTACTTAATTTCATTCCATTCTTGGTTCTTCAGATTAATATTTATAATTTTGACTAGACAATTTCTGATCTTGACAAGTCATGCACATGTTTCTGCGCAACATTATGATCTGACATTATTCATTAATTTCAGATGCAAACTACCTGAGGACTCTTGACTCAAGTATTAAACGAAATACAACAGTTATAAAGAAGCTCAAAACAATAAATGATGAACAAAAGGATGGATTAATGGATGAGTTGAAAAGTGTGAACTTGAGCAAATTTGTCAGTGAAGCAGTTTCTTATATTTGCGAGGCTAAACTTCGTTCTGCTGATATACAAGCTGCAGTTCAGGTAATTGATGATAGTAATGTGCATTCGCCTCGGTACATAAGCAAATATGCCTGTGTCATAGAGCCGGCCCCTGTGCTTGAGCAAGATCTTTTGTTTATTGGACTTGTCTGTTTCAAGCCTCTGGGTTACATAATAAGACATGTTCCTGCTTTAGTGATATCTTTTACACCGTGTTGCTGCATATGTTCTCAGTCATTTCATTTGGACTTATTGGTCAACATTGTGCTGTTGCATATTGTGGAATGGAAAGAGCTCACCACACTGTAGCTCGAACATTCTGGCGGCTCTCTTCTCTGTTGCCTGGAGCTCGACCTGATATGGGCCTGGGCCTCCTGGTTCAGCAGTACATGGGCCACTCATTTAGCACTCCCCCTCAAGAGGGCGATAGAAATCTATCATTCCCATCTTGTCACACGTATTGCATTCTTTAGTCTCCAATCCTTTAGTCAAGCAGTCTGCAATCTGTTGTCCTGAACTCGCATGCTCTATCTTGATGATCCCAGCATCTAGCTCTATCTCGCATGTTCTATCATGCTGCACTGGATTGTTTGCTATGCTGATTGCTGATTTGTTATCACACCACACATTCACACAACTAGCCTTCAATATCTTCGATTCTTCTAATAAATTTCTTGTCCACAACATCTCACTTAGCCCTTGAGCCATAGCTCTATATTGAGCCTCTACAGTCGACCTGGACACAACAACCCGTTACTTACTTAATGATACTAACTACTAAGTTCCCACCAACAGACACAAAATCCTGAGGTTGATCTACGACCATCTAGGCAACTTTCCCAATCTGCATTACAGCACCCATCCACCACGAGATGCCTGTTACTATCAAATAATAGTCCCCTTCCTGGAGTCCCCTTCAAGTACCTCAGAATTTTGTACACCGCTTCAAGATGATCACTCCTAAGTTCATGCATGTATCTGCTTACCACACTTACTGCAAAAGCAATGTCAGGGCGTGAATGACATAAGTACAACAACCTCCCAACTAATCTTTGATATCTCTCCTAATCTACTGACTCTCCTGACTGAGCTATCACTTTGTGGTTTTGATCAATTGATGTTGAGGCTGCCCGACATCCTATCATTCCTACATCGCTTAAGAGATCTAAAGTATACTTCCTCTGTGATAGCGCAGTCCCCTTGGCAGACCTGGCCACTCTGTTTCTGTGAAGTATTTGAGTCGGCCCAGATCTTTGACTTCGAAGGCCTTACCCAAACACTCTTTCATTCTTATAATTTCTTATCTGTCATCCTCTGTGATAATAATATCATCCACATATACCGCAAGTATAGTGATTTTCCCTATTCCATGTATGTAGAATAGTGTATGATCACCATTACACCGCCGATATCCCATATTACATACAACACGTCTGAACTTGTCGAACCATGCTCTCGGGGACTGTTTCAAACCATAAAGAGCTTTCTTTAACCCGCATACCTTGCCAGCAGTCTCAGACCTAGAGAACCTAGGTGGGATCTCCATGTAGACCTCCTCCTGCAGGTCCCTATGCAAGAAGCATTCTTCACATAAAGTTGATGTGAAGACCACCCGAAATTCGCAGCGCAGGAGATCAGAATCCTCAGTGTTCATCTTTGCTAATGGAGCAAAGGTCTCATCATAGTCGATGCCGTAGGTCTGGTTGTACCCCCCGCCACAAGCCTTGCTTTGTACCTATCAACCTTTCCTTTTACATTCTGCTTCAGAATGTATACCCACTTGCAGCTGACTACCTTCTTTCCTGTTGGAAGAGGTGTTAGTAACCATGTCTTGGTTCTTGCAAAAAGCCTCCAGCTCCTCCACCATGACCATGCACCATTTTTAGTCCTCCTTTGCCTTCTTATTTTCAGTCGGAATTGACACAAACTGAAGAGAAGCAAGAAATACTTTGTAGGCTGGAGATAATGCTTCATAGGAGACATTTTCCAATATCACTGGCATCGAACCCATATAGTTCCTCTGGTATCCCTGCTTTTGCTCGAATACCTTGTCTCAAAGCAATTGGCAAATCAAATAACCCTTCTGTAGCCACTGACTCATGTTCAGTCTGATCCCTATCAGAGGAGCTTGAAATCACATCAGTACTACCCTGTTGTTCCGCCTGTGGTTGATCTAGTTGCTCCCCATGATGTGCAACATCAACATCACCTTGCCTCGGTGAATACACTTTAGCTGTGGCTGATCTAGTTGCTACCCCCTGATGTGCAACACCATTACCTCACTTCCTCGAATACACCTTGAGCTGCTCCTCTTGCTCTGCTGTCCACCTCGGCAAACTAACGATCCAGGCGGGAGCACTGCCTGCTTGGCTGGGCACCCCATCAGTCACAAACCGGTCCTTAGCTCAGTGGTGTTATCAATTGCTGAGACTGCTGCTCGCTTCGCTGTACCAGAATATCACCCTCAATTAGTTGCTGCAACACCGAATCGGCACCACCACAGCGACCGTCACTCTCCCCATCTTCAGTCTGGGTATGGTCAAGACTGAAATAAGCCACCAAGACCAGTTTTCTCACCATAAAATGGTTCGGATTCCCTGAAGGTGACATGCTCACAAATGTCCTCCGCAGAAGGACTCAAGTCTCCAACACTTGTTGCCTCGCTACCCAGAAGAATACCCAATGAAGTTACACTTGACAGCCTGTGGATCCAGTTTGCCCACAGATGGTCTGTGATCCCTGGCAAAGCAGACAACTGAACAACTTGGGAGGAACCTAGAAATCATTCTTTCCCAGTAGTAGCTCATGAGGTAACTTCATACCCAGTACTCCGGATGATGTGTGATTGATCAGGTATGTTGCAGTCATCACAGCTTCACTCCAGAAGAACTTCAGCACATATCGAGCAACCTCTAGAATATGTCGATTCTTCCTTTCTGCCACTCCATTCTGAGGAGTGTGAGTACACGAGGTTTGATGCAAAATCCTTTGCTATGATAAGAAAGTCCCAAACACTTTGTTCACATACTCAGTGCCATTATCAGTTATTATCATTTGTAGTTTTGTGCCTGAACATTGAAGTGATTTTTCACATAGGCGTAGAAATTCTTGAAGCATTGGAAAGTTTCACCCTTGTGACGCATCAAATAGACTCATGTCATACGTGAGTGGCAGTCAATAAAGGTCACAAAATACTTTGCACCACTAACCGACACCACATAACTTGTCCACACATCCGAGTGAATAAGCATGAATGGGGATATACTCCCAAGTCCCTTACTCACATTCCAAACTCACACACATTACATTTCAGCTTGTTCTTATCTACTCCATTCATTACATCAGCAAACAACTTGTACATTTTATCAAACAATACATGCCCCATTCTACAGTGATGTTTCATCACCAAGGATTCTTTTTCTTCCACAATTGCCACAAACACAAAGCTGCCAATCTGACCAAGCCCCTCACGGTCCCTCAACGACAGCCCCCTACGCCTTTTTCCAGTCCCCATCCTCCTTCCAGTCAGTCTGTCCTGAATCAAGCAGAGTCCTCTGTCAAGTGTTATCCTACAGTCCACCTAGTCGATCAGAGCACTCATAGATAGCATATTGACCAGGAAAGCTGGCACATGTAGGACTGAAGATAACTTAATAGCAGGTGTACATTGAACTGTCCCAATACCCTTACTAGGCTGCGATGTTCCGTCAGCAGTACACATCGTGTTACTTTGAGAGGGAGCGAGTTGATCGTATGATTCAAATTCCCTGAAGTCACCTGCAACATGTTTAGAAGCAACAGAGTCTAGAATCCACTCTGGATCAGTTCTGTGAGCATCAATTGTGGCCTTTTCAGTGTCACCTTCATTTGTACAGATAAAATGAGCCGAACTTGGTGCTGCTTGGTATTCAGCCGTAGCAACAGTCGCTGCCGGTCCTCTACCCGTTTCCTCTACTTCCTTGCTAGCCACGACAGTCCTCTCCTCCTCGATGACCTCTACCTCACACGAACATCCATCATCCGGCCTCACCGAATCCTCCACCGCCAAGTTATTGAACATATCCACGACCTCACCACCTGCCATCTTCCTCCCAGGCAGCCACACGCAGCAGCTAGCCCCTCCTTTCCTCCTCGAACAGCCGCACGCAGCAGCCTGAGCACCTGCGGCTATTGCAGCAACAGCAGCCTGGCCGTTGCTGGCTCCCGCACCGTGGCCACCACCATCGCTGTCGCCACCTCGGTGGCCTGCGCGTGCCGCCCAAGCCGCGCCGCCTCAACCTCCTCCATGGCCGACCGCGGCAGCAGCTCCCGCAACACCCTCTGGATGAGCCCGTCGAGCTCAACGACGTGCACAGCCTCCTTCCATTGCTGCAGCGCGCGCAGCCGCACCGCGTCCTCCCTTGCGACCTCCGCCGGGTGTGCCTCCTCTGCCGTGTCAGCCGAGGCCAGCACCGCCGCCACCGCGTGGCAGAATAGCCCCGCTGATCGCTCTCCCTCCTCTGCTGCCCTGTCCTTTGATACCATGTGGAACGGGTGAGGAGCTCAACACACTGTAGCTCGATGGTTCTGGCGTCTCTCTTCTCTGTTGCCTGGAGCTCGACCTGAACTAGGTCAGCCACCACTCTGGTGTGGGCCTGGGACTCCTGGGCCAGTAGTACATGAGCCACTCATTCAACACATATGTTTTCATTTTTTTTGGCTTATTGTCATCTTGCTGTTACATGGCTTCATCACGGCACTTTAGAATTTGAGGTTTATTTGATGATGAACATGTCAAGTTCCAAATACATCACTTCTATGTGGCTTTATGTGTTCTATAACCCTTCTAGCAATGTAATGTAGGTTTGCTCATTGCTTCATCAAAGATACAAGGACTTCTCCCCTTGTCTTATACAAGGTTTACTGAAGGTCTTCTTGCCTGGTAAATCTGGAGATGATTTGGATACAGACAAAAACTCAAGAGCTATGAAGAAGAGAAGCACCCTGAAACTACTGATTGAACTGTACTTTGTTGGAATAGTTGAAGATGCTAGTATCTTTGTAAACATTATAAAAGATCTTACATCACTGGAGCATTTGAAGGACCGGGAAGCAACTCAGACAAATCTGTCTCTTCTCTCTTCCTTTGTTCGTCAAGGGAGGTTATTTATAGGGTTACGGTCTCATGGTCATGAATCTTATGATGAGGTAAGAGATTGAAGTGCCAAAATAATTTTATTAGGTATAAAATGGTCTCAGTAAAAATGATCATGACATTTGACTTCAACTGTAATAAGTAGAGCTAGCTGCTCTTACTGAGTTCTAGGCACATCCTTTAGCCCAAAGTTACATTTGTGTTTTGTTTTGAGTAAGTGCACATGATGTTTGCAGCCTTTAAAAATGATCAGTGAACACTTAAATTGATGAGTCTCCAACTAATGGCAAAGTGGGCTAACACAGATTAGGCTTTTAAAAAGCAGATGGCTGCCTTAAGTGAAAAATGGCTGGGAACTTCAGGTACTTTAATTGATTCATTGGTGCACAAGCCTAAGCATGGGATGGACCTGCATGCATGAAAGTATGAGTGTGATAAATGTGCCTGCTCTTACCATCCTATGCTGTTCTATATACTATTCTCAGGAGTCTACCAGTGCACCATTCCTGCACTTATATGCCACCTATTGGTCAGAAGACTGATATGTTTCAGTGCCCATACTGAGCTAACCTACCTATAAAATGTTGATTGACGCAGTTCTTCAAGGACTTAAATGTTACTGCTGATCAGAAGAAATTCTTCAAGAAAGCCTTGAACTCTTACTATGATGCTGTGTCTGAACTACTACAATCAGAAAATGCGGTAACTACACCCTTTCTGTTTACTACTTTGTACTTTTCTATTTGTTATCCTTTAACTATCTTCTGATATCTCTATGCATGTACGCAACCATACACTATATCCAGTCTCTTCGTCTGATGGAGGCAGAGAATGCAAAAGTTTTAAGTGCCAAAGGTGAATTAAGTGATGAGAACACAGCTTCATATGAGAAGCTCCGAAAGTCTTTTGATCAGTTACTACGTGGTGTATCCTCGTGAGTATCTATTCGAGAATGCTATTATTAACCTCTCTGTGTTCACTCGTTGCAGCATAATTTGCAGTTTGTCTAGTTCTGGTATTTGTAGGTTGAACACTGTGGCATATGCCCTTTTTCTAAGGGATGTATGGTTATAGAACACATAAGCACATGTCTGACCCTTGTAATTTACTAGCTGAATTTGTTGTTCCAGCAATACTATGCCACCACTGGGTTCTTACCTCTCATGCCCTATATCCTTGATAACGTAACAAAATAATATGGTTATATGGGAATATTGTATTTACTAAAACGGGAGTCATCCATGCTTACTGCAACTAGGAGACAACATTAGCTGTGTTGATAGGGTCGGCTTCCCTCATAGGTACCTGAGAAGTTCAGCGGAGATTCCTTTTGATTCTGTAGTCTACTATCGGTTCTTTCTTTGTGAAAATTCAAACAATATTTTCTTCCTAGTTCATATTTCCTTCTAAGGAAAGACCTGAAAAACTGAAAACAAGTATTAAGCAAATGAGGACACATCTCGACTAATTTAAAACTAATACTATTTTATGTTCAGCTTTGCAAAAGACCATAGATGTTCAGTTAGCTGTATCTTTTAGATGTGTTAGAAATGAATAATTGTTAACGCTTTGCCTTATAGTATGTCAATTTTTTCATTCGAATATGTATTTACTCCCTCCGTAAAGAAATATAAGAGCGTTTAGATCACTACTTTAGTGATCTAAACACTCTTATATTTCTTTACAGAGGGAGTACTATTTATGTATGATTAATGAGGATCTGCAACCTTTTCCTTTGCAGGTTAGCTGAAGCTATTGACTTACAGCCTCCAGTGATGCCAGATGATGGGAATACAACAAGGGTTACTACGGGAACTGATGTCACCCCCTCTTCGGGAAAAGAACCATCTGTGCTGGAACCTATTTGGGATGATGACGATACCAAGACTTTTTATGAATCTTTACCTGATCTAAGGTTCCTCTTCATTTTATCGCCAATTCTCTAGCTTGCCAACTATGTTATTTTGCTAGATTCTTCTTCTGAAACTACATAGTCTACTTTCTGAGCAGAGCATTTGTACCTGCTGTCTTATTGGGAGAGGCTGAACAGAAGTTGAATGAGCAACATGCTAAGGGCCGTGAACAATCTAGTGTAAGATTCTGATACCCTAAAAGCAGTTCATTCTGCCAGTTCACTTGGCACTGTCCGAGTAGATTTTGTAATACCTTTCTTTCTTTTATAAACTGAATTGTTTTTGAAGCGGTGTAAACTGGATTATTAGATGCCATATGTCATTCTGTGATTATATTGCTTGTTTTCAACATACCAGCAGTTAAGAACTGATCTTTTCCTTTTTGGATAATTGTCTGACATTTTGAGTACATCCTCTTCTCATTTCTTCTGGATAGTAAGTATGAATAACATATAGTTTGTTTTTGAAGTGGTGTAAAGATAATTTCTGTTTTCTTTTGGTAAACATTATTCTTTTCTTTGGGTTCAGCAGTAAATCATTGTATGCATCTTCTTTTTGAAGGAGTCGAATGCGGAGCAAGAGACTGAAGTGCATGATAATGCTCAGACTTCTTCTGCCACTGAAGATCAACTTGAGGGAAAGGCAGATGATGTAGCGAAAGATAGTGAAGAAAAAGAAAAGGATAAGGGAAAAGAGGCAGAAAAATCGAAAGAGAAGGATTTGGACAGGAAAACTGAAAAAGATAAAGAGAAAGTAAGAGCCTTGGATGGTGGAAGTTTGGACAACCTGCTACAGAGGTTGCCAGGATGTGTGAGCCGTGATCTTATTGATCAATTGACGGTATTTACTCCTGCTGTATTGTCTGTCCTTTTCACAGAGGCTCATTATCATTCTCAAGCTACTTTGGTTTCTCCAGGTTGAGTTTTGCTACCTGAATTCTAAAGCAAGCCGGAAAAAACTTGTGCGGGCCTTATTCAGTGTTCCAAGGACTTCTCTAGAGCTTTTACCTTATTATTCTCGAATGATTGCCACATTGTCATCATGTATGAAAGATGTCCCTACTATGCTTCTCCCCATGCTTGAAGAGGAGTTCAACTTCTTAATAAATAAAAAGGTATGATCATAGTAACTCTTAGTTTCTTTGCTTTTTTTTTCTTCTCATTGCTAAGTTCTTGTTTGCTATCATACTGATTTATCTTTCTATCCCTGACAATATTTGCGATTATTGTTAAGTCTAGAATCTAAGCTAAGATACTAACATCATTATAAACAGTAATTCATGGATCGAACATCTCCAGGACCTCTCCCACATCCTTTAAATTAGGAGAATCTTGGAGTTTAAATCCAGGGGGACATGATATCTACATAAACTGATGTACTGTGACTAACTATTCTTCTCTGTTCTGTTTACAGGATCAGATCAACATTGAAACAAAAATAAAGAATATAAGATTTATTGGAGAATTGTGCAAATTCAAAATTGCACCAGCTGCTCTTGTTTTTAGTTGTTTGAAGGTATTGTCTTATACATGGAGTAGTAATTTCTAGGCCTTTTGCACTTCCACCTGTTGCTTAGAGAAAGCTTATTGTTTAATGTTGCAGGCGTGCCTAGATGATTTCAGTCATCATAATATTGACGTGGCCTGCAACCTTCTCGAGACATGCGGACGTTTTTTATACCGTTCACCTGAAACTACAATCCGCATGGCTAACATGCTGGAGATACTGATGCGATTGAAAAATGTTAAGAATCTGGATCCGCGCCACAGTACACTTGTAGAAAATGCTTACTACCTTTGTAAACCACCTGAAAGATCTGCGAGAGTTTCAAAAGTTCGCCCACCTTTGTATCAAGTAAGATTTTACTTCTTCTCTGACCATTTCTGTTTCTCTGACCCTTTAAATTCACTTATCTATGTAGTGCAATAATGAACAATGCTTCTTTTTCTTCCTATGCAGTACATAAGGAAGCTGCTTTTCTCAGATCTCGACAAATCAAGTGTTGAGCATGTTCTTCGCCAGTTACGAAAGCTACCTTGGGTAGAGTGCCAGCAATACCTTGTAAAGTGCTTTCTAAAGGTTCACAAGGGAAAGTACAGCCAAGTTCACCTGATTGCTCTTCTCACTGCTGGGCTTAGCCGTTATCATGATGACTTTGCTGTTGCAGTGGTAGATGAGGTCAGTTCCTATAATTGATGCCTTAAATGATGTTTTTGATCCCAAAAGAAAAATCTGGTTGATATAATTTACATTCATTGCACAAGCATATATGTGACAAACTCATACATGTCAATGGCAGGCAAAGTTACCTATTTTCGAGAGTACATATTGACCTATGAGAATGGCTGTATTTAGTTTATTTTGGAGGTGCAATCAGCTATCATCCAATTGAGTTAATTTATTTATCTAATTTGATTTAGGTTTTAGAAGAGATAAGGGTTGGGTTAGAGTTGAATAACTATGCGATGCAACAAAGACGACTTGCACACATGCGATTTCTTGGAGAGCTGTACAGCTACAAGCATATTGATTCCTCAGTTGTATTTGAGACATTATACCTTATCATTATGTTTGGTCATGGGACTTATGAAGTAAGCACTTACATCCTTTAGTAATATTGAAACTTTTGCTAACTTTAATTCATTTCCGGTGCTATTCCTTATCATCGTTGAAATGTGGTTCAGATGCTGGCATGTAAAGACTTGTGTGATTCTCGTAATAATTTTAGATGTTAATAGAAGTGTTACTTAGATTTATTGTGTTTGGCTATAAGTCAGCATATCCTCTGCAGTTACCCTTCATGTAATTGCTTTTGCTTCAGACACCAAAATCATTTCCCCCAAAGGTTTCTAAATGCACTTCCCAAATTAGTGTATCTATGTGTAAAATTTTAAGTTCAAATCCATTCTTTTTTAAGGGTACAAAAAATGAGAAAAACTATTCACAGCAAACTTGTCTCCTTTCCTGGCTAAGACATTTATATTTGATGTTGTATTTTAATAGTGCTAGAATACTAAAAGTGGCATCACTTTTTACTAAATTTCATGTTGATTTAGTGCTCAAATCAAAGTGCAAAAGGTGATTGCATGTTATGTACGGCACAATCTAAAATTGTCAATTATAAAGAACTGTTAAATTATTTCTTATGTGTGATACCTATTTGCACCCTAGAAATTTGATGACATTAACCTTAATTTCCTCTTTTTTATCATATTACTTATTTCAAGCGTATGTCTGAGAATGATCAATCACTCTTAATTTCTTTCTTGCACAGCAAGATGTGTTGGATCCACCAGAAGATTGCTTCAGGATCAGGTTGATCATAACACTTCTGCAGACTTGTGGTCACTATTTCACTAGAGGCTCTTCCAAAAGAAAGCTTGATAAGTTCTTGCTACATTTTCAAAGATACATTATTATGAAAGGCCCCTTACCACTTGACATAGAGTTTGACATTCAGGTTAATTTCTTTCTCATGTATAACTTCACAACATGAATAAATACTTCTGTTAGTTCCTTTCTCGTGTGAACAGTTTGCCAACATGCATAAATATTCTGTGAGCTTACTCCATTATAAATGCCACTTTTAGTCTGCCCCAGTCCGACGTACACAGCACGCGATCAAGGTGCACCAGGGTCGGGGGGGATTGCTCGTTCGACCACGTGTAGCGTCGCCCGTTGAGATATACCTCCTTAAGCGCGAGATCGTTGACGAGGCGGCAGAATTTGCCCATCATGCGCCTATTGAGGTTGTTTGTGTTCTTGTCCTCGGAGCGGAGGATGAGGTTGAAGTCGCTGCAAAGCATCCACGGTCCGTGAAAGTCCGCTCTAATCTCACGTAGCTCCTCCAAGAAGGCGACCTTGGCCTCGTCATCCTGCGGCCCGTAAACACCCGTGATCCACCACGGCGTGCCGCCGGCCGTAGCGACACGGGCAGAGATTGCGTTGTTGGTGAACAGATGGTCCGAGATGGACACAGCCCTGCTTCTCCACGCAAGAAGGATGCCGCCACGCGTGCCCTGCGCTGGGAGGTAAGTGTAGTCATCGAACTCTGAGCCAAGCGTGTCAAGTACGACGGACGAGCAGAGCAACTCAATCTTCGTTTCTTGCAAGCATACAATGGAGGAGCCGGTTGTGTCAAGCAGCGTGCGAATGGCGTGGCGCAGCGCGCGTGCGTTGAGACCGCGCACATTCCACGATCTTGAGGCCGTGATCCATAAAGATTGGATCGACGGGAGACGGCGTCTAGGAAGGTCTAAGTTGCACACACCGGGTCGACGTGCGCCGGGACAGTCGACTGCCCTGCCAGGCAAGCTGGATCTCGCGATCGACCAGCGAGGAGATGGCTGACAGAACGGACAGCGGGATGGGCGCTGCAAATAGATCGTCGTATGCCTTCATCTCCGCGGCCGAGATCTTCTGGTGTTAAATGTCTTTTCGCAAAAAAAAGGATACAGTTAAATTTCTATTGTTGGTAGACAAGAATATTTATCTTGTGAGTTTTTTTGCCTTGATACCCCCCCCCCCCCTCCTAAAATTCAAAAATGCTAAAAGTCTGATGTCAGATTTTTAGACATGGCAAATCAAATATTTTTCATGGCAATTTTTATTGACACGAGTATGGCAAATTTAATTTGCAAGCATGGCAATTTCCTGGAAAAAAAATGAACTGAGGCGGATTTGCCATGCTCGCCAACTAAACTTGCCATCCTCGACGAACATAATTTGCCATGAAAAAATGTTCGATTTGCCATGTCTAAAAATCTGACGTTTGCTGGATATTCGGGTCCTAAAAGTTTGCATGAATCTTGAAGTTACTTAAAAAGGCTATCACCATATTAGCCTGCAGATCAAATGTATTGGATAGACTGATTTGGATACAAAAGACTATATTATCCTTTTTTATTAAAGGGATACCTTCTAATCTCCACCTTTAATCTGCATCAAAATCCATAAACTTTTCTAGGGGGTGTCTACCGAAGCAAAGTTCCTATCTTGTAGGTTCTACATTTTGATAATGAGAGAGAAAGATTCGATCCTTTGAGTCTAAAGCCTTCACTGTAGCAATCGTAGCATTCACATTTGTAATAGTTAACCAAAGGAATGTTTTCGACGTGCATCTGAAGATCAGTGGAGCTGTTGATAGTTGAATATATTTTTGACGGGCATCTGAAGATCCATGCACTTACCGATAGGAGAATATTCAGGACTTGCATTTTTACATTCACAATGTTGCATGATTATAAATATCATCATGCTTCTGAAGATCAGTGGACTTGTTGATAGTCAAATATAGGTTACAACTTATACCTAGTAAATGATGTAACCCTTTTGTTTCTGAGAACCAGGAACCATGTTGATCTCGCTCCTTTGTGACTTTGCTTTTTCTGAATTGGTGGAGCTAATCCAAAAAGAAGAAGGAATAGGAGGAACTAAATTAGTATACCCATATTACTGAAACCTTATTTTTCATTGAAAAACAGCGGCAAAACAGATTTTACTGAGCTAAAACCTGACTGTCTCAACCCAGGCTAGCACATAACCAATACTTAACAAGTCTCTATCAACCATCTATCCCACTCCCACAACTAGCTGATGAAAGATAGCTCAAATGTTTAAGGAAAAAGACCTCCTAAGTCCCATGAGGTGGATTATGGATTAAAATATCTCATAGAACAAAACACAGCAGCACTGAGCTAGCGACAACATGGGGCCCACTGCTTGTGTTTGAGCTTGGCGACAGCCAGCTCTCGTTCTGAAAGCCAGCTCCACCTTGTTGAAAATTATAAGAGTGCACACATATATCAAACGACGTGTGTTCAAACATTATCGTATTGCATGCTATATTTGATATTCCTTTTGCAACCAGGCAGCAAAGACCTGAACCATTCAAAATATTCATACCAGTGCACTAGGCCGTTTTTTGCCCTTAGAGAATGTCGAACAACACTCTACAAAAACTTTTGGCTTCTGGATGCTATTAATCTTTTAAAAATAGAATGAGTAAAAGAAAATAAACAATGATAAATGTATGGTGTCGAGCCTTGACTTTTGTAGCAGCAGCAAGGCACAATGCAAATGTTCCAAAGTAAATGCTATACAAAAGAAATAGGGCAATATCTTAGATGAACCTATTATTTTTGTAATAAGGCAATAAATGCTGTTTTATTGCTGTTGTTTTTGTATTAGGAGTTAAAAGAAAAGTCAACATGATAGTTTTGATATAGAATCGAATATATTCCATAGCTCTACTTGCACATTCCTTCAGTGAGTTCATCCATATCTTCTTTCAGGATTTGTTTGCTGAGCTACGACCAAACATGACCAGATATTCATCAATAGATGAACTTAACTCTGCATTAGCTGAACTCGAAGAACACGAGCGTGCGGCTTCAGTAGAGAAACCTGAGAGTGAAAGGCACTCGGACAATGAATCTCAGAAAAGGCAGCCACATGATGATGGCAGGGGTTCAGCGAATGGAGCTGAGGGAAACGGTAAGGATCATGGAGAAGGCGCAGATAGTGAGAGCTATTCCGATAGTGGCAGCATTGGTGGTCATGAAGATGAAGAAGATCTTCTGTCTGAGGAGAAATCAAATGATGCATCGGAGAACGAAGGTGATGATGAGGACGATGGGATGCCTGTTGGTTCTGATGAAGATGAGGGTGTTGAGGTTAGGCAAAAGGTCGTGCAGGTTGATCCCAAGGAGCAAGAAGACTTTGACCGAGAGCTGAAAGCCCTTCTACAGGAGAGTTTGGAGTCACGTAAATCGGAGGTGCGTTCCAGGTCCAGTTTGAACATGAAGGTACCAATGAATGTCCTTGAAGGTTCAAAGGATGCAAGGGCTGTGGAGTCAGAGAGTGGAGAAGAAACTGTGGATGAAGAGGGTGGTAATGCTGGTGGTGGCAGCAAGGTGCGTGTTAAGGTGCTAATGAAGAAAGGGCACAAGCAACAGACGAAGCAGATGTTCGTCCCTGGCGACTGCTCTCTTGTACAGAGCACAAAGCAGCAAGAAGCTGCCGAGCTTGAGGAGAAGCAGAACATTAAGCGGAGGATCCTTGAATACAACGAGAGGGAGGAGGAAGAAATGAATGGTGGATCGTCACAAATGGGGAACTGGGGCCAAGGAGGGAGCAATACCGGCAGCAGTATTAGATCAGGTGGGCGGGGCAATTGGGATGGTTGGATCAGGGGAGGCGCTCGGCGTCACCATGCCGCTGGTGGTTTCTACCAAGGATATGGCAGGAGAAGATGAATGCTATAGTTGTCCTGAGGTTTTTGACAGGGCAACGGTGTCAAACTCCTAATGGAGAAGAGGATGCCTTGAATTTATTTGACAGGACGTTAACAGGATGATAGAAAGACTTTTCACCTCTGAATGTGTGAGTGTTGCGTCGACTATAGAGCCGACCCCACTTGACAATAAAACGACAATACCTCCGACGAAGGAGTAGAATGTCTGAAGGGGCTTTCTTCTGTTGAAGTTGTTCAGTTGGGCTGGTTTGTGAATGTGTACATGAAGGTTTTCTTTTATCTTGGAGGGACACCTTTGCTTCAGCTGTAAACTTAGAGCGTGCATATCTACCTGAATGTAGATGTGGTGCTGCTATTTGCAAATCTTCCATGTACCAGAATTGTTGCTTGGATGCTTGTCAGTGTTTTTGTATAAACAATAGATGAGAATAAACACCCTGCCTTAATGTGCAACATTTGACATTGTATAAAGGCTGCGTCATTTAATTCGGATGATTTGACATTGTATAGAGGCTGCGTCAGTTTAATTTGGATCGGAGGGAGGGAGTAGTTATGTAAACAGGATATATAGTTCCCTGCAGACAGTAGTGGTGTAGCTGCAATATATGTGGCACTTTGAGTGGCCCAATCAAAATCAGAAACTGGGAGCGATCATATCGACAAGCTAGTTCCTCCCGATCTGATGGAATGATGAGTCCGCTCGCCACCTCCTGGCGCACTCGCGGCTCTCCTCACTTCCATGACCGTTGGCGTTCATCTGTCTGCCACGAGCTGATTGCTGCTTTACGCGGAATAATTACGACGGAGAAACCTTACCGAGTGACCGGGCATGCCCGATCGAGCATGTTAGCATCAGCTAAGCTTCTTGTGGCACTCACTTGCGTACGGCGGACAGCCACAACCCACGGATCTTGTTGTGCTCTCCATCTCCATGATTACCACATGCGTTTCTCTAGCTAGGCCCATGACCGTGATTACCACAGCCGTCCACAGGCGGCCATTGTTCCTGCTGCTGGCCAGGCCCATGACCGTGATAATGCGGCCCTGACCTGCGCGTACCAACAGCCAGCCAGAGAGTCGGGGTGAGGAACAAACTTCCCTGGCCGTCCATAGTCGTGGCTAGCTAGCTAGCCATGATTCTCTCTTTAGGGAGCTAGTATATCACTGGGAGAGAGAAAGAAACGGTTTCCGGGTGGCATCGAATCGATGCGGCCGGAATCTCTGAGCGTCGTGTCGACTCCCTGCTGGGTCCGTGAAGAATCTGGTGTGGGTGGACGGCGAACCTTTGACCCCCTCACCGCAATCAGTGCTTAGATTCTGCATCCGCATCGCATTACCGGTCCGGTGGTGGTCTGGCTAGCCAGTATCCCGTGTAGTTGCTGTCCGGCCGTCTTCTTTTCCGTTTCAGTGCGTGCCTTGCCTTCTTTCGGGCGCATGTGTTGTCTGCTCCTGCTCCCGGCCGCCCGCCCGCTATTCTAGCCCTCTTCTCCCTAGTTGGATAGAGATGCATTTCCCTCTCACCGGCCTTATTGGCATACGTGGAAAAGCAAGGCTGTGCCTTTCTTCGTGTGCAAGCAATCACCATTCACCAGTAGGAGTATATGCATGCATTTCCCCCTCTTCTACACATGGCCCAAGGGCCAAGGCTCGCCCCTGGATTTTGTTTCAGCAGCTTATCCTCTCCTAGCAGTTTCAGTTTACACATCTAGCACAAACCATGATCGCGACAGGCCGGGGTATATATAGTTAAACCTAGCTTTGCTTCTTGCATGCATGAATGCTGCTGGATACTATATGCACTACTACTTGCTGGATTTCCTACAGTGGATGCAAAATGGATGAGCATGCATGCCGCTGGATACTACATGTACTACTTGCTGGATTTCCTACAGTGGATGCAAAATGGATGAGCATGCACGCGGTGGAAAGCTGGCCCATGTTTGTGGTGGCAAACATTCTTTCGATCCATGATTAAAATGTCGACCGAAAGATCTGCATCACGCACGCACTTGCCACTGCAGGGCGTGGCTCCTTTGCGCGAGGGTTTTGATTTGATCAGTCTGTGTATTCAGGTAGGGTCAAGCTCCCACCTTCAAGGGACTTGTAAAACCATGCCTTTTCTCTCTTCTACCTTTGTTCAGCCTTGTGCTTGCTTAGTGGCAACCACTACAGAATTGCAATTCTAATGCACTGATTCAGCGGTTCTGGCAATTGGCTCGGGGTTTTCACCGTTGCCTGGCGGAAAGTGAGCTTACATTTTTGAAGTTTATAGGTACCAAACATGCACGGGCAGTGAATAAGATCTCTCCTTTCCTGACTACACATGGAGTTCCTTTCTGGTGTCGGAATATAAAACGGAATTTCTTACGTAAGCGTACCGGAATAATTAGATATTTATAGATGTAATAACATAACAAAAGGGCTCTCTTTCAGCATCGATCCGAATCGACGCATGTTGCTCGACTAAAAATACTGTGAAAACACGTCGGACTGACTAGGGTAGCCGTGGACTAAAGCACTTTTCTCCCTCAGAAGAAAATAGAAGGAAACAAAGTGCTTTAGCTTCACCACCTCTAGTGATGAACACGCAGATAGCTATTGCTAGGGCGTAGCTAGCTCAGGAAAATCATGACTAAACTTTAGACCGGAGGAAGAAGAACCACTGTTCTAGTTTCAACCATTACTGCAAAAGCAGCAAAGCACTAGATGCTTTGTACCTGCATGCATCATGCATATGCTTGGCTTTCGCGCTCGATCGTCACACCATGTAAAGGTCTCACGAATTGCGATGAAAAGATCGTTCGTGTGTCCACACTCGTAGTTTTTTCTTTGTAGTAGGGTGGAATTATTCTCACGTTTACTTAGTTTGCAATTATGACGATCTATTACGTAGCTTTCTCACAAATGTTTCTCTTAATTACCATGGAAAGAAATTAAAAACAACAAGTTACGACTAGGGTCTAGGGGCGTTGTATTGTGCGTTGGGTGTGGCCTTGCTTGGGCTGTTGTAAGTCAGGCCTGTCCCTTCTTGGGGCTTGTAATGACTCTTTTCTCTATCAATGCAATGAAAAACAAAGCTTTTGCCCTTTTTAAGAAAGAAGAACTAAAAACAAATTGCAACATCCCAAAAATCTAAATTTTGGAATGTTATATTAAATAAATGATTGTCATTGTTTGTATGATTGATTGTGTGAAAATGAGTTGAATTTGAAACTTTTTGAAAGTTAAATGAGAGGAAATAAAAGGACATTCCCAAACTTTCATATTTGCAATTGGTTTCAATGAATTCAAATTCATTTCAAATACAAAATCCTAGAGTTGAAGATGACATGACTTCTTACATTAAAGAAATGAAGAAAGGGGGGTTGAGAAGATTTGAATTTGATTTGAAATATTTCAAACCAGAAACTTCATGCCACTCAAGGATTTTCATGAGGAAAGATAGTTGACTTCTTCAAATTATGAAATAGAGTGGGAAGTGATGAGGACCACTTTCAAAATGTCATTGGAGAAAGTTTCCCATGCCAGTTTCAAAATCATTTCCATATATTCAAATAAAATAATGAGAAAAGGAAATATAACTCCTTCAAATATCATAAATAAATTATGGAAAATAAATTATGAAACCAACAGAAAGTGGTTTGAAAAATATTTAATTTATTTGCATAGCTATTTTCTTGAATTATTGAATACTATTTTATTAGTTTTATGAAATTTATTTTCTCGTATAAAATAAAATATGAGAATGAGGGTAAAATGACTACCTGCCATGGAAAAATAGAAGAAATCATTATGAGGCTATTTTGAATATTTCAAAATCAATTTCGATTATTTAAATAGACACATAATGCTTTTGTATTTATTTAGATTTTATTTGGCAAAAATAAAAAGTGCACAAGGGCCTATGTATGCTCAAGTAATTATGTGAAAATTTTCAATTTATTTGGATTTGATTTAATTTTGTTTTGGAGTGTTTTGTGCTGTTATAAGTAGAAAATAGAAAAAAATAAATTAAAAAGAGGCTGGCCAAGCCAGTGTGGCCCAGCACTGCCGCGGCCCACCTAGTCCTTGCCCGCACCCGATTTCTTTCCGATCGGCCACCCGCGCCTTCCTTTCTCTCTCCCTCTCGCTGATAGTGGGGCCCACTATCCGATCCCGGATCCCACCTTTCCTTTTCTTCCTCCCGTGCCTTTCGCCGGAGTCCGACACGACATCAAATCCCGTCGCGATTTCCTGCCCTTCTGAGCTCGTCCCCTCCCCCACGACACCTCCTCGGTAAAAGCCGAGCTTCCCCGCTCTCGTTCCGCCCTAATTGCTCCTTACCCGACGCCTCCCCTCATCTTAATTCCACGCCGGAGTTCGCTACTCCCGTCGCTGCCATTGACCTCGCCCCACTCACCTCGGCCACCCCAATCTCGCCGTCAGCACCATCCGCACCGCCGTCATCGACTTCATTAACCCGACCGCTTCCTCGATCTTGAAGATCACCAGAGATGCCGCCCCATTCGAGCCGAGACGCCGTCAGTGTCGAGCCTCGCCGAAGTTCCTTCCCTCACCTTTGTAAGCCACCGGAGAAATCCTCCCCGTCAGATCTAAATCATACGGCTCAGATTAGATGACTTAAAGTCGCAAAACGTTTCTTCTTTTCGAATAGGTCGTCCGCCCGTTTCTCAGTTCGGTCGATCCCTTGCCCATTTCACATCGCGCCACGTAGCAGTTAGCCGATCCGTAGCATTTTTTTCTTTTTCTGTTTTATTTCTTTTCCAGATTTAGTTCTGTTTTTAGAATCTTAATATCCTTTAGAGTTTTTAATGTTTTTGAGTGATTCTTTTTGCATTAGTTTCAGAATTTTATAAAGTTTATGTAGATCAAATTTTCTTTCATATTTGAAGTTTTTAAATTGGAATTTGATCAAATTTGTTTCAAACCTTGATTTACTTATAATTTTTTTAATAAAAATATATTTTTGATTGGAACTTTTTGCTACTGGTTTCTAATGAAATTGATTATCCATTGGTTTAAATAAATTAATTTATAATGTTTATTTAGATTCGTTTTAAACAGATTCAAAACAGTAGCATTTGTGCCTAGTTTTTTAATAAGAAAAATTATTTTGTTTTATTTTAAAAGCAATTCTTTTGCCACTTTAGATTGATTCTAGTAGGTTTTCACTTTGACACTAGTAGTTTTTCACCAAAAGTATTTTTGTTTTGTTTTAGTTTAGTTTTGAGCTTGTTTGCATAGGATCAATTCTAGTTTCATAATAACTTGTAATTGATTTCTTTGCAGGTATAGTTTTATTTTCAAAAATAATAATTTAGTTTTACAAGTTTTATTTTCTGTTAAGTTTAATTAGATCGAAACAATTTATATTGATAGTTGAAATTGGCTTTGGTTTAATTCTAAGTAAATATTGTTTTGATCATAACTAGAATTGTATAATAGCCTTTGAATGTATTCTTTTTCCTAAGAAAACTTAAGAGTAAAATTCTTTATGTTAATTTAATAAAAAATAATTTTTTCTTCTGTTAAGAACTTATTTACATAAAACTATCTCTATTTTGTTTTACAACCAGTGGAGTTTTCCAAAGTGTTTTCTAGAGATTCCTTTGATTTGATCTTTGTGTTTAATTTGGATTTCACTTTTGCTTTACTTGTTGATTTCTTTTGATTGCTAGAGTGAATGCTTATATGGGTACAATTGTGTGATTAATATAGATCTCCCGGAGAGTGATGAATAGTACTATCAGGACATTTCTGAGAGCGATAAAACTTCATCAACTATAACAGGCAAGTTCACTTTGATCATATTTTGAATACCTATGATTTTATTGCATTAGTGCCATTTTTACTCTTGCATCCGATAGGAATATTGAAACTTGTAGCTTCAGTAGAATCATGAGGTAGGAATCCATACCCTTGTCACCAAGCCCCGAGAATTGTTGTTAAGTTAGTTCAGCTATGCTTCAGTAGACGGGGATTGGTATGAGTGTTTCATGTGAGATGTGAGTGTGATAATAATATCTGGATCAACCTCAAGACTACAAGACTTTAAGATTTCAATACTCCTCTAGGTGGACTGCTTGCAAGAAGAGGGGATCCTAGAGATTGACTAGTGATCACCCAGTTCTACAGACTCAAGAGGGGATCCTAGGGATTGACTAGTGATCACCCAGTTCTACAGTCTCAAGAGGGGATCCTAGGGATTGACCGTGATCACCTAGTGCTACAGACTCAAGAGGGGATCCAGGGGATTGACCAGTAATCACCCAGTTTTACCAGGGGATCCAGGGGATTGACCAGTGATCATCCAGTTTTATGGAAGGCCACCCAGGCTCACAGAGATTGATGGATATTTCAAGACCAGAAGCTTCCATGTGCAGCCGCAAGCTATTATGGGCTCTAGCATAGTTGAGTACTTCGGAAAGACTATGTCTCGGTCATTCTGTTCTCAAACACCAGGCAATGCGAGGACTTCAAGGAAGGCGATCGAGTCTTGCGGGAAAAGTGCGCAAACCTCTGCAGAGTGTTAAACTCATCGATTAGCCGTGTCCTCGGTTACAGACAATTTGAGCGACTGGAGTTGGATTATCTGGATACTCTCAACATTGTTACCGATTAAATGAATTTGGGATTATAATGACCTTGGAATGAGAATTGGTTGGCGGAACCATCTCACAAATGACATCCACGTAGTATTAACATGCTAATGAAATATTTGAGTTAGGACAAAACTAGCTTTTATGCAAAAACTAAGAGTTAGAGCTACCACAACCATATTGCATATAGAATAGCCTTTTCATCTGTTTTAATTGTGATCTTGCCGGTACATTCAGTGTACTGACCTACATGGCTGCAATTTATCATGTCGCAGATATTTCTACGATGAGTAGGAGTTATGATATAAGGTAACGGTCTTCACTCAACTTGCCATTGGCGTTGATGGGGCTCCACACCCTTATGCTTTATTTCCGCTGTGATATATAAGGTATACTCTAGATCTATGGTATTTCTTTTACATGTGATGTTATGGTATTTCATCCAAGTACTGTGTGTGCCAACATATTGATCCAGGGATGACACAGAAAGCACAGAGACTTGACCGTATTGGGCCGGGTCGCTACAGAGATGGTATCCGAGCACATGTTGATTGTAGGAAGTGACTGATAACCCACAAGTATAGGGGATCGCAACAGTTTTCGAGGGTAGAGTATTCAACCCAAATTTATTGATTCGACACAAGGGGAGCCAAAGAATATTCTCAAGTATTAGCAGCTGAGTTGTCAATTCAACCACACCTGAAAGACTTAATATCTACAGCAAAGTATTTAGTAGCAAAGTAGTATGGGAGTAACGGTAATAGTGGCAAAAGTAATAGTAGCAACGAAAAAGTAACTTAGCAAAGATTAATATGAAACGAGCTCGTAGGCAATGGATCAATGATGGATAATTATGTCGGATGGCATTCATCATGCAACGGTTATAACATAGGGTGACACATAACTAGCTCCAGTTCATCAATATAATGTAGGCATGTATTCCGAATATAGTCATACGTGCTTATGGAAAAGAACTTGCATGACATCTTTTGTCCTACCCTCCCGTGGCAGCGGGGTCCTATTGGAAACTAAGGGATATTAAGGTCTCCTTTTAATAGAGTACCGGACCAAAGCATTAACACTTAGTGAATACATGAACTCCTCAAACTACGGTCATCACCGGGAGTGGTCCCGATTATTGTCACTTCGGGCTTGCCGGATCATAACACATAGTAGGTGACTATTGACTTGCAAGATAGGATCAAGAACTCATATATATTCATGAAAACATAATAGGTTCAGATCTGAAATCATGGCACTCGGGCCCTAATGACAAGCATTAAGCATAGCAAAGTCATAGCAACATCAATCTTAGAACACAATGGATACTAGGGATCAAACCCTAACAAAACTAACTCGATTACATGGTAAATCTCATCCAACCCATCACTGTGCAAAGACACTAACAAAACTAACTCGATTACATGGCAGCCGGTGGGACCCACCAGGCGGCGGGCCCCAGCAGCCGGCGGAGAAGCCGGCGTCCAAAGACACTGACGGCCGGGTCCTACACCCGGCCGGATTACCATTGTACACCTGGGGGTAGGCCTATATAAACCCCCAGGCTTCCCCATGCAAAGGGTTCACAACCTCAGAAGTCACACACACACATAGGGAGAGTGGAGTAGAGCTAGCCTAGTTCTTCCTCCTCTGGCCAAAACAGCTCAAGGAGCAAGCTTGTAGCTACCTTGTTGACATAGTGATCATGCGGAGACCCCGTAGAGCAGGACTAGGGGTGTTATCTCCACGGAGAGCCCCGAACCTTGGTAAGATTCGCAAGCATATGCGGTCTTGCTGATAACCCACAAGTATAGGGGATCACAACATTTCGAGGGTAGAGTATTCAACCCAAATTTATTGATTCGACACAAGGGGAGCCAAAGAATATTCTCAAGTATTAGCAGTTGAGTTGTCATTTCAACCACACCTGAAAGACTTAATATCTGCAGAAAAATATTTAGTAGCAAAGTAGTATGGAAGTAACGGTAAAGGTGGCAAAAGTAACAGTAGCAGTTTTCGTAGCAATCGTAACAGTGGCAACAGAAAAGTAACTAAGCAAAGATCAATATGTGAAAAACTCGTAGGCAATGGATCAATGATGGATAATTATGTCGGATGCTATTCCTCATGCAATAGTTATAACATAGGGTGATACAGAACTAGCTCCAGTTCATCAATGTAATGTAGGCATGTACTCCTTATGGAAAAGAACTTGCATGACATCTTTTGTCCTACCCTCCCGTGGCAGCGGGGTCCTATTGGAAACTAAGGGATATTAAGGCCTCCTTTTAATAGAGTACCGAACCAAAGCATTAACACTTAGTGAATACTTGAACTCCTCAAACTACGGTCATCTCCGGGAGTGATCCCGACTATTGTCACTACGGCGTTGCCGAGTCATAACACGTAGTAGGTGACTATTGACTTGCAAGATAGGATCAAGAACACAAATATATTCATGAAAACATAATAGGTTCAGATCTGAAATCATGGCACTCGGGCCCTAGTGACAAGCATTAGGCATAGCAAAGTCATAGCAACATCAATCTTACAATATAGTGGATACTAGGGATCAAACCCTAACAAAACTAACTCGATTACATGGTAAATCTCATCCAACCGATCACGGTCCAGCAAGCCTACGATGGAATTACTCACGCACGACGGTAAGCATCATGAAATTGGTGATGGAGGATGGTTGATGATGACGATGGCGACGGATTCCCTTCTCCGGAGCCCCGAACGGACTCCAGATCTGCCCTCCCGAGGAAGAACAGGGCTTGGCGGCGGCTCTGTATTGTAAAACACGATGAATCCTTCTCCCTGATTTTTTTCTCCCCGAACGTGAATATATGGAGTTGGAGTTGAGGTCGGTGGAGGTCCAGGGGGCCCACAAGGTCGGAGGGCGCACCCTAGGGGGGTGGGCGTGCCCCCACCCTTGTGGCCAGGGTGTGGGCTCCCTTCACTTGATTCTTTCGCCAATATTTTTTATTAATTCCAAAAATAATCTCCGTGAAGTTTCAGGTCATTTCGAGAACTTTTATTTCTGCACAAAAATAACACCATGGCAATTGTGCTGAAAACAGTGTCAGTCCGGGTTAGTTCCATTCAAATCATGCAAATTAGAGTCCAAAAAAGGGCAAAAGAGTTTGGAAAAGTAGATACGATGGAGATATATCAACTCCCCCAAGCTTAACCCATTGCTTGTCCTCAAGCAATTCAGTTGACAAACTGAAAGTGATAAAGAAAAACTTTTACAAACTCTGTTTGATCTTGTTGTTGCAAATATGTAAAGCCAGCATTCAAGTTTTCAACAAATATTATGAGCCAACCATATGCACAATAACATTTAGGTCTCACATTTACTCATATCAATGGCATAGTCAACTAGCAAGCAATAATAAGAAATCTCGGATGACAACACTTTCTAAAAACAATTATGATATGATATAACAAGATGGTATCTCGCTAGCCCTTTCTGAGACCGCAAAATATAAATGCATAACACCCCTGAAGATCAAGGACTGACTAGACATTGTAATTCATGGTAAAAGATTTCCAGTCATAGTCATACTCAATATCAATTAATAGTAATGCATACAAATGACAATGGTGCTCTCTAACTGGTGCTTTTTATAAGAGGATGATGTCTCAACAATAAAAGTAAATAGATAGGCCCTTCGCAGAGGGAAGCAGGGATTTACAGAAGTGCCAGGGCTCGAGTTTTTAAAACAGAGATAAATAATATTTTGAGCGGTATGCTTTCATTGTCAACGTAACAACCAAGAGATCTCAGTATCTTCCATGCTACATACATTATAGGCAGTTCCCAAACAGAATGGTAAAGTTTATACTCCCCCACCACCAACAAGCACATTCCACGGTTGGTCCGAAACAACGGGTACCGTCCAATTAACAACAATCCTGGGGGAGTTTTGTTTGCAATTATTTTTATTTGATTTGAGCATGGGACTGGGCATCCCGACTACCAACCATTTTCTCGTGAATGATGAGCGGAGTCCACTCATCGCGAGAATAACCCACCTAGCATGGAAGATATTGACAGCCCTAGTTGGTACATGAGCGATTCGAGCATACAAAACAGATCATCATTTGAAGGTTTATAGTTTGGCACTTGCAAATTTACTTGGAACAGCAGGTAAATACCGCATATAGGAAGGTATGGTGGACTCATACGGAACAACATTGGGTTTATGGAAGTGGATGCACAAGCAGTATTCCTACTTAGTACAAGTGAAGGCTAGAAAGAGACTGGGAAGTGACCAACTAAAGAGCGACAACAGTCATAAACATGCATTGAGATTAACCAACATTGAATGCAAGCATGAGTAGGATATAAATCACCATGAACATAAATATCGTAGAGGCTTTGTTGATTTTGTTTCAACTACATGCGTGAACATGTGCCAAGTCAAGCCGCTCGAATCATTCAAAGGAGGATACCATCCTATCATACTACATCACAACCATTTTAAAAGCATGCTGGCATGCAAGGTAAACCATTATAAACTCCTAGCTAATTAAGCATTACATGAGTAACTATAATCTCTAATTGTCATTGCAAGCACGTTTCATTCATAATAGGCTGAATCAGGAACGACGGACTTATCATATTTACAAAAACAAGATAGGTCGAGTTCATACCAGCTTTTCCTCATCTCAATCATTTCATCATATATCGTCATTATTGCCTTTCACTTGCACAACCAAATGGTGTGGAAAATAATAATAGTGCACGTGCATTGGACTAAGCTGGAATCTGCAACATTTATTCAAAGGAGAAGACAAGGTAATATGCGCTCTTTGTTAGATCAAAAATAATGCAAAGAGAGCCACTCAACATTTTCATCGTGGTCTTCTCCTCTCGACCCCAAAGAAAAGAAAATAATTTCAAAGAAACACACTGAAATATTTTTGGAGTTTTTGTTTTTCTGAAGAAAGTAAAACAAGAACGAGAAAACTATTTACACGGGAAAGCTTCCAACAAGCAAAAGAAGAATGATAAATCTTTTTGGGTTTTCTTTTAATACTACTACTAAGCATGCATAGAAAGGAAATAAACTACAACTAATTTTTTTGGTTTTTCTCAAAGTTTTTCAAGTACACAAGAAGAAAGTGGGAAAAAGAAATAGACTAAGCATGGATAATACAATGAAAAAGTATAAACACCGACAACTGGAGTAAGTGTGTGAACATGAATGTAATGTCGGTGGGAAATACGTACTCCCCCAAGCTTAGGCTTTTGGCCTAAGTTGGTCTAGGGCCACCACTGGCCCGGATGATATCCGAAGTCATAGTTGGGGTCGTATTGTGCTGCGGCAGCTACCGCTTGGCGAGTTGCCTCCTGGAGGCGAGCAACCTCCGCTGTTCTCTCATACTCGTTTGCCTCCTCTCTAGTTATAAAATATCTTCCATTTACCTGGAAGTTAAAGAAGGAAGGAGCAGGAAGGGTAATATGGACGGCACGCCGTCTATCAAAGATTAGTCGGTACTGGAGGGACTGTTCGTTCCTCTCCAGAAACTGATAGTGCACCATATCATTATAATCTAGAAAAGCAGGTGGCAACTCAAAGTCATTCTCTCTTATGGATACACCAAGATAATTAGCTAAACGAGTTGCATAAATCCCCCCAAAGAAATCTCCATCTTTAGCATTAAGATGTAACCTCCTTGCAATTATGGCCCCCAAGTTATAACGCTTATCACTGAAGGAAATATGCCCTAGAGGCAATAATAAGGTTGTTATTTTATATTTCCGTATATCATGATAAATGTTTATTATTCATGCTAGAATTGTATTAACCGGAAACTTGATACATGTGTGGATACATAGGCAAAACACTGTGTCCCTAGTAAGCCTCTACTAGACTAGCTCGTTAATCAAAGATGGTTAAGTCCTAACCATAGACATGTGTTGTCATTTGATGAACGGGATCACATCATTAGGAGAATGATGTGATGGACATGACCCATCCGTTAGCTTAGCATATTGATCGTTCTTTTTTATTGCTATTGCTTTCTTCATGACTTATACATATTCCTTTGACTATGAGATTATGCAACTCCCGGATACCGGAGGAATACCTTGTGTGCTATCAAACGTCACAACGTAAATGGGTGATTATAAAGATGCTCTACAGGTATCTCTGAAGGTGTTTGTTGGGTTGGCATAGATCGAGATTAGGATTTGTCACTTCGAGTATCGGGGAGGTATCTCTGGGCCCTCTCGGTAATACACATCATAAGAAGCCTTGCAAGCAATGTGAGTAATGAGTTATTTGTGGGATGATGTATTATGGAATGAGTAAAGAGACTTGCCGGTAACGAGATTGAACTAGGTATGAAGATACCGACGATTGAATCTCGGGCAAGTAACATACCGATGACAAAGGGAATAACGCATGTTGTCATTACGGTACGACCGATAAAGATCTTCGTAGAACATGTAGGAGCCAATATGATCATCCAGGTTCCGCTATCGTTTATTGACCGGAGAGGTGTCTCGGTCATGTCTACATAGTTCTCGAACCCGTAGGGTCCGCACGCTTAACGTTCGATGACGATTTGCTATTATATGAGTTATGTGATTTGGTGACCGAATATTGTTCGGAGTCCCGGATGAGATCACGAACATGATGAGGAGTCTCGAAATGGTCGATAGGTAAAGATTCATATATATAGGACGATAGTATTCGGACACCGGAAGTGTTTCGGGGGTACCGGGTACGTATCGGGTCACCGGAAGGGGTTCCGGGCAACCCCCGACAAACTATATGGGCCTAATGGGCCAAGAGAGGGACAGACCAGCCCCTAAGGGGCTGGTGCGCCCCCCATATGGGCTGGCCAAATTAGAGTATAAAAAGGGAAGGAGGAAAGGAAAAAAGGGAATAGGATCCCCCCTTCACCCTCTTCCCTTCCTACTCTGAATAGGAATAGGAAAGGGGGAGGCTGAATTGGGAGGACCCCAAGTAGGATTCCTCCTACTTGGGGCGCCCCCTTGGGTGCCTCTCCTCCCCTCCAACCTATATATATATGAGGGGGGGGGGGGGCACCGCTAGAAGACACACGAATCATTGTTAGCCGTGTGCGGTGCCCCCCTCCACAGTTTACGGCTCCGGTCATATTCATGTAGTGCTTAGGCGAAGCCCTGCATGGATCACTTCACCATCACCATCACCACGCCGTCGTGCTAACGAAACTCTGCCTCGACACTTTGCTGGATCAAGAGTTCGAGGGACGTCATCGAGTTGAACGTGTGCAGAACTCGGAGGTGACGTACGTTCGGTGCTTGATTGGTCAGAACGAGAAGAAGTTCGACTACATCAACCGCATTGTCAAACGCTTCCGCTTTTGGTCTACGAGGGTACGTGGACACACTCTCCCCCTCTCGTTGCTATGCATCTCCTAGATAGATCTTGCGTGAGCGTAGGATTTTTTTTGAATTTGCATGCTACGTTTCCCAACAGTGGCATCCGAGCCAGGTCTATGCGTAGATGATATGCACGAGTAGAACATAAAGAGTTCTGGGCGGTGATAGTCATATTGCTTACCACCAACGTCTTATTTTGATTCAGCGGTATTGTTGGATGAAGCGGCCCAGACCAACCTTACATGACCACGTTCATGAGACTAGTTCCACCGATAGACATGCACCTAGTTTTGCATAAAGGTGGCTGGCGGGTGTCTATTTCTCCAACTTTAGTTGAATCGAATTTGACTGCGGCCAGTCCTTGTTGAAGGTTAAACAGCAAACTTGACGAAACACCATCGTGGTTTTGATGCGTAGGTAAGAACGGTTCTTGCTAGAAGCCCGTACCAGCCATGTAAAACTTGCAACAAGGAAGTAGAGGACGTCTAACTTGTTTTTGCAGGGCATGTTGTGATGTGATATGGTCAAGACATGATGTAATATACGTTGTTGTATGAGATGATCATGTTTTGTAAAAGTTATCGGCAATTGGCAGGAGCCTTATGGTTGTCGCTTTATTGTATGAAATGTAAACGCCATGTAATTGCTTTACTTTATCACTATGCATTAGCGATAGTTGTAGAATCAATAGTTGGCAAGATGACCACGACGCTACGATGGAGATCATGACGGTGCTTTGAAGATGGAGATCAAAGGCACAAGATGATGATGGCCATATCATGTCACATATATTGATTGCATGTGGTGTTTATCTTTTATGCATCTTATTTTGCTTAGTACAGCGGTAGCATTGTAAGATGATCCCTTTACTAAATTTCAAGGTATACGTGTTCTCCCTGAGTATGCACCGTTGCGAAAGTCCTTCGTGCTGAGACACCACGTGATGATCGGGTGTGATAGGCTCTACGTTCACATACAACGGGTGCAAGATAGTTTTGCACATGCGGAATACTCGGGTTAAACTTGACGAGCCTAGCATGTATAGACATGGCCTCGGAACACTGGAGACCGAAAGGTCGAAGGTGAATCATATAGTAGATATGATCAACATAGAGATGTTCACCATTGATGACTACTCCATCTCACGTGATGATCGGACATTGTTTAGTTGATTTGGATCACGTATCATTTAGATGACTTGAGGGATGTCTATCTAAGTGGGAGTTCTTAAGTAATATGATTAATTGAACTTAATTTATCATGAACTTAGTCCTGGTAGTATTTGCATATCTATGTTGTAGATCAATAGCTTGCGATGTAGCTCCCCGTTTATTTTTGATATGTTCCTAGAGAAAAATAAACTGAAAGATGATGGTAGCAATGATGCGGACTGGGTCCGTGATCTGAGGATTATCCTCATTGCTGCACAGAAGAATTATGTCCTTGATGCACCGCTAGGTGACGGACCTATTGGAGGTGTAGATGCAGACGTTGTGAACGTTTGGCAAGCTCGGTATGATGACTACTTGATAGTTTAGTGTGCCATGCTTTACGGCTTAGAACCGGGACTTCAAAAATGTTTTAAACGCCACGGAGCATATAAGATGTTCCAAGAGCTGAAATTGGTATTTCAGACTCATGCCCGAGTCGAGAGGTATGAGACCTCTGACAAGTACTTTGCCTACAAGATGGAGGAGAATAGCTCAACCAGTGAGCATGTGCTCAGAATGTCTGAGTACAACAATTGCTTGAATCAAGTGGGAGTTAATCTTCCAGATAAGATAGTGATTGACAGATTTCTCTAGTCACTATCACCAAGTTACTGGAACTTCGTGATGAACTATAATATGAAAGGGATGACGAAAACGATTCCCGAGCTCTTCGCGATGCTAAAATCGGCGAAGGTAGAAATCAAGAAAGAGCATGAAGTGTTGATGGTTAACAAGACCACTAGTTTCAAGAAAAGGGGCAAAGGAAAATAAAGGGAACTCAAGAAAGAATGGCAAGCAAGTTGCCACTCCCGTGAAGAAACCCAAAGCTAGACCTAAGCCTGAAATTGAGTGCTTCTACTACAAAGGGAATTGTTGGGGATATAACTATTTGTGTAAGCCGCCCAGGAGGGGCCGGGTTACGCAAAGAAGACTCATCAGGAAGAAGCCCAAAGATCAAGCACGAGGATGGCGGTTCAATAAAGGGTCTAAGGCCCACAGGCGGCTTAAGGCCCATAGTGATAAACCGCCATGATGGTATGACTTGTATCATAAGGTAGATTTAACTAGTCACCGAGCCGAACACTGTTGATGAGCCGGCCGGGACTCTGTAGACCGCAGGGCGTCCACCCGTGTATATAAGGGGACGACCCGCTGGCGGCTTAGGGCAAGAAACAACTCATCGAGAGCCAGGCATAGCGTATCTCGCTCCCTGGTCATTGAAACATCAAGCAATACCAACCCAACTAGACGTAGGCCTTACCTTCACCGTAAGGGCCCGAACTAGTATAAACCTCTCGTGTCCTTTGTCCCAATTAACCCCTTTAAGCTTCCTAGTTGCGATGGCTCCACGACTAAGTCCTTTCAAGAGGACATCTGCCGTGACAATTCCACGACAGTTGGCGCCCACCATGGGGCCAGCGCACGGTGGATTTGAGTTCTTGAAGGGCAGCTTCGAAGGGCTCAAGGGATACGCAGTGGGCCGAATGACCAAAGGTCGTTGCGGCAAGATCTACATCGACAACGAAGGCTGGGGCCCCGACGCCGACTCAATTGAGTATGGGTACCGGGTCCCCTTCGGCGGAATCCACGTCTTCATCAGCCGGATTGGTGAGCCGGGCCCTGAGCCGGACAACTACATCGACCTTGTCGAGACGTCTCAGCGCGCGAGACCCGCCCGAGTTCAACCCGGCGTGAAGCGTGCCTTCGTGGGCTGCATGCACGGAGAGGAAATTTCTAAAGGATCTGAAGATGGTGGTGAGACGGTCATCCTCTCTGACGGTGATTCGGCCGCCGGTTCAACAGATTCGCTGTATCAAGTACAAGAGGGCATGCTTGGGGGCTGTTCCGACGGCTCTAGTATTCCGGAATCCTATGAGCCGCCAAGCTGGGCAGGAGTCTTCATGGCTGGTACTCAACTCGGTCAAAACTCAATAGCTGCAACAGCAATAACGTCCGGTCGAGAGCGTCAAGGCAGAAGGCCCGTGGCGCCCGCCGCTCAGTCCGATGGATCTCATGGATAAGCTGACGGCCCTGTTAACCGCCACGGTTATTCCTGCAAATCAAGATGAGCATAACGCGGAGGTGGCAAAGGTGCGTGAGGAGATAGCTCGGGCCAAGGAGGCCTTGGCAGCGGAGGACACCAGGTTAGCTACAGAACGGGCGGCTTTGGATGCACGGGCGCAACAACTCCAGTCAGAGGCTTTCCAGCTTAATATGAGCCTGAACGCATCTAATGAGGTGATGAGAAGGAGGCACCAGAAAACTCAATCCCGTTTGCCTCCGGTTTACGACCCTCGGAACCTTTTCGCTACACCCGGTGCCGGTCCTAGCAACCCGCCCGAAGCAAATCAGTTTATGACAACCGGAGCGGGAGGACCGGCTCAGCCTCGAGAGATGGCACCTCCTCATGGGAGTATGGCCCCGCCCCACTATGTACCAATACCACCAGGTCATTTTTCCAACCCCATGGAGAATTTAATCGCAACATCGGCGCGTTTGGCGGCTCTCCCAGTGGACAGTGATGATCCGACAGCAGTGGAGACCCGAAGGATCAGAGACCTCATCCAGACAGCCTTGGCTCAGCAAGAGACTTATTCCTACAGCCGGGACAGGATTCATTCAACTCCTCCGCCTTGGTTAGCTCCGGCTCGCCCAAACCGGAGTCCGAGTTATAGCAGCACATGGAGTCGGCTTTGTCAAGCAACGCCAGCGCCAGAATTCCGCCTGGCAAGATATAACCCGGTGCAAGACCGAATGCGTCAGGAGGAAGAGCGGGCGACTCAGCTAGCGGCTCAACAGGCGGCTCATCAAGATCTCACAGAATATCCGGCGACTTCCGTTGGAGCAGGAGTGGCTACTAGAACCGGCGGGGTTCCTTGTTTGGTGCCGGCTCTGTGGGATGTACGTCTACCCAAGGACTTCAAGGGACCTCGAAAGGTGCCGAATTACATGGCCGACTTACAGCCCGGAGCATGGATCGAAAGTTATGAGATGGCCATGGAGCTATTGGAGGTCAGCGACGCGGCAATGGCTAAGTACTTCACCATGATGTTGGACGGAATGACCCGGTCTTGGTTAAAGGGTTTGCCGCCCAATTCCATTAGCTCATGGGTGGAGCTAAAGGCCCGGTTTATCGAGAACTTCAAGGATACTTGCAAGCAATCTATGTCAATTGTGGACTTGACCAATTGTAAGCAGGAGGAGGGTGAATCCACAACTCATTGGGTGCGCCGGGTCAAGGAAATAATACATTCGTATGATAAGAGGGATGCCGGCTCTGCAGTCCTCATGTTGGAGAAGAACTGCCGCTTTGAGCCGCTAAGGCAGAAACTGGGGCGCCTTAAGCGTGATTGCAATGATATGGGTACGCTGATGGCAGATTTAGTCAAATACGCCGACTCTGATAGTACCAAGGATCCCGCGTATGATGAGGAAAAGACAGGGAAGGGAAAGAAGAACGACAATGGAAAGGGTCAGCAGCATAACCCGATGAATCAAGGAGGCAACAAGCGTAAGGCTGAGGGTAACCCGGAGTTTGTGGCCAATGCCAATGCGCAGGGTAACAATCAGAGACGTAAGGGAAAACCGCCCCCTTGATCTAGCGGGTCAGGCCCATCTCTTGAGTAGCTACTCAATGAGCCTTGCCCGAGACACGACACCCAGGAACGACCCGCCACTCACTTATGGAAATACTGCGCGATCATGAAGGCTTTCAAGAATTCCAACATGTTTGATGGAAATCATGGGTCGGGCGGCGGCTCAGGTGCCGGCGGCTTTCATGGCCCAGGCGGCGGTTCAAGTTCCGGCTTTCAAGGAAATCAAGGAGGCTATAATCAACATCACCGGTCAAGGGGACAAAGAACAAAGAATCAAAGTTATCGAAGCCACCAAGCGGTGAATGGTGGGCAGTATCATGTGTTCACCACTAATTTGTGCAAACGTGACCAGAAGGTTCATAAGAGGGCTGTGAATTCTGTTGAGCCGGCGGTTCCCCGTTATTTGAGGTGGTCAGAACAGCCCATTATATGGAGCAGGGAAGATCACCCCCTCCGGGTGGATAATCCGGGTCAATTAGCCTTGGTGGTAGCACTTCAGGTTGGTGGGTATGAATTCACTAAGGTACTCATGGACGGAGGTAGCAACATCAATATCCTCTATTATGAGACCTTTCGCCGCATGGGGTTGACTGATAAGGACTTGAGGACGTCCAACACTGTCTTTCATGGAGTGGTGCCTGGTAAGTCGGCGTACCCAGTTGGCAAGATTGAACTGGAAGTGGTCTTCGGAGATGAGTATGATTCTAGAGATGAGAAATTAACTTTTGAGGTGGTCAAAATCAAGAGTCCATATCATGCTCTGTTTGGTCGGCCGGCTTATGCCAAGTTCATGGCACGACTGTGTTATGTTTATCTGCAGCTTAAGATGCCGGGTCACAAGGGCACCATCACTGTGCATGGAAGTCGAAAGGTAGCCCTGGAATGTGAGGAGGGCGACGCGACTTATGCTGAGTCTGTTTGTGCAGCAGAGGAGCTGAAGTTTTATCAAGATAATGTTGACCCGGCGGATATGACCTCTCTAAAGAAGCCAACCACCGAGCATGACTCGGCGATGAAGTTTAAGTCGGCTGATGAAACCAAGCTTGTTGATTTCACTCTAGGCGATTCGTCTAAGCGATTCGAAGATCGCGCCAATTTGGATCCTAAATATGAAAGCGCGCTCATCGAGTTCATCCGTGAGAACCGGGACATCTTTGCATGGAAACCTTCTGACATGCCGGGTGTACCGAGAGAACTCGTTGAGCACACTCTCAATATTGATCCGAGGTATAAGCCGGTCAGGCAGTTTCTTCGACGGTTCAACGAAGAGAGATGGAAAGCTATTGGAGAGGAAGTCGCCCGGCTCTTAGCGGCTGGGTTTATTGTGGAAGTTTTTCACCCAGAGTGGTTGGCTAACCCGGTGCTTGTGCTCAAGAAGAAAGGCACCTAGCGGATGTGTGTGGATTACACGGACTTAAATAAGGCTTGTCCGGCTGATCCCTTTGCTCTCCCCCGTATTGATCAAATCATTGATGCTACGGCAGGTTGCGAGCGTTTGAGCTTTTTGGATGCTTACTCCGGTTATCATCAGATCAAATGGTAGTTAAGGACCAGGAGAAGACGACTTTCATTACTCCATTTGGAGCCTTATGCTATGTATCTATGCCATTTGGGCTCAAGAGTGCTCAGGCGACTTATCAGCGATGTGTACAGAACTGTCTCCGCGATCAGATTGGGCGCTATGTTCACGCTTATGTGGATGACATTGTGGTGAAGTCCAGAGAGAAGGAAACCTTGATATCTGATTGAAAGAGACCTTTGATAATCTCCGAGTTTATAAGATGATGCTTAACCCGGCAAAGTGTGTATTTGGTGTACCTGCAGGCAAGCTCTTGGGTTTCCTGGTCTCAAACAGAGGCATTGAAGCTGATCCGGAGAAGATCAAGGCAATTACCTCTTTGGCTAAACCGGCGTGCATCAATGATGTTCAGCGACTGGCGGGTCGTGTTGCAGCTTTAAGCCGGTTCATAAGTCGGTTAGGTGAGAAGGCCCTACCGCTGTATCAGATATGAAGAAAACGGACACTTTTGTCTGGAGTGATGCTACTGATACTGACTTTGAAGATTTAAAGAGACAGTTGTCTGAGCCGCCGGTCCTTGCGGCTCCCGTTGATAAAGAGCCGTTGCTGTTATATGTGGCTGCTAACTTACGAGCTGTCAGTGTTGCCATTGTGGTGGAGCGTAAGGAGGCGGGCAAGGAGCATCCGTTTCAACGGCCGGTTTACTATATCAGTGAGGTGCTCATTGAATCTAAACAAAGGTATCCGCATTGGCAGAAACTTGTTTACAGAGTGTTTATGGCAAGCCGGAAGCTGAAGCAGTATTTTCAAGGTCATCCTATGACTGTGGTAAGTTCTGCCCCCTTGGGAGACATCATCCAGAACAGGGAAGCCACGGGACGAATCGCCAAGTGGGCCATTGAGCTTGGGCCTCATGGTTTGAAGTACATGCCACACACCGCTATTAAATATCAAGCCTTGGTGGATTTTATCAATGATTGGACGGAATTGCAGGCATCTGAGGAGAAGCCAGATAACACATATTGGACTATTCACTTTGATGGGTCCAGGCAGTTGGAAGGCTCGGGGGCTGGAGTTGTTTTAACTCCCCCCCGAGGTGACAAATTCTGTTATGTGCTCCGGCTTATGTTTCCTTGCACTAACAATGCAGCTGAGTACGAGGCTTTACTTCATGGTCTCAGGATGGCCAAGGAGATGAGTTTGAGCCGGGTAAGGTGTTTGGGTGACTCAGATCTTGTGGCTCAACAGGTGTCAGGCAAGTGGGATTCTAAGGATCCCCTTACGGCGGCTTACCGTCGTGAAGTTGATGCTGTGACTGGACATTTCAAAGGTTATCAAGTGGAGCACATTGATCGAAGGAAGAATGAGGCAGCTGATGCTTTAAGCCGGCTGGGATCTCAGCGTAAGCCAGTGCCCCTAACACCTTTCTTGATGTTTTGCATAATCCTTCTATCAAGATACCTACAGAGGAAGAACTAGCCATGCCAGACCCGGAGGCACAGCTGGTGGCAGCCCTGCACGTCATCCCGGATTGGACAGTGCCATATTTGGCCTATATGACTGTAATAGCCAGTAACCTGGCTCTGATACCAACTTGTAACGCCCCGGACACACCCGCCGGTGGTCGTTACTCCTGGCGGGATCTAGACTGGCCCCATAGATCAATACTAGTCTTTTCGCGCGACTTTGTCCTCACTGCGCGCGCACCGGAGCAACTTCGGTCGGTCACCCATCCCGACACTACTCCAAGCTGAGCACGCTTAACTTTGGAGTTCTCGTCCAATGGGCTCCCGGAAAAGAAGGAATTCCTTATTGATATGAGTAGTCTATCATCCCTAATAAGCCAGGCTATTACAATGACCCAGGGAGAGTTGCCTGAGGACGAGACTTTGGCGAGACAAATCATCAGACGATCCAAATCTATGACGATTGTTCATGGCGAGTTGCATCACCGCAGTGTTACTGGGGCGTTTCAACGTTGTGTGTCGCCTGCGGAGGGTTAGGAGATACTTTGTGAGATCCATGAAGGAGACTGTGGTCATCATGCCGGCTCAAAATCTCTTGTTGCCAAAGCCTTCCGTCATGGTTTCTCTTGGCTGACGGCTCATGCTGATGCGGAGGATCTGGTTAGCAAATGTGATGGATGTCAAAAATTCTCACGACGAGCTCATGTGCCGGCTCAAGATTTGAGGATGATTCCAATTACTTGGCCGTTCGCAGTCTGGGGGCTTGACATGGTTGGACCTTTCAAGAGGTCTAAGGATAAAAAGACACACCTCCTGGTGGCAGTGGATAAGTTTACAAAGTGGGTTGAGGCAGAGGCGGTCAGTAAGTGTGATGCAGCCATGGCGGTTCAGTTCATGAAGAAGGTGATCTTTCGTTTTGGTTTTCCACACAGTATCATAACTGATAATGGCACTAATCTCTCCAAATGTGCCATGGAAGAATTCTGTCAACGAGAACATATCCGGCTTGATGTTTCGGCTGTTGCTCATCCTCAATCCAATGGACAAGCAGAGAGAGCTAATCAGGAGATCCTAAAGGGTATTAAACCCCGGCTCTTAGTCCCCTTACAGCAAACTCCGGGTTGTTGGGTGGAGGAGCTACCCTCTGTACTGTGGAGCATCAACACTACGCCTAACAGATCTACATGTTATACACCTTTCTTCATGGTGTACGGAGCAGAGGCAGTCCTACCAAGTGACATTCGGCACGACTCACCCCGCGTGGCGGCTTACGTTGAGGCTGATAACGAAAAAGCTCGTCAGGATGCACTTGACTTGTTGGATGAGGAGCGAGACTTGGCAATAGCCCGCTCGGCGATATACTGAAGAAGACCTGCGCCGTTATCACACCACCGGTTAGAAGCGAGGATCTTCAGAAGGCGACTTAGTGCTCCGGCTCATCCAGGATCAGTCTGATATGCACAAGCTATCCCCTCCTTGGGAAGGACCCTTTGTGGTCAGCAAGAATGTGAACAACGGGTCATACTACCTTATCAATGTTCGAGAGCACAAAGACTCACGTAAGTCAGAGGAGGAGACCCGCCAGCCGTGGAATATCGCTCATCTTCGGCCTTACTATACTTGAGCCACCGGCTCTCAAGATGTATATATTTTAAAACTGTATATATTATACAAAGCAATAAAGCAGGACCTCTGTCCTTTTCACCCTCAAAGGTTTATATGTCTTCTTTATCAGGTGGTGGAAACAACCAACAGGGAGCGAATCATATCTGAATCCGGCTTTCCCTTTGGTCCAGCTTATGATCATATCTGAATCTAGCCATGATCACTTGGGGGCTTCCTGTTCAAACATAGGTCGTATTCGAACCAAAGAGAACATAGTTGTCGATACCCACTTGATCGGCATACTGCCAAACCCATTTGGGGGCTTCTTGATCATATTTGAATCATAGCTTGACCTCTTTGGGTCTGACGTGGATCGTATTCGAATCAGCGTCATTAAACAACTCTTATGGTCACTTGGGGGCTTCCTGTTCAAACATAGGTCGTATTCGAACCAAAGAGAACATAGCTGTCGATACCCACTTGATTGGCATCGCCAAAGCCACTGGGGGCTATATGATCGTATCCGAATCTTAGCTTAACCCCTTTGGAACGGTTCACTGATCGTACTCGAATCACAGGCCTTTGAAATTAAGTTCACTATTCATTACACTTTGTAAGTGTAAATGTTATTAAGGGCCAGGTGAACATTATATGTTCCAACTTTCAGGAGTTAAACTCACCCTCATGATTTGGGTCACATAAACCGGCGAGAATACCAAAAAGATTGCAGGTATGCTATTGTGATTATAATCATAAACCGGCCTTTATATGATGTTTTAGTTCGTACTCCGGGTTATCTACTTTATGTGATCCCGGATGCGATAAGTCGTCAAGGGAATTCTGTTTGTTTCATATGCAGGATAAGGCAAGCAAGTTTTTAACATCAAGGAAAGATCAACATAAGCTGGAAGTATATAGCGATGGCGGCTTACGAAAGTATGAAGTGCCACAAACATGCGCGAAGGCATGACAAAAATTGAGAGGTTTTTCTACCCTATTACAAGACTCCCCGAGTCTGAATAATGAAGCATTGTTTTTGCAAAGTCATAAACGCCTGGCAATTCATTCCTTTGGTGGGCTTGAAGATTCCGGGTTATCCTTCTCCGCCTCTCCGTCTGCTGCCCTGTCCTGGAAGGTTGACGAGGCCCAGCCAATGCCGCTTAAGGCTTCAAACTTAGCTTCATCATCTATTAAACCGGCTGGGTCAACTTCAGGGGCAAAGGTGTGCTTACGAGTTGGAGGGATCAGGCTGACGTCATCATAGTGAGGCGTTGGAATTCTCCGGTTCTCGCTGTCATAGCCCGGATGATACTTGGTAAGGTCAATATCGTTCCCAATGATAGTAGCAATAGGACGTACGACTTTCACACAAGCGGTAACGTCTATCTCATCGAATAAAGAGTCGTCTTCCTTCAAGCTAGGATATCCAAGAGCAACGTCTGCCAGGTCTAATTCTGGAAGCAACGCCTTGGCCCGACTCAAGGCAGCTATAGCCCCGTTTCTGGCAGAGGCCCGTCTTAGCTCTTGGATCCGCTGGGGTAGCACGGCAAGCCGCTTTAGCACATCTTGCAGGAGATGGGGAACGTCATTTGATAAAGCTACAATGGCCAAAGCACGTTGTGACCCGGTGTACAGTTGCTCCACCAGAGTGTAAACCGCCTTCAGCTTGATCAACATGTTCTGCTTGAGGTTTGTGCTCACCGGGCCTGCGCTCATAAACATATAGGAGCCGGAGATGACAATTAAAATAGTCATCAAAGGAAGGATTGCAATATTCAAGGTTATATATAGTAACTCATCAAGATTGCCGAGACCATTTGAGATATCTGGCGCTTTAAGATGGACAGCTCTGCTGTTTCGCAAGTGACGCGTTTCATTGTCTCGGCCCGGGTCACCAGTGAGGCCTTCTCATCAGCCCAGATTTTCTTCTCCGCCTCAAAATTCTTCTTCAGTTTCTCTTGTTCAGAGACGCTGAATTCAAATTTGGAGTTGGCCTTTTGAAGTTCAAGTTCTTGAGCTGCCATACGGCTCTTCAGGTCAGCAATTTTCGACTCAAATTGACTTGTGATGGCCTGCATTGATGCAAGGTTATAATCAGAATCATGGTAAGATAATATTAAAGTCCCAAGTACTTTGCAAGCAAACGTACTTGACACTTGGGGGCTAATGTATGCTGAAGAATTTTTAAATTTACAATGCCGGTTCATGATAATTAAGTCCCAAGCACTTTGCAAGCAAAGGTACTTGACACTTGGGGGCTAATGTGTATCCCAAGTTCAAGGTATCATGTTACAACCGGGTTAAATATCTTCTTTCTAAACCGGACAAAGCAATGCTAAGCAGTTTTTTTTAAAAGTCTACAACATATTTATTCATAAGCAATAGACTTGGGGGCTGATACAGTAAGTATGGTTAAGAAAAGTAACATAAGTTGTAGCTCAGATTTTTTCTATATTTGCTTCACCATATTAACTTCCAGGTCACGGCTGCTATGTACTTGGTTGATATAGCCAGAGACTATATCTCCAATACTTAAATGAGTATAGTCAGCAATATCTAGCTTGGCCTTTCAGCGTTCCAGAAGCTCCTCCTTGGTAGAGCACTTGGCCAGGACAGTGGGTTGCCCCGGTTCAACAAATTGAGTCTTCAGAATCTCAATGTCCGGATCAATTGTCTTGGCCGGGCTAGGAGCTTCCGGGTTATCAGAGCTGTTGAGAGTATCTTCGGCGGGTGGATCAGAGGTTGGTGCTGGAATACCATAAACCGGCTTAGGCGGCGGTTGATGAGTGGAATTGTCAGGGGCAGTTGTTCCGAGAGCCGGTTCAGTTATGACCGGGTCTTGGGACGGCTTATTCTTTCTTGCCTTCTTACTGGTTTTCACTTGCACGCTGTGGACAAGACAGAAGGATGAGTGCAAAAGCATGAGTAAGGTAAAGCATATGGTAAAGAAAATTATATTACCCAGGGGCAGTTTTGAAAGCCGGCATGTTAGATTGCATAGAATCGCCGGAGGAAGGAGAGGTATCCTGATAATTGGAGTCAGATGAATTGAGAGGTTGACGAATTAAACCCGCCAAAGGGTAAACAGAACGTAAATCAGAGATAACCTTAGCCCGACGCTTCCTGGTTACGTCGGGTAAGCCGGAGGAGAGCTCTATATCCTTGCTGGTCCGGGTCTGCCTCCGGCTTTCAAATTGCTGTTGCTTCAAAAGAAATTGAGGATCTTGGTAAGCCAAAGGATGTGAAAATCTTACTTTCCGGGTTACTCTTCGATTTTCTGACGCGGCAGGGGCTCGGAGTCGGAGGAGATTATAGTTACCTCTTCCTCGACGGCTTGGCTGTTCCCCGTGTCTTCCTGAAAAGATTTAATGTCAGCAAGGTAATGATTGAGGGAGTCCCGGATTAGGGGGTGTCCGGATAGCCGGACTATCATCACGGCCGGACTCCAAGACTATGAAGATACAAGATTGAAGACTTCGTCCCGTGTCCGGATGGGACTTTCCTTGGTGTGGAAGGCAAGCTTGGCGATACGGATATGTAGATCTCCTACCATTGTAACCGACTCTGTGTAACCCTAACCTATCCGGTGTCTATATAAACCGGAGGGTTTTAGTCCGTAGGATAGAACAACAATCATACCATAGGCTAGCTTCTAGGGTTTAGCCTCCTTGATCTCGTGGTAGATCTACTCTTGTACTACCCATATCATCAATATTAATCAAGCAGGAGTAGGGTATTACCTCCATCGAGAGGGCCCGAACCTGGGTAAAAACATCGTGTCCCTTGTCTCCCGTTACCATCCGCCTAGACGCACAGTTCGGGACCCCTACCGAGATCCGCCGGTTTTGACACCGACATTGGTGCTTTCATTGAGAGTTCTTGCGTGCCGCCATCGTAGGATGCCTCATCTCGTGTTTAAAGACGATACCGTCGCCAAAGAAGCCTTGGCCACTGGTCAGACTCTTCGGCTAGGCGGTTTTATCATGACCGCTAGTTCGGCCGCCGGGCCGATGATGACCTCTCGAGTCATCGAAACCAATCTCCATGTTAGTTCGGAACTTGCCGAACAGTTAGATCCGATCAAGCTCTCCTTTGTAAACGAGCTCTTGGATCACATCGCCGCCCTGGGAGTCGCCACAGACTACGACCGGATCGGGCCTAAAACCGATCTGAGAGAGATCAACTCTCCCCAGGCTACCCATCATATTGTTGTGATAGAGGAGCAATGCGGCGATTCTTCTTCTACCTTAAGGACTAGCTACGTCCGGATTCTCGACCCCTCCATGCCGGATTCCCGCAGAGGGACGGATGTCGATCAAGCCCTGAACTTAAAGTCAGGCGACGGGTTGGACTCATTGGATAATACTCAAAAATCCAAACTTCCGAGTTCGGAAGCTTCTCGGCCCCTGAGTCCTAAATTGGACGGGGTTCCGGATCTAGTTCCACCCGCCCACCCAAACATTAGCGATCTCTCTCAAATTCGCAAGAGCTCATGAAACAAGACATCATTATTGGGCCAGATTCCTCCTGGTTATGAACAGGATAAGGGACTGCCGAGAGGAGGACGCAATCCCAATTTTCTGCAATAATTGCACGGACAAGGGAATCCTAAATGCCATAAGTCGTCGCGAAATTACACGCTTTGCTGACTTGGTGACCATAGTACAAAAGTACTGTGCGATGGAGAGCGCCTGGAAAACCAAAAGTAAATTTTGGGATAATCCGGCCCCGAGTACATCCCTAGTCCGAAATAAAAGGGTGCATCATTATCAAGCACCTGGTTCAAATACCAAAAAACCAAACCCCCCTAAAGGTTACGGAACCGTACTGGAGGGTTGGCTAAACGGACCCTGCAAAATTCATAGCACAGAGGGCGCCACTCCAACTCATAGCCTTCGAGCATGTTGGATACTACGGCGGTGGCCAAAAGTGGCGAAGAGCTTCTAGCTTCGTATACCAGCCCAAAGAACACCAAAGACGGTGTTAATAGTCTTGAGACTTTCGCATCAAACAACATGCAAAACGAACACTCCGCAACCTTGTCAAGTCTACCAAGTAGCAACAATAAATCCATGGAGGACACGGCTATTACCTTTAATGCCAAGTGATTTAACCTAAATTCAACAGCCCGAGCACCACCGCATTGGTTCTCGGTCCGATAGTGGACGGCTTTCGCCTTACTAAGGTACTCATGGATGGCGGTAGCGGACTAAACCTCATCTATGAGGAAACCCTCCAAAAATGGAAATAGATCGGAACCGCATTGAGCGAAGCAGCACAAACTTTAGAGGAATAATCCCTAGCCGGAAGCATGCTGCACAGGAAAAATTACATCGACGTAGTGTTCGCTCACGGACAATTACAGGTCCGAGGAGGTCACGTTTCAAGTGGCCCGCTCAACAACGGATATCATGCTTTATTAGGAAGAGATGCATTCACAATTTTTCAAGCTATACCCCATTATGGGTACATGAAGCTTAAAATGCCCGACCTAACGGAATCATCACTCGCTAGTGATCCGAACATAACACCGCTACCGAAAACAAGACAGCCGCACTAGCCCTCGAGGCACTATCCAAGCCCTAGAGGCCGAGGAACTCACCGCGATGCGCCCACGGTGAACAGGGACAATGTGATACTTGATAAAAGATCCAAGTCCACCTCTTTTAAACCAGCGGATGAAATAGTCAAATTCCAAGTCCACCCAACGGACCTCGCAAAGACGGCCTCCATTGGGGCACAATTAAACCCCGATGTAGACACCGCGACTACGAGAATTTCTACGAGAAAATCGACATCTTTGCGGCACCCTTCGACATGCCAGAATCCCACGCCGGCTGGTCGAGCACAGCCTAAATATCCTAAAAGGATTCAAGCCACCAAACAGATCTTGGCGTTTTCCGAACCCAAGAGACAGGCCATGGGAGAGGAGCTAGCCAAACTTTTGGAAGCCGGATTCATCGAGATATAAAACATCCGGACTGGCTAGCAAACCTGGTGATGGTACCAAAGAAGGACAAATCTGGCGCCTATGTGTTGATTTCAAAGACCTTAATAAGGCTTGCCCAAAGGATCCCTTCCTCCCTCGAATTGATCAAATTATTGACAATACAGCAGACACGACTCATTGTGCTTCCTCGACGCAGACTCGGCTACCACCAAATCAAGATGGCGGAGCAAGACCAAGCTGCAACAACATTCATCACTCCATACGCCCGCTCGCTTCAACACAATGCCCTTTGGGCTCAAAACGCCGGCGCAACATATCAGCGCATGATTCGTATATGTCCGCAAACCAGATCGGCAAAACGGTGGAAGATATGTAGATGACGTGGTCGCCAAAACTAAGCACGCCGAAACTCTAGTAGACGACTTGAGGCTCACATTCAAAATATGACATCAAGCTCAATCCGAAAATGCGTCTTGGCGCTCCACCGAAAGCTCCGGCTTCATTGTGTCCGTAGAGGAATTGAAGCAAAGCCAGCCAAGATCCGAGCTCTGTCACAATTGGATATTCCAAAAGACCTCAAACAAATACAAAAATTGACGGGATGCGTAGCGGCTCTAAGCCGCTTTATCTCCCGTTTGGGAGAAAAGGCGTTACCTCTTTACCGCCTCCTCCGGCGCACCGAACACTTCGAGTGGACGGAGGCCGCCACGGACGGACTCGAAGAAATAAAGGCCATTTTGGCAACAAATCTGGTCCTGGCCGTGCCCAACATGGGCGAACCAATGCTATTATATATCTCCGCAACACATCAAGTTGTCAGCGCGGTGCTCGTCGTCGAACGAGAAACAGACGGACACCGGTTCCCTCTTCAAAAACCGGTTTACTATGTGTCCACTGTCCTAACTCCATGCAAGTCCCGTACCCACACTACCAAAAGATAGCATACGCGTGTTCATGGCATCCGGAAGCTGCGACACTACTTTCAAGAGTGTTCGATAACGGTAGCCTCCGAAGTACCTCTTAATGACATTATAAACAACCGCGACGCGACGGGCCGGATTGCTAAATGGGCCATAGAGCTCCTTCCATTCGACATAACCTACAAGCCACGACGAGCTATCAAGTCGCAAGTTTTGGCCGACTTCGTGGCCGAATGGACCGAAGCCGAACCCGAACCCCCTAAAGAGTACGACGCATACTCCAACTGGATCATGCACTTTGACGGCTCCAAAATGTTGGCCGGCCTGGGGGCTGGTGTCGTCCTGACGTCCCCAACTAGGGACACAGTCCAATACGTCCTTCAGATAATGTATACGGACTCCAACAACGCAGCCAAATACGAGGCCCTTCTGCACGGCCTTCGGATGGCAGTCTCCATGGGCATTCAACGCCTAGAGGTGCGCGGGAATTCGAACCTCGCAATATCTCAAATAAACGGAGACTTTGGTGCCAAAGATCCGAAAATGGCAGCATACCGCAATGCGGTCCTAAAAATGTCAGCACGGTTCGAAGGGCTCGAATTTCATCATATAGCCCGGGATAACAACCAGGCAGCGGATATATTGGCACGCATCGGTGCAAAACGTGATGCCGTCCCACCCAATATCTTTCTGGAATGGCTGTTTAAGCCATCCGTAGTATGGGAAGGGGAGTCCGGCAATAACAATCCGGACCCAACCGACCGCCGACGCCAATATACCGACACAAACAGAGGCTCCCCGAGATAACACCCTCCGCCACGAAATAATGGCAGTTATCGCCCCGTGGACGGAACCATTCCTAGCCTACCTAACTAGGCAGGAACTCCCCGAAGACCAAAATGAGGCTCGCTACATAGTACGGCAATCCAAAGCCTATAAAGTCCATGAGGGAGAGCTTTATAAGAAAAGCACTACCGGAGTCCTTCAAAGGTGTATCTCCGAAGAGGATGGGCGAAACCTCCTGGCTGAAATTCATGCCGGACTGGGTGGGCACCACGTCGCAGCCCGGGCCCTTGTAGGCAAGGCCTTCCGTACAGGATTTTATTGGCCGACGGCCCGGGAAGATGTGCAGGATTTAGTCCAACGATGCGTCGGTTGCCAGCTTTTTGCTAACCAAAGCCACATGCCACCCACCGCCCTCAAAACTATACCCATCACCTGGCCGTCATGTCCGGGGCTTGACATGGTTGGACCCCTTAAGGAGGAACCCACAAGCAAAAATACCTATTGGTCATGGTGGATAAATTCACCAAATGGATAGAGGCCAAGCTCGTTAAAACGGCCAATCCGACCGGTGATAGACTTCATATCGGGGTAGTGCACCGTTACGGTGTTCCCCACAAGATCATCATCGATAACGGCACCAACTTCACGGCCGATGAGGTCAAATTATGGTGCAAAAACATGGGCATCAAGCTCGACACGCCTCGCCTATCACCCTCAAACAAACGGCCCAATCGAATGAGCAAATGGTCTAATCATGAGCGGCATTAAACCTGCACTAGTGCGGTCCTCAAGGAATCTAACACGACCGGGTTGAGGAGCTCGACCAGACTGGGGCTGCGGACCACGCCAATCAGACTACCGGATTCACACCATTCTTTATGGTGTACGACGCAGAGGCAGTCTTGCCCTGCGACATAATACATGACTCACCTCACGTGCGCATGTATGAAGAAAGAGAAGCCGAGCTCGATCGACAGGACAGTCTGGACGCATTGGAGGAGGAGCGTGACGTGGCAAAAGCTCGTTCCGCATTCTATCAACAGCAGGCTCGAAGATATCAAAGTAGGGGAGTACGGGCCAAAGTTTATAACGTTGGCGAACTAGTCCTACGCCTGCCGGACAAGAAAAAGGACAAACTCAAACCCAAATGGGAAGGTCCCTTCATCATCGACCAGGTCCTGACCGGCGGAGCATACCGTCTGCGAAACGCATCGGATAACCGACTCGAGCCGAACGCATGGAACGCAGCCCGTCTACGAAGATTCTACGCCTAAACGCCGGACTCCAAGTTTGTCTCCTTCCTCCGTCCACATTTTCTATTTTTGCTTTCTTTTATTTCTCTCCTTCCTCCTCCTTCTTCTTGAAGCCTCTAGAGGCTCGTTTGCGCCTTTTTCGCATATACTTGACGCGCTGTCCGCGCTCATTATACCTGGGGGCTTCTTTAACAGAAGCTTATTTATACGGGCTTCATGCCCAACACATGCGTTGTACTTCCGCATGTACCTTTTATTCACCATTATATGCATCGATATGACTTAAGTTTTGGCCAAGCTGGGTTGCTCGGCTCTGTGCTTACCCCAACGCTCCCGATTGTTCGCTAGGTGGTAAAGGAGCACCTCTGGGATTGTTACTGCCGGTCACCGGATGTGTACCTCGATGGGTGAAGCCGAAAGCTAGCGTTCTTAAGGAATATTCGGTCGGTGAACTGAAAGATGATTTTTAATTATTTACCCATCTGCCCCCAGATGATTTTCTGCTTTCATAGCAGCTTTGTCATGCACTTTAGGGCATGCATCCCAGCGAAAGGAACCCTTAACGGAACTATTCTCCCTGGAAGATGTTTCTTACTACCCATGTAATATAACATAACTAGTTGGGCACTTGTCTGATACAGCAACAATGACCCCTACGCCTTGTCTCCATGCATACCCCGGTTCTTATATAACCACGGAGGTATTCGGACGCACTCCGGACTATTGGGTCCGAAGGTCGAAGCGAAAAGGTCCGCTATGACAAACGATCTACAATCCGACTAGAAGACATTTTTTTCATGTCATATTTTTACATAGTCAACTCGACTCATTGTATTCCTCCTCAATGCCATCTAATAGGCTATCTAATTTACAATCTTTGGAATACTTGGTGGCCAATTCTACTTGGTCAGACACTAAGCTTACAGGATCTCCATCCCATCGGGCCCCACAGTCCGACCTCGCCATGTGGTTTGGGTCAGCAACCGTGTACCGCGTCTTTACCATGGCCCAGGCCTCCCTGGCGCCTTGACGGCAGGCCGATATCTTCCATAGCCGGAAGCGCCGCCGTGCTCCTTGAAGCCCCTCTGCCAGCTCCCCAATGCCTTCGGGCAGGGAGATAGATGGCCACAAGGCTTGGCCGATGCCTTTCATCACCTGCCAGACTCGTTCGTGCAGCTGACGCAGTTCGGGAAGAAGATCACCGGAAGAACTGGGCATCTCCTCCTCAGGACGACCTGTGAGCAAACCTACATACACGTTTATGTTAGTCGCCTTCCTCTCCGAACTCTTTCGAAGTTCGTTCAAGCACTTACTGAAAATGCTGCGACGAAGCCACCGATTCTCCTTTACGGAGTCAGACAACTGGGCACGAACATCCTTTAGTTCCTCACCCAGCTTGGTGTTGGCGTCTTGGAGGTTATTTTTTTCCTGCCGCACCCTCGTAAGCACGCTCTCGCCGGCCTTTAGCTGGCGCAAGAGCTGCTGCTTGTCCGGATCTAGTCTGGCGCCATCTGCAATATTTTTGTTAGATTTACACATACGCCGCACTTCATAAACTATTTATCTTTTAAAGCGTATATCACCAGAGGGGGTCTCTGTGGCTCCCCCTGTAGCGGTTAGTGCGGCCTCAAGTTGGGCCTTGCACTCTTCAAGCTCCCGGGACAGTCGGGTATTCTTTTCCGAAAGATCCTGCATAACAAATGATCCTTAAATCAGTTATTCTAACTATTTTAAGTCTCGGGGCTACTTGGCATATATAATCACAAATTTCCTTACCCGTATGTCCTTTACATACTGCTCCGTGGCTCGTTAGACCATCTTGAGCGGCACGGAGGTGCGATCTCCGAATTGAAGGCATTCGAGGCCTCTTGGGAGAAACACGCGCCACGAAGAACTGTCCGCGGCGCTGTGATTCAAGGCGCTCTCCACCTCGGAGTTGGTGGCGGACAACCTGTCGGCATCCTCTCGCCGGAGGAGCATCCGACGACGCCTCGTGCTTTCGCCTCAGCCTCCGGACCCGGCTTTGAAGCCTGTCCGGTGAAGGTTCGATTGTCAACCTCTCCGGACTCGATCCCGGCGCTTTTTTCTGAAAAGAGCACCAGCGTTAGTGCGCCTTCCAGAATCAATCTCGGGAGTATGGTGACACACCATACCGCTGCGGCGGAGTTTCGATCCGGACCGCACTTTTTAGCTTCGGGCCAGACCGCCCTTTGTTGGCCAGCCGCCACGGGCTCGGCTTCTGCCTCAAGGTACCCCTGCGAAACACCATTGGTATACGGTGATAAAAAATAAGCATGGGTGGGTCATTATCAGGGTTTTGGGATCTCGATCTCAGTTACCTGTGAGACTGGAAGTATTCCGGGGTAATCAGCCGTAATGACCACCAAAGCATTGTCGATGCTTAGCTGGTTGAACACCCCGTCGATCAACTCCACCTTTATATCCGGATCCTCTTCAGAGGTCGGATCGAGGGACCTCTCCGGATCCTCGGGTTGTGGGGGCGGGCTGTGTATCTTCTCCATAGTCCGGCGCAGTTCCTGCGCAAAAACCATGAAATGATATTTAATCACGGGAACATGGATCGGACAGGTCACAAAGATGTTTGCTTACCCAGCTTGGAGGATTATTCGAAGAGAACTCCTTCAGTGGGTTGATGCGGAGGAAATCCTCCTCCTCTCCTTTATACATGGCAGACAAGATCTTCACCAGTTCGGTGACCGATCCCTGCCCTTTGCGGCCATGGCGGGTCCCGGATTAGGGGGTGTCCGGATAGCCGGACTATCATCACGGCCGGACTCCAAGACTATGAAGATACAAGATTGAAGACTTCGTCCCGTGTCCGGATGGGACTTTCCTTGGCGTGGAAGGCAAGCTTGTCGATACGGATATGTAGATCTCCTACCATTGTAACCGACTCTGTGTAACCCTAACCTATCCGGTGTCTATATAAACCGGAGGGTTTTAGTCCGAGGATGTAACAACAATCATACCATAGGCTAGCTTCTAGGGTTTAGCCTCCTTGATCTCGTGGTAGATCTACTCTTGTACTACCCATATCATCAATATTAATCAAGCAGGAGTAGGGTATTACCTCCATAGAGAGGGCCTGAACCTTTGTAAAAACATCGTGTCCCTTGTCTCCTGTTACCATCCGCCTAGATGCACAGTTCGGGACCCCCTACCCGAGATCCGCCGGTTTTGACACCGACAATGATAAAGAGTCAAAGGAGTTAAAAAGTTACCTCTTCTTCGCCATCATCAGTATCGTCAAGTTTAAACATATCTGAAGCGCTTGACTTCCTCTTCTTCGAAGTTCCAGTCTTGGCGGCTTTCCTTTTGGCTCTTTTTGCCGCTCTGGCTTGTTTGGCCGTTTCATGGTTATACTTGACCTTCCAGAAGTTATCATCGGCCTATGAAGAATGATAAGGGGTTATGAATAAATGTAAGGTATAACACAGTAAGGAGTAATTATTGAGGTTGATAACTTACTGCAGGGGTCGGGTTCTTCTTGTAGAAAGGAAGTAAGCCAAAGGCATTACTTGTCACCGTGCCCTCTTTCAGCAAAGTCTGGGTCGTAGCATCCACCACATCATCTGGTAAGTCGTCGGGACTATGACGCAGTGGGTCATTCTTCTCACCTGAGTAAGTGCACATTAAGCCGGGGCAGCGGCTTAACGGAATCACTCGCCAAGCTACCCAGACTCGGACCAGATCAACACCATCTAAGCCATTTCCCAAAAGAGCTTTAATTTTACTAATGGTGGGAGCGAGTGGCAGACGTTCAATAGCAGTCAGTTTATCCGGCAGCGGGTGGTTGGAGTCAAGTCGCAAGGCGCGGAAGCCGGGCAGAGGATTTTCATCAGCCAGAGAAGTATCCTCGCAATAAAACCACGTCTGATTCCAATCCTTTGGGTGACTCGGCAGTTCAGCATAAGGAAACAGGCAATCTCTCCGCCGCTGAATCAAGATGCCACCAAGTTCCAGACTAGGCCCGTTCGCGCGTTCATTCTGCCGGTTTAAGTAAAAAAATTCTCTGAATAAAAGTAAGCTGGGCTCTTCTCCCAGGTACACTTCACAGAAAACTTGGAAGTAGCAAATATTTGACATGGAGTTAGGTCCAATGTCTTGAGGTCTGAGGTCAAAGAAATGTAAAACATCCCTGAAGAATTTTGAACCGGGTGGAGCGAAGCCCTGGTTCATGTGATCAGTAAACACGATCACCCCCCTCCTTGGGTTGAGGTTTCTCCTCTGCCGGGTTAGGAGCACGATAAGACATGACCTCTCTCTTGGGCAGATGGCCGGGTTTCACAAAGTCAGACAAAGTGCTTTCTGTAACAGTGGATTTGACCCAGTTGCAGGTCACAGGAGCTTTGGGAGCCTTGGGTGACATTATAAAAATTGAAGCCTATGACAAAATAAGAAGTTCCGGTTCAAATTCAACCCGGAGGAAAACATTTTAAGTCTATTCAAAATGGTGGCTTAAGAAGGGGCCTAATGACATATGGGTAACTATGCAATGATATTTAAGCCGCTACAGGTATCAAAGGCAGTTAAATTTTCTTTTGCTTCGGGAAGGAAGCAAGGCTGACAATCAGTGTTGTCTTCTTAAACCGGCTACATGAGCTATTGTGTGAAGCAGATTTAACAGATACATCTTTTTGGCTAAGTATGGAACAAACAGGTTTCGCAAGTTGCAGTTATTATTTTGGATCAAACGGCTGTTCTGAAAGGAAAAATTTCTAGACCTAGAACTGACACAGATGAAGCTCATAGGCTCGAACGGGGCCTCTGTGCAATAGAAAGGGATCTATGTGCATTTGGAAACAGGTGCGAAACAGCTACCGCAGTAGTTTATACTATCCAAAGATCAGAAAATGGCGTCGGAGGTGGAATCTATCAAGGGTTCATGACGGACGGCGACGAACACCGACGAACTTGGAAATCACTAATGCAGACCTGAGGGACAGGGAGGGAAAAGCTTACAGATGCAGAGTTGCTGCGGAGGTCCGTCGCGTTTTTTTGGGTGAAATCAGGTTGATGCAGCGGCCTGAGTTGGTGAAGACGGGGAGATCTGCGGCGGCGGCGGTAGAGCTCTAACGACATGGAGACAGCGAGCGGAGGAAGATGGCCGAGAGGGGAGAATGAAAAAGATCTAGGTCGTGCCTATTTATAAGGAAAGGCCGACTGAGACGGCGCAAGAAACGACGAGGCACGACATCATTATCCAGCGGCCCCGACGCCTCGGTTTTCGGAATGGTCAGTAAAAGCAAAGATCCGTTGGAGGATATGTCGGAGTAAAAAGTGAATTTAAGTAAAGGTGACGTCACGGCGGGTTAACACGGATCCAGAAGATGACGTCATGGCGGGTTAAAAACCTTTGCACAAGCAGAAGGCTGAAGGCTTATTTCTTAAGGTATTTTAAGGTTGATGTGAACCGGTTCAAATCAATCTGGGGCCTAATGTTGGGGATATAACTATTTGTGTAAGCCGCCCAGGAGGGGCCGGGTTACGCAAAGAAGACTCATCAGGAAGAAGCCCAAAGACCAAGCACGAGGATGGCGGTTCAATAAAGGGTCTAAGGCCCATAGGCGGCTTAAGGCCCATAGTGATAAACCGCCATGATGGTATGACTTGTATCATAAGGTAGATTTAACTAGTCACCGAGCCGGACACTGTTGATGAGCCGGCCGGGACTCTGTAGACCGCAGGGCATCCACCCGTGTATATAAGGGGACGACCCGCTGGCGGCTTAGGGCAAGAAACAACTCATCGAGAGCCAGGCATAGCGTATCTTGCTCCCTGGTCATCGAAACATCAAGCAATACCAACCCAACTAGACGTAGGCCTTACCTTCACCGTAAGGGGCCGAACTAGTATAAACCTCTCGTGTCCTTTGTCCCAATTAACCCCTTTAAGCTTCCTAGTTGCGATGGCTCCATGACTAAGTCCTTTCAAGAGGACATCTACCGTGACAATTCCACAACAGGAATGGTCACTGGAAGCGGAACTACCCCAAATACTTGGCGGATAAGAAGGATGGCAAAGTGAACAAAGGTATATTTGATATACATGTTATTGATGTGTACTTTACTAGTGTTCATAGTAACCCTAGGGTATTTGATACCGGTTCAGTTGCTAAGATTAGTAACTCGAAATAGGAATTGCAAAATGAACAGACACTAGTTAAGGGCGAGGTGACGATGTGTGTTGGAAGTGATTCCAAGGTTGATAAGATCACCATCGCACACTCCCTCTACCTTCGAGATTAGTGTTGGACCAAAATAAATGTTATTTGGTGTTTGCGTTGAGCATGAATATGATTGGATCATGTTCATAGCAATATGGTTATTCATTTAAGTCAAAGAATAATTGTTGTTCTGTTTACATGAATAAAACCTTCTATGGTCATACACTCAATATAAATGGTTTACTGAATCTCGATCGTAGTGATACACATACTCATAATATTGATGCCAAAAGATGCAAAGTTGATAATGATAGTGCAACATATTTGTGGCACTGCCGTTTAGGTCATATTGGTGTAAAGTGCATGAAGAAACTCCATGCATATGGGCTTTTGGAATCACTTATTTATGAATCATTTGATACTTGCAAACCATGCCTCATGGGCAAGATGACTAAAACTCCATTCTCCTGATCAATGGAGCGATCCACTGACTTATTGGAAATAATACATACCGATGTATGCGGTCCGATGAGTGTTGAGGCTCGCGGCGGGTATCGTTATTTTCTGACCTTCACAGATGATTTGAGCAGATATGGGTATATCTACTTGATGAAACACAAGTCTGAAACATTTGAAAAGTTCAAAGAATTTCAGAGTGAAGTGGAGAAACATCATAACAAGAAAATAAAGTTTCTACATTCTGATCGCGGATGCAAATATTTGAGTTACGAGTTTGGCCTTCATTTAAAAAAATGTGGAATAGTTTCATAACTCACGCCACCTGGAACACCACAACTTAATGGTGTGTCCGAACATCATAACCGTACATTATTAGATATGGTGCGATCTATGATGTCTCTTACCGATTTACCACTATCGTTTTGGGGTTATGCATTAGAGACAACCGCATTCACGTTAAATTGGGCACCATCTAAATCCGTTGAGACAACACCGTATGAACTGTGGTTTGTCAAGAAACCTAAGCTGTCGTTTCTTAAAGTTTGGGGTTGCGATGCTTATGTGAAAAAGCTTCAGCCTGATAAGCTTGAACCCAAATTGGAGAAGTGCATCTTCATAGGATACCCAAAAGAAACTGTTGGGTACACCTTCTATCACAGATCCGAAGGCAAGATCTTTGTTGCCAATAATGGATCCTTTCTAGAGAAGGAGTTTCTCTCAAAAGAAGTGAGTGGGAGGAAAGTAGAACTTGATGAGGTAATTGTACCTTCTCTCGAATTGGAAAGTAGCTCATCACGGAAAACCGTTCCCGTGATGCCTACACCAACTAGTGAGGAAGTTAATGATGATGATCATGAAACTTCAGATCAAGTTACTAACGAACCTCGTAGGTCAACCAGAGTACGTTCCACACTAGAGTGGTACGGTAATCATGTTCTGGAAGTCATGTTACTAGACCATGACGAACCTACGAACTATGAGGAAGCGATGATGAGCCCAGATTCTGATAAATGGCTTGAGGCCATGAAATCTGAGATAGGATCCATGTATGAGAACGAAGTATGGACTTTGATTGACTTGCCCGATGATCGGCGAGCCATTTAGAATAAATGGATCTTCAAGAGGAAGACGAACGCTGATAGTAGTGTTATTATCTATAGAGCTCGAATTGTTGTAAAAGGTTTTCGACAAGTTCAAGGTGTTGACTACAATGAGATTTTCTCACTCGTATCGATGCTTAAAGTATGTCCGAATCATGTTAGCAATTGCCGCATTTTATGAAATCTGGCAAATGGATGTCAAAACTACATTCCTTATTGGATTTATTAAAAAAGAGTTGTATATGATGCAACCAGAAGGTTTTCTCAATCCTAAAGGTGCCAACAAAGTGTGCAAGCTCCAGCGATCCATCTATGGACTGGTGCAAGCATCTCGGAGTTGGAATATACGCTTTGATGAGTTGATCAAATCATATAGTTTTATACAGACTTGCGGTGAAGCCTGTATTTACAAGAAAGTGAGTGGGAGCACTACAACCTTTCTGATAAGTATATGTGAATGACATATTGTTGATCGGAAATGATGTATAATTTTTTGGAAAGCATAAAGGAGTGTTTTAACGTTTTTTTTCAAAGAAGGACCTCGGTGAAGCTACTTACATATTGGGCATCAAGATCTATAAAGATAGATCAGGACACTTGATAAGACTTTCGGTGAGTACATACCTTGATAAGATTTTGAAGGAGTTCAAAATGGATCAGTCAAAGAAGGAGTGTAAGGTATGAAGTTGAGTAAGACTCAAAACCCAACCACGACAGAAGATAGAGAGAGAATGAAAGTCATTCCCAATGCCTCAACCATAGGTTCAATAAAATATGACATGCTGTATACCAGACCTATTGTGTACCTTGCCTTGAGTTTGGCAAAGGGGTACAATAGTGATCCAGGAGTAGATCATTTGACAACGGTCAAAATTATCCTTAGAGGACTAAGGAAATATTTCTCGGTTATGGAGGTGATAAAGAGTTCATCATAAAGAGTTACACCGATGCAAGCTTTAACACCGATCTGGATGACTTCGAGTCTCAATCTGGATACATATTGAAGTGGGAGCAATTAGCTAGAGTAGCTCCATGCAGAGCATTGTAGACATAGAAATTTGCAAAATACATACGGATCTGAATGTGGCAGACCCATTGACTAAACTTCTCTCACAAGCAAAACATGATCACACCTTAGTACTCTTTGGGTGTTAATCACATGGCGATGTGAACTAGATTATTGACTCTAGTAAACCCTTTGGGTGTTGGTCACATGGCAATGTGAACTATGGGTGTTAATCACATGGTGATGTGAACTATTGGTATTAAATCACATGGCGATGTGAACTAGATTATTGACTCTAGTGCAAGTGGGAGACTAAAGGAAATATGCCCTAGAGGCAATAATAAAGTTGTTATTTTATATTTCCTTATATCATGATAAATGTTTATTATTCATTCTAGAATTGTATTAACCGGAAATTTTATACATGTGTGGATACATAGACAAAACACAGTGTCCCTAGTAAGCCTCTACTAGACTAGCTCGTTAATCAAAGATGGTTAAGTTTTCTAACCATAGCCATGTGTTGTCATTTGATGAACGGGATCACATCATTAGGAGAATGATGTGATGGACATGACCCATCCGTTGGCTTAGCATATTGATCATTCAGTTTTATTCTATTGCTTTCTTCATGACTTATACATATTACTTTGACTATGAGATTATGCAACTCCCGGATACCGGAGGAATACCTTGTGTCCTATCAATGTCACAACGTAATTGGGTGATTATAAAGATGCTCTACAGGTATCTCCTAAGGTGTTTGTTGGGTTGGCATAGATCGAGATTAGGATTTGTCACTTCGAGTATCGGGGAGGTATCTCTGGGCCCTCTCAGTAATACACATCATAAGAAGCCTTGGAAGAAATGTGAGTAATGAGTTAGTTGCGGGATGATGTATTATGGAACGAGTAAAGAGACTTGCCGGTAATGATATTGAACTAGGTATGAAGATACCGACGATCGAATCTCAGGCAAGTAACATACCAATGACAAAGGGAATAACGTATGTTGTCATTACGTTACGACCGATAAAAGATCTTCGTAGAACATGTAGGAGCCAATATGAGCATCTAGGTTCCGCTATTGGTTATTGACCGGAGAGGTGTCTCGGTCATGTCTACATAGTTCTCGAACACGTAGGGTCCGCACGCTTAACGTTCGATGACGATTTGCTATTATATGAGTTATGTGATTTGGTGACTGAATATTGTTCGGAGGCCCGGATGAGATCACGGACATGACGAGGAGTCTTGAAATAGTCGATAGGTAAATATTCACACACACACACACACACACACACACACACACACACACACACACACACACACACACACACACACACACACACACACACACACACACACACACACACACATATATATATATATATATAGGACGATAGTATTCAGACACCGGAAGTGTTCCGGGGGTACCGGGTACATATCGGGTCACCGGAAGGGGTTCCGGGCAACCCCCGGCAAACTATGGGCCTAATGGGCCAAGAGAGGGACAGACCAGCCCCTAAGGGGCTGGTGCGGCCCCCCATATGGGCTGGCCAAATTGGAGTAGAAAAGGGGAAGGAGGAAAGGAAAAAAGGGAATATGATCCCCCCTTCCCCCTCTTCCCTTCCTACTCCAAATAGGAATAGGAAAGGGGGGAGGCCGAATTGGGAGGACCCCAAGTAGGATTCCTCCTACTTGGGGCGCCCCCTTGGGTGCCTCTCATCCCCTCCAACCTATATATATGAGGGGGGCACCGCTAGAAGACACACGAATCATTGTTAGCTGTGTGCGGTGCCCCCCCCTCCACAGTTTACGCCTCCGGTTATATTCACTAGTGCTTAGGCGAAGCCCTGTGTGGATCACTTCACTATCACCGTCACCACGCCGTCGTGCTGACGAGACTCTCCCTCGACACTTTGCTGGATCAAGAGTTCGAGGGACGTAATCGAGCTGAACGTGTGCAGAACTCGGAGGTGCCGTACGTTCGGTGCTTGATCGGTCAGAACGAGAAGAAGTTCGACTACATCAACCGCGTTGTCAAACGCTTCCGCTTTCGGTCTACGAGGGTGCATGGACACACTCTCCCCCTCTCATTGCTATGCATCTCCTAGATAGATCTTGCGTGAGCGTAGGAATTGTTTTGAAATTGAATGCTACATTTCCCAACAATCACCTAACACCACACACTTGAGGACACTAAGATCTGGAACGCAAAGGTGGCTATGTTCGTGCTTACCATTAATGCATCTACCTTTAAAGAGAGCAAAATAATGTATGGAAGGAAAGTGAATGCTCCCTATGGTGGCTTGTGTGATATTTCTAGTTTCTCCCACGGTGATGCTAGCAAGGAAATCATTGTATTCAGATTTGTGAGGCTCCCTAAGAATACCCCATTGTGGAATTTTGCATGCAACACTAAAATCTTCTAAGTCCATGGTATAAGATTTATCATAGAGATCAAACAGGATAGTATGAGTATTGCGCTTAGATGAAAATTCGAACCTCCGCACAAAGGAATCGGTGAGATAATAATATTGTAAGCACTTGTCTGACAAGAAGTCCTCAAGCCTGACATTTTGTACGTATGCATAGAACTCATCCTTGAAACCTGCACGAACCATAAATTCATCCGACGGCCATTCACAAGGCCGCACTGAGCTTCCCTTGGTGGTTCAAGGTCCGGTTCACGAGTCGCGGGACTCGGTGCTTGCTTCCTTGAAGAACCACCTCGGTACATTCTCCTAGACATTTTTCTTCCTCTGAAATTTTCTGAAATTTTTAGTAACTCAAAATAAAAGTGAACCAAACTCAACAAAATTGATAGCAACTACTCCTACAAGTGCCTAGAGGCTATATCATGCATCAAAACTACTTTGAACCATATAAATTTGACATGCAAGCTCAAGAACAAGGTCACCACAGCAGCAAAAATTTGCAATAAATAAAGCACTAAAACAAAAACTAATTGGACCATTGAAGGAGTCAGATACCGAAGAGCAATCCCCCAAAGCAGTTTTGAATGGAGCTTTGAGCAAGGAGATCGAAAATGGCAGCAAGATGAGCAAGAACATGAGTTTGAGCTATGGAATGATTTTTTCTAGAGGAAGGAGTGGATGGGTGCTGGAATAAGTGGAGGGGGCCACATGGGGCTCACAAGGACTGGGGGTGCACCCAGGGGGTAGGGCGCGCCCTCCACCCTTGTGGCCAGCTGGTGAGGCCCCCTGATGTGTGTCCAGTGCCAGAAATTCTCAAATATTCTATAAAAAATCATACTAAATTTTCAGGGCATTAGGAGAACTTTTATTTTTGAGACATTTTTTATTGCACGGATAATTCAAAAAACAGACAGAAAATACTAATTTTGCTTTATTTAATCGAAATAACAGAAAGTAAAAGATGGGTACAGAGAGTTGTGCTTTCTAAATTCATCCATCTCGTGCTCATCAAAAGGAATCCATTAACAAGGTTGATCAGTCTTATTAACAAACTTCTTCCGAATGACATGAAACCGGAGAATTTTCGAATAACACTGGGTTACCTCAACGGAGATATGCATGTTCCCAACAATAAGAATATCATATTTATTTTTGACAGTAGGAAGAGGGAATTCAAAACCTCCAATAGTAATAGTTGAAAATTTTCCAATAGAATTGATACTATGAACTTGAGGTTGTTTCTTCGGAAAGTGTACCGTATGGTCATTACCATTAACATGAAAAGTGACATTGCCTTTGTTGCAATCAATAACAGCCCCTGCAGTATTCAAAAAGGGTCTACCAAGGATGATGGACATACCATCGTCCTCGGGAATATCAAGAATAACAAAGTCCGTTAAGATAGTAACGTTTACGACCACAACAGGCACATCCTCAAAAATACCGATGGGTATAGCAGTTGATTTATCAGCCATTTGCAAAGAGATTTCAGTAGGTGTCAACTTATTCAGTTCAAGTATACGATACAAACAGAAAGGCATAACACTAACACCAGCTCCAAGATCACATAAAGCAGTTTTAACATAGTTTCTTTTAATGGAGCATGGTATAGTTGGTACTCCCGAATCTCCAAGTTTCTTTGGTATTCCACCCTTAAAAGTATAATTAGCAAGCATGGTGGAAATTTTAGCTTCCAGTATCTTTCTTTTATTTGTAACAATATCTTTCATATATTTAGCATAACGAGGCATTTTAAGCATATCAATCAAATGCATACGCAAAAAGATAGGTCTAATCATTTCAGCAAAGCGCTCAAAATCCTCACCATCCTTTTTCTTGGATGGCTTAGGAGGAAAGGGCATGGGTTTCTGAACCATGGTTCTCTTTCTTTACCATGTTTCCTAGCATCGAAGTCTCCCTTATCATAACGTTGATTCTTTGATTGTGGGTTCTCAAGATCAACAACAGGTTCAATCTCTACATCATTATCATTACTAGGTTGAGCATCAACATGAACATCATTATTAACATTACCGCTAGGTTCATGTTCATCACTAGATTGTGTCTCAGCATCAGAAGTAGAAATATCATTGGGATTCTCAGGTGTGTCTATAGCAGGTTCACTAGCATGCAAAGTCCTATCAGTTTCCCTTTTCTTTTTATTACTAGGACTAGGTGTATCGGTTTTAATTCTCTGAGAATCTTGCTCAACTCTCTTAGGATGGCCCTCAAGATACAAAGGTTCCTGGGTCATTTTACCACCTCTAGTCATAACCCTGACATCATTATCATTATTCTTACTATTCAACTCATTAAGCAAATCATCTTGTGCCTTAAGTACTTGTTCTACTTGAGTGGTAATCATGGAAGCATGTTTACTAATAAGCTTAAGATCATTAACAGTTCTACTCATATAATCACCCAAGTGGTCAAGCATGTAAGCATTACGTTTCAATTGTCTACTAACATAAGCATTGAAATTTTCTTGTTTAACAATAAAATTAACAAACTCATCTAAGCATTGACTAGTAGACTTATTATGAGGAATATCACCTTCATCAAATCTACGAAGAGAGTTTACCTCTACTACCTGTGTCGGGTTATCAAGACCATGTATTTCCTCAATAGGTGGTAAATTCTTAACATCTTCGGCTTTAATACCTTTTTCTTTCATATATTTCTTTGCCTCTTGCACATCTTCAGGACTGAGAAATAGAATACCCCCTTTCTTTGGAGTTGGCTTAGGAGTTGATTCAGGAAGTGTCCAATCATTATCATTACTCAATATATTATTAAATAGCAATTCAGCTTGATCAACAGTTCTTTGCCTAAAAACACAACCAGCACAACTATCCAGGTGGTCTCTGGAAGCATCGGTTAGTCCATTATAAATGATATCATGTATTTCATTTTTCTTGAGAGGATGATCAGGAAAAGCATTAAGTAATTGGAGAAGCCTCCCCCAATCTTGTGGGAGACTCTCTTGTTCAATTTGCACAAAGTTAAATATTTCCCTTATAGCATCTTGTTTCTTATGAGCGGGGAAATATTTTGCAGAGAAGTAGTAAATCATATCATGGGGACTACACACACAACCAGGATCAAGAGAATTAAACCATAACTTAGCATCACCCTTTAATGAGAAGGGAAACAACTTAATAATATAGTAATAGCGAATTTTTTCCTCATGAGCAAATAGGGTGGCTATATCATTCAATTTAGTAAGATGTGCCACAACAGTTTCACATTCATAACCATATAAAGGATCAGATTCAACCAAAGTGATTAACTCAGGATCGACAGAGAATTCATAATCCTTATCAGTAACAAAGATAGGTGAAGTAGCAAACATAGGGTCATATTGCATTCTAGCATTCAAAGATTTTTTTTCAGCTTAGCTAACAATTTCTGAAGATCATCTCTATCATTGGAAGCAAAGAAGTCTCTAGCAGTTTCTTCATCCATAACATAACCCTCAGGTACAACAGACAATTCATATCCGGGGGGAGAATCATAATCATCATCTTCAATAATATCATCAGTTTCCATAATTTCATTCTCTCTAATCCTAGCAAGTTGTTCATCAAGAAATTCACCTAGTGACACAGTATTATCAAGCAGGGAAGTAGTTTCATCATAAGCATCATGCATAGCAGAAGTGGCATCATCAATAACATGCGACATATTAGAATCAATAGAAGGTGTAGGTGTCGCAAGTTTACTCCAAACAGAAGGAGAATCAAGTGCAGAGCTAGATGGCAGTTCCTTACCTCCCCTCATAGTAGAGGGATAGATCTTGGTTTTGTCGTCTTTCAGATTCCTCATAGTGATCAACAAATATAAATCCCAAGTCACTCAGATAATAGAGCTATGCTCTCCGGCAATGGCGCCAGAAAAAGGTCTTGATAACCCACAAGTATAGGGGATCGCAACAGTTTTCAAGGGTAGAGTATTCAACCCAAATTTATTGATTCGACACAAGGGGAGGAAAAGAATATTCTCAAGTATTAGCAGCTGAGTTGTCAACTCAACCACACCTGAAAGACTTAATATCTGCAGCAAAGTATTTAGTAGCAAAGTAGTATGTGAGTAACGATAACAATGGCAAAAGTAATAGTAGCAACGGAAAAGTAACTTAGCAAAGATCAATATGAAACGAGCTCGTAGGCAATGGATCAATGATGGATAATTATGTCGGATGGCATTCATCATGCAACGGTTATAACATAGGGTGACACAGAACTAGCTCCAGTTCATCAATATAATGTAGGCATGTATTCCGAATATAGTCATATGTGCTTATGGAAAAGAACTAGCATGACATCTTTTGTCCTACCCTCTCGTGGCAGTGGGGTCCTATTGGAAACTAAGGTATATTAAGGCCTCCTTTTAATAGAGTACCGGACCAAAGCATTAGCACTTAGTGAATACATGAACTCTTCAAACTATGGTCATCGCCGGGAGTGGTCCCGACTATTGTCACTCCGAGGTTGCCGGGTCATAACATGTAGTAGGTGACTATTGACTTGCAAGATAGAATCAAGAACACAAATATATTCATGAAAACATAATAGGTTCAGATCTGAAAGCATGGCACTCGGGCCCTAGTGACAAGCATTAGGCATAGCAAAGTCATAGCAACATTGGATACTAGGGATCAAACCCTAACAATACTAACTCGATTACATGGTAAATCTCATCCAACCCATCATGGTCCAGCAAGCCTACGATGGAATTACTCACGCACGACGGTGAGCATCATGAAATTGGTGATGGAGGATGGTTGATGATGACGATGGCGACGGATTCCCCTCTCCGGAGCCCCGAACGAACTCCAGATCTGCCCTCCCAAGGAAGAACACGACTTGGCGGCGGCTTCATACCGTAAAACGTGATGAATCCTTCTCCCTATTTTTTTCTCCCCAAACGTGAATATATGGAATTGGAGTTGAGGTTGGTGGAGGTCCAGGGGTCCCACAAGGTCGGAGGGCGCGCCCCCCACCCTTGTGGCCAGGGTGTGGGCTCCTGATTACCCACAAGTATATGGGATCAATTGTAGCTCTTTTCGATAAGTAAGAGTGTCGAACCCAACGAGGAGCAGAAGGAAATAACAAGTGGTTTTCAGCAAGGTAATGTCTGCAAGTGCTGAAATTATAAGTAGCAAAGTAGTTTGATAGGAAGGTAATTTGTAACGAGCAAGTAACGATAGTAGTAACAAAAGTGCAGCAAGGTAGCCCAATCCTTTTGAGGCAAAGGCCATGCCAAAATGGTCTCTTTGATAAGCAAAGCATTCTTCAGGCTACACGGGAATTTCATCTAGTCACTTTTACCATGTTGATTCGATTTGTGTTCGCTACTTTGATAATTTGATATGTGGGTGGACCGGTGCTTAGGTGCTGTTCTTACTTGAACAAGCCTCCTACTTATGATCCCTCTCGCAAGCATCCGCAACTACGAGAAAAGTATTAATAATAAATTTTAACCATAGCATTAAACTTTTGGATCCAATCGGTACCTTACGGAATAGCGCATAAACTGGGGTTTAAGCTTCTGTCACTCTCGCAACCCATCATCTACTTACTACTCCACAATGCATTCCTTAGGCCCAAATATGGTGAAGTGTCATGTACTCGACGTTCACATGACACCACTAAGGGAATCACAACATACATACTATCAAAATATCAAACACATATCAAGTTCACATGATTACTTGCAACATGATTTCTCCCGTGACCTCAAGAACAAAAGTAACTACTCACAAATGATAATCATGCTCAAGATCAGAGGGATATTAAATAGCATATTGTATCTGAACATATAATCTTCCACCAAATAAAGCATATAGTAATCAACTACAAGATGTAATCAACACTACTAGTCACCCACAAGCACCAATCTATAGTTTCGGTAACAAGATTGAACACAAGAGATTAACTAGGGTTTGAGAGGAGATGGTGTTGTTGAAGATGTTGATGGAGATGGCCCTCCCCAAGATGGGAGAGTTGTTGGAGATGATTATGATGATGATTCCCCCCTCCGGGAGGGAAGTTCCCCCGGCGAAATCGCTCCGTCGGAGGGCAAACGTGCTCCTGCCCAAGTTCCGCCTTGAGATGGCGACGCTCCATCCCGAAAGTCCTCTCCTTATTTTTTCTAGGTCAAAATGACCTATATACCAGAAGATGGGCACCGGAGGTGGGCCTGGGTGAGCATAACCCACCAGGGCGCGCCTGGCCTGCATGGCATGCCTAGGTGGGTTGTGCCCACCTGGTGGGCCCCCTCCGGTACTTATTTGCTCCAATATTCTTCAAATATTCCATAAAAATTCTCCGTGAAGTTTCAGCTTGTTTGGAGTTGTGCAGAATAGGTAGCCTGATGTAGCTTTTCCAGGTCCAGATTTCCAGCTGCCGGAATTCTCCCTCTTTGTGTCTACCTTGCATATTATGAGAGAAAAGGCATTAGAATTACACCAAAAAGCATTATCATGGATAAAAACATCATAAATAACAGTAGGAAAACATGATGCAAAATGGGCGTTTCAACTCCCCCAAGCTTAGACCTTGCTTGTCCTCAAGCGAAAACCGAAATCGAAAAACATGTCCACATGCTTAGAGAGAGAGGTGTTGATAAAAACAAAATACGGACATAGAAGCATCATGTAAATTATTATAACAGCAACAAAATTAAACATAAGACTTTTATCATAGATCTTTTATCATAAACTTCTCAATAATAAGTAACAGTTCGTCACACAATGAAAGTATATATAAAGCTTAAACTCTATTAGAAAGCAACAAATTATGTGCTCAGTCAACTTTGCAACTACAATTCATCATCTTTTCGGGAAGGGTCACGTATCGGAGCCTTTAGGCAAGTCCACATACTCAACCATCATATAGTCTTCTATGATTGCTAACATTCACCGCATACACATGAGCAAAACATTTCAATCGGACACATAGAAAGATGGGGGCTTATAGTTTCATCTCCCAACGTATTCACCTCAAGGGTGATGCCAACAATAATAACTCATGTCACCCATATTCAGCTGGACATATGTGCCTAGATCTTTTCTCACCACATGATGCTTGCCAAAGGAGAAAAATAAAAAGGAATAGAGCGAAAAACTTTGACTCTTGCATAAAAGTAAATACATAAAAGTAAAAGATAGGCCCTTCGCAGAGGGAAGCAGAGGTTGCCATGCGCTTGTTTGTTTGTATGCTCAACCCCTTATTGCAAAAGAACGTCACGTTGCATTGCCCCTTGTGATAGAGACCTTTATTATGCAGTCTGTTACTTTTATTCTTCACCATCACAAGTTTGTGCAACGCTCAATTTTCTCTTACACTAAATGATCTCACACATTTAGAAGCAATTTTTATTGCCTTTTTGCACCGATGACAACTTACTTGAGGGATCTTGCTCAATCCCTAGGTAGGTTTGGTGGACTCTTGAAAATAAGATTTGGGTTTAAGGGTTTTTGGATGCACAAGTAGTATCTCTACTTAGTGCGGAATTTTTGGATAACAAAGATAGGGGCAAGCACCACATGTTGAAGATCTATGACAATATAACTTCTATGTGAATACGAACAAACATAAATCATTATGTTGTCTTCCTTGTCCAACATCAACAATTTTGGCATATAATATTTTGATGGGGGCTCACAATCACAAAAGATTTCTAGGATAGTGTATTTATATGTGATTCTTCTCTTCCCTTATTAATTCTTTCATGAGTTGCATCATTGACCAATGCTATGTTTGTCAATCTCTAATTAAATTTCCTACTTGTACTTTTCCTTATGTGGTGCCATCACCTACCATAGGACTAGTATATGATCTTTCTTGTATTTCCTTTATTTTTTATTTATATCCTTTTTTATTGCAACACGAAAGTAAAGAAATCAAAAACTCAAACTAAACTTTATTATATATCTTGCACACGATTACAAGGATAGATCACTAAGCAAGCTCTCAAAAATAAAGGATCAAACTAAACTTTTATTCATCTAAAGAAAAAGATCGAACTAAAATAAGTAAAGGCAAAAAGATAATGGGGATGATATGATACTCGGGCACCTCCCACAAGCTTGGCGGAAGCCAAGGGGAGTTCCCATACCCAAAACTCAATTTTCCTTTGGTGATGAAGAAGAAGGAGGTGGTGATGAAGTAGAGATCCTGTCCTTCAAGATCAAGAGATTTTCCAATCTACATATGATACTCCGAAGGAAGATGATGTGCTCTTGGTGCAGAATATTTTCAAGAGTGAGGTATTTATTCTGCACACGGAACGTTTCAACGATCCAAAAGGCTGCAATCTTAATAGGGGTAAGATGAGCAAGGTAAGTGTCGGTGTAAAAACCGGCAGATCTCGGGTAGGGGGTCCCGAACTGTGCGTCTAAGGCGGATGGTAACAGCAGGCGGGGGACACAATGTTTACCCAGGTTCGGGCCCTCTCGATGGAGGTAATACCCTACTTCCTGCTTGATTGATCTTGATGATATGAGTACTACAAGAGTTGATCTACCATGAGATCGAAGAGGCTAAACCCTAGAAGCTAGCCTATGGTATGATTGTTGTATATTGTCTATCGACTAGCCTGGCCCTGGTTTATATAATGCACCAGAGGCCTAGGATAACAAGAGTCCCAGCCGAATACGCCGGTGGGGGAGGAGTCCTTGTCTTGATCACCAAGTCTTGTGGAATCTTCCTTGTATGCGGCAGCTGTCCGGACTAGCCCATGAGTATACGGCCATGGGGGTCCTCGACCCAATCCAACTAATTGGGAGATGACGTGATGAGTACCCCCTAGTCCAGGACACCGTCAGTAGCCCCCTGAACTGGTATTCAAGTTGGGGATGCTCCTCGATTCTTCCGAACTGTTCGTCATCTTCGGTCGTCCATCTTGAAAACTGGTTCAACAAATCTTCTCATCTTCGATCTTGAGGATCGCCGAAGTGCACCCGACGAGTTTACACGTCGGGTATCCGAGGAGCCCCTCTAAGTTTCCGGCCTTTATCAATGCCTTGTTATTTTTATGCCACACCTCGGGTTTGAAGTTGTTCCCGGGAGGCAGTGTCCTCTTGCGTCCGAGCTCTAACGCCGGACTGCATTCGAGGTATCTTTTGCAGCCGAGCACCAATGCTGGACTGCTTCCGAGCTCCAACGCCGAAATGTATCCGAGCTCCAACGCCGGACTGTGTCCAAGCTCCAACGCCGGACTATATCCAAGATGTCATAGATCATCCTGCTTCAAAAAAGTTGAAGGAGTTTAGCCGAGCTTAATGCCGGAAATGCCTTCTATGGAGCTAGCCGCTAGCGCCCGAGTTTTATGCCGGACTGCTTCCAAGGTGGTGCACCACCCCGACCGCGGGCTGATTTTTTTGTGAATATTTTTAACAGGTGCAGTTTATTCTCTGCCGATGTATATCCAGTAGCCCTCAAGGTGTGTATCAGTCTAAAACCCGAGATGCACCTTAAGGAAAACATAAAACTGCCGATCCTAGTAGCCTTTGAGACTCAGGTCGATGCGCGAAATCGGCCTGAGGATCAACTCCTAGCTCGGTAGCACACGTAGGAATAGAAACGCAGTGTAATATATTAGAGATAATAGCGACCGGCGAACGGGCCCTTGAAAGTGGGTCTTGAGAAGTTGCCGTAATATATTTAGCTTGTTGCCGGATAGGTCCAAATGGTACCTATTGTTATCCGAAGACACGTTTGCCCATAGTTCGGTCAAGCCGAACACCTGGCAGTTGGAATTTTCTGCATTGAAATAGGCAATGCAAGTAGCCCCGAGACACCGGTCGGGTGGCAACACGCATCGAGGATCGATGTTCCCTTTAATATTTGTAAATAATGAGCGCAAAGCCCAGTAGCCCCCGAGCCTTAATGTGGGCACGGGTGGCCGAATTAAGGATTGATATCCAGAGTAAAATCACAGATTATGTGTAGTGACTTTACATCATTATTTTGACTCCATTGCGATTGTTTATCAGTTGAAAGTGGCCCATCATCGGCTTCTACCCCTTGGGAGATACTACGCAGGGTGTTTCCGCAATAACAAAACAACCCTTAGCCGATGTCTCGGTGCCCGAAGGCGGTTGTGTTAGCGGAAACGAGGCAATCAGATATGCAGGCTTTATAACTTTCGCTTAGTCATAGGAGCTTAAAGTTGGAAGGCCAGTTACTAGCCTCCGGTTAGTGTTCGGCGACAGTCGAGGTCAAGCCGTAAACACTTCGGCCAATGTTATGAATGGCCCGTCATTTAACATAGTTATCGGATCGCTGACCAGTTTATGCCTATTCGGCGATCGGTTTTGGCTTTCTCCATCGAGGTGCTTAACCATGCGAGCTGGAAGCACAATCGCAGTGATTCTCCCTTTGCACACCTAGCCGAACAAAGCGGAACGTAGGAGGCAAGAACAGGAGTCGGGCAACCCAACTATTGACCGAAGACACAATTCGAAATCGATGCATATATAGCAATATCCGAGAATGTTTTTGCGAATCCCTAAAGGTGTTGGCGTTGCCTAATCGTGAGACTAATGCTGAAACACACAAATAGTTTAAAAGTGCCATAGGCTCGAAAAGCCAAAAAACTTATTCAGAAGTTTAATGTCCGAACTAGATCAAGTGTTCGGTGCCAATCCGAAAATTGGACTTTAAAAAAAAGTGCTTCTGTCATGCTTTAACATGACACATCCTATCTCAAGACTTCAAGTGGGTCAGCCTACGGCTTCAACCTCCTATCCCGAAGGCAGAGTACTTCTCATTAGGCCAGTTTAGCAAACTAAACTCTAGCGGTTTTGAGAGAGAAATTAGGCTCCTCAGCCAGTGACCACATACTTGTGTCGAAAAAAGGAATGATAAATAATAATAATAATAATAATAAAAGCTTTGCAATGACTAAGAAGAAAAACACTTATTATAAAATGGCTCAAATAAACTTAAGAGCCCCCAAGTGACTTGGGTAAAAGAATGATTGTATGTACCGAAGTACTTATATCATATCTATGTTCACCCGAACTTTAAACGCGTCTTAACCGACCGTCGGCTTCTCCCTCTTCGGCCGAGGACCGAAAAGTGTTATGTACTCCACCTGTCGAGAATATCGACGATGTTTCCAATAACCAGGCAATCAGGCCATAAGGTTGTAACAGACAAAGCGCGCTCAGGGAACTTATGCTATATTACTAACGAAGTGTAAGAAGCATCTTCGAAGAAAATAGTACCCCCACCGATACCTTTCTTCGGTGCTCATTGTTATTATGAGACTTGCGCAATAGATTTTTTGTACTCATGAGTTCCGTTGTGTGCCGACCATCATTGAAAACAATAAGAGCGCTAGCTTTCGGCTTCACCCAGTCTGAGGTCCGGCTCAGGTGACCCGATCGTGACAATCGCAGAGGTGCTCCCTTTACTCCCTAGCCAAACAATCGGGAACGTAGGGGTAAACACAGGAGCGAGGCAACCCAGCTTGCAAATCGCTTAAGTCAATATGGTGCATATTGTGGCATAATACACGAACAAGGAACGAAGTCGTACAAGTATAATCATATGCAAGAGGAAATGCTTCATAAAGGAAGCCCCCAAGTAAATGGGGTATTTGAATTTGTGCGTCACAAACAAAGTTTGGACAAGGAAAAGTTTTTACAAGCAACTTTTTTCCTAAAAAATATAATGCTTGGTCGAGCCGAACACAAGTTAAAAATTTAAAACTTTGAGCATGAAGGCAACTTAGCTGGTTAATGTGTTCGGTATTGATGACGCGGTCCGAGCTTGATGCGGGACAAGGTTCCATCCCCCCAGCCGGTCCCGAGGTGGCGGAGAAAAGAGCTCGACACTCCGAAGTGGTGACATAGCACGGTCGATGCAGGACGACAGAGTGATGCCGAAGTCCCCGGCATGGGGTAATGAAGTGTTGACAAAGCCCCCCGTCCAGCCGAGGTGACGCCAAAGGATATAGTCCGGCTGGATCATTTTCCCGTGCATAAAAAATAGTGCAAACCGGAGATAATAGTAGTAATAAAAAAATCGTTGCGTGATAAATAATTTATGCAAAGTGAGTAATAAAAGAAATATGGCCTGACGCCGAAGTCAATGTCGATGCAGGGCGTCAGCGTGATGCGGTAAAGGCGTGGCAAAGCCTGAATTCACAGGTCGGTCTGAGTTCCGGATGCGGCGTTCGCCGAACTATGTACGGAAACTGACCGAACCACCATGCGACTGTCGTTAATGCGGCCACCATTTGATAAACCTGTGTACATATGATGGACAAACCAGCGTAATAGTTCCTTGGGAAAAATGAACCCAAACAAGCAAAAAAAATACTAGGATTAATAACACTTGGTTTATTTGTTGTAGCAATCCGAAGAAAGGTGATTCCCAAAATTGGGACTCGATCCGCAGACCCATTGCCTGATGTGCGATAAAGCGATGGCATGGCGATGCTGGCAAAGGTTGGCTCGCCGAGGCGAAGCCCTCGGTCCAGCTAACGTGACGGAGCTGGTCGGCTAGTGACGCTGAAGTCTCCGGAGTATAGGTTGATGAAGAGATGGCGAAGCCCCTGGTCCAGCCGAGCTGTCGAGGCCTCGATGTCAGCCAATGAGTCGAAGTAGGTCGGCGTGATGGACACCGTCTTGAAGGAGCAACAGCGCGGCCCGGCCGATGCAGGTCGTGACGTGGTCAATGCCGGCTTGATGAAGTGACCGTGCGGCGATGCCTGTGTGCCCGCTCCGTGTAATTCGTGGGGCGGCGATGTTGGTGATGATTTATCCTTTGCGATGCCGAACTCTTGTTCGGCTTGCCGAGATGATGATCCGAAGAAGTTGAGCTCGACTCAACAAAGTGGACGACGTGTCTAGCACAGGTCGGCAGCCGTTGAGCAATATTGCCGGACTGGTTTGACACCAGCATGATGTTGAAGATCATGTTCAAAAGATTTTAAAGTTAGTGGGATGTGTTCGGGAACAAAACACAATACCCCATACAAAACTTCCTTCAAAAAGGATGTCTGAAATCCCGTTCATAAAAAAGACGAACTCGTGTCGGATTCGTTTTCGCGCAGAACACAGATCTGAAAAGTGATGCACTAATCGGAAGGTTGCCGGAGTTTGGACGATCGGATCGAGTTGAAATTTTGAGGGGTGGTAGATATAGAAATTCCGCAGCCGATCAACGGTTGGATCTTCCAAAGGACGTCCGAGATAGAAGCTGGACACCACGCCCTAAACTCGTCCAGATTCTCGTCCAGATTTGACAGGGCTCCGGTATATCACGGATTGCCAGAGATTCCTCCATCGGAACTCGACGAAATTTTCCAGGGTTGTTGTAGACTTAATTCCGCACAGTTCCACCGAAGCAATCGTTAAAATGACAGTTGAGGATGCGGTGGCGGCGGACGCACATTCGATGTCCAGAAAAACAGCACGGTCGCCCGAGGGCAATGTTGACGTTGAGCCTCCGGGCTCCCTTGATGATTCCTCCATGATCTTGATAGAGATCGGAGTTGATGTTGATGAAGGCCCTCATCCGAACATGACGATCAGAGGTAGGGCGCAGTCCTTGGTCGAACCAAGGTGACCAGTCGAGCTGGTGACGAAGATGCCGAAGTCGTAGTTGATCTGCAGGAGAGCCATCGACCTTTTGCCGAACACACAACGAAACTCTCAATGAAAGCACCAATGTCGGTGTCAAAACGGCGGATCTCGGGTAGGCGGTCCCGAACTGTGCGTCTAAGGCGGATGGTAACAGGAGGCGGGGGACACAATGTTTACCCAGGTTCGGGCCCTCTCGATGGAGGTAATACCCTACTTCCTGCTTGATTGATCTTGATGATATGAGTATTACAAGACTTGATCTACCACGAGATCGAAGAGGCTAAACCCTAGAATCTAGCCTATGGTATGATTGTTGTATATTGTCTATCGACTAGCCTGGCCCTGGTTTATATAATGCACCAGAGGCCTAGGATAACAAGAGTCCTAGCCGAATACGCCGGTGGGGGAGGAGTCCTTGTCTTGATCACCAAGTCTTGTGGAATCTTCCTTGTATGCGGCAGCTGTCCGGACTGGCCCATGAGTATACGGCCATGGGGGTCCTCGGCCCAATCCAACTGATTGGGAGACGACGTGATGAGTACCCCCTAGTCCAGGACACCGTCAGTAAGGCTTAAGGATATCTTCTTCTTCCTCCTTGGCCGGCAGTGCTTGTTTGGCCACCGAGGGTGGATCTACGTTAGCCTCCTTGCCCTTGTCTCCCTTGACAGCTTCTGTAGGCTCCTCCCTCTTCAGCTCAATCTTCATCAGCCAAGCATCTTCTTCCATGTTGTTGGAGGAGGTGGAAGACATGATGCCTGGCTTGATAGATCTGACCGAAAACAACAAGAAAAGAGAAATGAAGATTTCTCTGAGATACGGTGGTCAATGATGTCTACTACGCAACCTTCTTGTAGACGTTGTTGGGCCTCCAAGTGGAGAGGTTTGTAGGACAGTAGCAAATTTCCCTCAAGTGGATGACCTAAGGTTTATCAATCCGTGGGAGGCATAGGATGAAGATGGTCTCTCTCAAACAACCCTGTAACCAAATAACAAAGAGTCTCTTGTGTCCCCAACACACCCAATACAATGGTAAATTATATAGGTGCACTAGTTCGGTGAAGAGATGGTGATACAAGTGCAATATGGATGGTAGATATGGGTTTTTGTAATCCAAAAATATAAAAACAACAAGGTAACTAATGATAAAAGTGAGCACAAACGATACTGCAATGCGTTGAAACAAGGCCTAGGGTTCATACTTTCACTAGTGCAAGTTCTCTCAACAATAATAACATAATTGGATCATATAACTATCCCTCAACATGCAACAAAGAGTCACTCTAAAGTCACTAATAGCAGAGAACAAACGAAGAGATTATTGTAGGGTACGAAACCACCTCAAATTTATTCTTTCAGATCGATCTATTCAAGAGTTCGTACTAGAATAACACCTTAAGACACATATCAACCAAAACCCTAATGTCACCTAGATACTCCAATGTCACCTCAAGTATCCGTGGGGTATGATTATACGATATGCATCACACAATCTCAAATTCATCTATTCAAACCAACACAAAGTACTTCAAAGAGTGCCCCAAAGTTTCTACCGGAGAGTCAAGACGAAAACGTGTACCAACCCCTATGCATAAGTTCACAATGTTACGAAACCCGTGATAACCCACAAGTATAGGGGATCAATTGTAGCCTCTTTCGATAAGTAAGAGTGTCGAACCCAATGAGGAGCTAATGGTAGAACAAATATTCCCTCAAGTTCTATCGACCACCGATACAACTCTACGCACGCTTGGCGTTCGCTTTACCTAGAACAAGTATGAAACTAGAAGTACTTTGTAGGTGTTTTTGGATATGTTTGCAAGAATATAAAGAGAGCGTAAATAAAATCTAGGGGCTGTTTAGATGAAGACACAACTAAATTAGTTTTAGTAGAGAGCTTTTTGTTACGAGAAAGTTATTTGTCCCTAGGCAATCGATAACTAGACCGGTAATCATTATTGCAATGTTATTTGAGGGAGAGGCATAAGCTAACATACTTTCTCTACTTGGATCATATGCACTTATGATTGGAACTCTAGCAAGCATCTGCAACTACTAAAGATCATTAAGGTAAAACCCAACCATAGCATTAAAATATCAAGTCCTCTTTATCCCATACGCAAACAACCTACTTACTCGGTCGTGCAGGCATCACTCACGCCACCCACCATAAGCAAATCATGAACATATTGCAAACCCTACAGCGGGAATCCCTCATGCTTGCGCGACACGGAGAGCACCATAGGACAGCACCAATAATAAAACATGCAACTCAAACCAATCTTGATCATCAAATAACCCATAGGACAAAACAGATCTACTCAAACATCATAGGATAGCCATACATCATTGGGAAATAATATATAGCATTGAGCACCATGTTTAAGTAGAGATTACAGCGGGTAAGAGAGAGGTTACACCGCTGCATAGAGGGGGAAGAGTTGGTGATGATGGCGGTGAAGTTGTTGGTGAAGATTTGGATGATGATGATGGCCACGACAGTGTCTCGGCGCCACCGGAAGAGAAGGGGAGAGGGGGCCCCTTCGTCTTCTCCTTCCTTGACCTCCTCCCTAGATGGGAGAAGGGTTTACCCTCTGGTCCTTGGCCTCCATGGAGTGGGAGGGGCGAGAGCCCCTCCGAGATTGGATCTGTCTCTCTCTCTCTCTCTGTTTCTGCGTTCTCCTCTGCTGCCCTTTCACCATTTCGTATATAAATGGAGATCCGTAACTCCGATTGGACTGAAACCTTCGCAGTGATTTTTCCCCAAAAATAGCTTTCTTGCGGCCGAAGAAGGGCATCAACCGCCTTATGGGGGCCCCATGAGGGCCAGGGGCACGCCCAGGGGGTGGGGCACACCCCCCTGCCTCGTGCCTCCCTCGGGCACCGTCTCGCGTGGATTTTCCTTCCCATATTCTCCGAATATTTCAAAAATAATCTCCGTCCGTTTTTATCCCGTTCGGACTCCATTTGATATGCATATTCTGCGAAACAAAAACATGCAACAAACAGGAACTGTCACTGGATCGATATGTTAGTCCCCAAAAATAGTATAAAAAGTTGCCAAAAATATATGAAAGTGGAATAATATTGGCATGGAACAATCAAAAATTATAGATACGACGGAGACGTATCAGCATCCCCAAGCTTAATTCCTGCTCGTGCTCGAGTAGGTAAATGATAAAAAATATAATTTTTGATGTGGAATGCTACCTAGCATAATCTTGATCATGTATCTAATCATGGCATTAATATTAAGATACGAGTGATTCAAAGCAATAGTCTATCATTTGACATAAAAACAATAATACTTCAAGCCTACTAACAAAGCAATCATGTTTTTTCAAAATAACATGGCCAAAGAAAGTTATCCCTACAAAATCATATGGTCTGGCTATGCTCCATCTTCACCACACAAAATATTCAAATCATGCACAACCCCGATGACAAGCCAAGCAATTGTTTCATATTTTTGATGTTCTCAAACCTTTCAACTTTCACGCAATACATGAGCGTGAGCCATGGACATAGCACTATAGGTGGAATAGCATATGGTGATGGAGGTTGTGTGAAGAAGACAAAAAAGGAGAAAGTCTCACATCGACACGGCTAATCAATGGGCTATGGAGATGCCCATCAATTGATGTCAATGTGAGGAGTAGGGATTGCCATGCAACAGATGCACTAGAGCTATAAGTGTATGAAAGCTCAAATTGAAACTAAGTGGGTGTGCATCCAACTTGCTTGCTCATGAAGACCTAGGGCATTTGAGGAAGCCCATCGTTGGAATATACAAGCCAAGTTCTATAATGAAAATTCCCACTAGTATATGAAAGTGATAACTTAAGAGACTCTCTATATGAAGAACATGGTGCTACTTTGAAGCAAAAGTGTGGTAAAAGGATAGTAACATTGCCCCTTCTCTCTCTCTATTTTTTCTTTTTTTCTTTTTTTTCTTTTTTGGTGGGCTTCTTGGCCTTTTTTTTTATTTGGGCTTCTTTGGCCTCTTTTATTTTTCATAAAGTCCGGAGTCTCATCCCAACTTGTGGGGGAATCATAGTCCCCATCATCCTTTCCTCACTGGGGCAATGCTCTAATAATGATGATCATCACACTTTTATTTACTTACAACTCAATATTACAACTCGATATCTAGAACAAATATATGACTCTATATGAATGCCTCCGGCGGTGTACCGGGATGTGCAATGATCTAGCGTAGCAATGACATTAAAAAATGGACAAGCCATGAAAACATCATGCTAGCTATCTTACGATCATGCAAAGCAATATGACAATAAATTCTCAAGTAATGTATATGATGATGATGGAAGTTGCAGGTCAATATATCTCGGAATGGCTATGGAAATGCCATGATAGGTAGGTATGGTGGCTGTTTTGAGGAAGATATAATGAGGCTTATGTGTGACAGAGCGTATCGTATCACGGGGTTTGGATGCACCGTGAAGTTTGCACCAACTCTCTAGGTGAGAAAGGGTAATGCTGCATCAAGAGGCTAGCAATGATGGAAGGGTGAGAGTGCGATAATCCATGGACTCAACATTAGTCATAAAGAACTCACATACTTATTGCAAAAATCTATTAGTCATCAAAACAAAGTACTACGCGCATGCTCCTAGGGGGATAGATTGGTAGGAAAAGACCATCGCTCGTCCCTGACCGTCACTCATAAGGAAGACAATCAATAAATAAAGCATGCTCCGACCTCATCACATAACGGTTCACCATACGTGCATGCTACGGGAATCACAAACCTCAACACAAGTATTTATACTAATCCACAACTTACCCACTAGCATGACTCTAATATCACCATCTTTATAATGCAAAACTATTGCAAGGAATCAAACATATCATATTCAGTGATCTACAAGTTTTATGTAGGATTTTATGACTAACCATGTGAATGACCAATTCCTGTCAACTCTCTAAATAGATGTAAGTGAAGCAAGAGAATTTAATTCTTTCTACAAAAGATATGCCCACGCTCTAACAAATATAAGTGAAGCAAAAGAGCATTCTACAAATGCCGGTTGTCTAAGTGAAGAGAAACAGGCAATCCAAACTTCAAATGATATAAGTGAAGCACATGAAGCATTCTATAAAGCCGTACTCAAAAGATTTAAGTGAAGTGCAAAGAGCATTCTATAAGTCAACCAAGGACTATCTCATACCAGCATGGTGCATAAAAGAAAAATGAAAACTAAGTGCAAAAGACGCTCCAAGATTTGCACATATCACATGAATGGAACGAATCCGAAAACATACCGATACTTGTTGAAGAAAGAGGGGATGCCTTCTGGGGCATCCCCAAGCTTAGACGCTTGAGTCTCCTTGAATATTTACTTGGGGTGCCTTGGGAATACCCAAGCTTGAGCTCTTGCCTCTCTTCCTTCTTCTCACATCGAGACCTCCTCGATCATCAAACACTTCATCCACACAAAACTTCAACAGAAAACTCGGTAAGATCCGTTAGTATAATAAAGCAAATCACTACTCTAAGTACTGTTGCAAACCAATTAATATTTTGTTTTTTCATTGTTTCTACTGTAGTATAACTTTTTCATGTCTTAATCGACTGATATAAATCGATAGTTTCATCAAAACAAGCAAACTATGCATCAAAAACAGAATCTGTCTAAAACAGAACAGTCTGTAACAATCTGAACATTCACCATACTTTTGATACCTGAAAAATTCTGAAAAAATTAGGAAAAATAAAATATTTGTATATAAAGACAGTGCAAAAAGAATCAGAACCATTTGGCGTTTTGGTAAAAAAGGTAAAATCACGCACTACAGGCAAAGTTTCTATCCTGCACCGTACAAACCAACAAGCATTGTAAACATCCAAAAGGCAAACCTTGGCACATTATTTTTATAATACAATGGAATTGTAAAAGGGGATAATTATTTTTGTTGTAAATTTTCTGCAATCAATATTCACAAAGTTTCCGTGAGCATGAACAAAGTTCAAGGCTAGCTCCCACTTCAACAGTGCTCGTCTTTCTCACTTTCGCTTTTCTTTTTTAAAAGTTTTAGGTTCCCCTATTTTTTTTTGTTTTTAAACTATATGAAAGCACTCAACAGAAATAAATGACTCTCTAAAACTTCTGGGTTGTCTCCTTGGCAGCGCTTTCTTTAAAGCCATTAAGCTAGGCATATTGTGCTTAAGTAATGAATCCACCCGGATCCCAAGGTATATCAAAGCCAATTTTAATTAGCAATGATTTGTAATTTAGTAGTGATCACAAAGTAACATATATCACGCAACAACTAAGTCTAACTCTTTTCCTATGCATCAATATGTCATAAAAGAACAATTCATGCACACATAGTAAAGGCCAATGCATAGTATAAACAGTTTCTTGCAATTTTATCATGTTGGAAACATAGAGAGGTGGAGATATAGTTCCTCTCTCATAATAATTGCAAGTAGGAGCAGCAAGCACATGCATATTATATCTATCAAAATCATCATGTGTAGAAGTAAGACGCAACCCATCAATATAATCCTTAATAAGTGCAAACTTCTCCGATATAGTATAATCGGGAGAATTCAAAAAGATAATAGGACTATCATGCGTGGGTGCAATAGCAACAATTTCATTCATAACATAAGGAACTATAGCAAGTTCATCTCCATAAGCATAATTCATATTGGCATCTTGGCCACAAGCATCATCAAAAAGGAATATTTCAAAAAAATCAACGGGATCATAGTAGTCATCATAGCAATCATCCTTCGATAAGCACGAAGGGACATTAAACAATGTATGAGTTGAAGAGTTACTCACATTAGAAGGTGGGCACAGGTAGCTAATCCGCTCTTCCTCCTTTTGTTCTTCGCTCTCCTCATCATCTTTTTCATCCAATGAGCTCACTGTTTCAGTAATTTCTTCTTCCATAGACTCCTGCAAAATATTAATCTCTTCTTGGACAACGGAGACTTTCTCAATAAGTGCATTAGTATCGTAATTGTATTCATAATTCTCATAACAATATTTAAGGATAGCTAAATTTTCAGGTCTATAAACAAATTCATCAAAATCTTCAAACTCTTTAAACATAGATTCAATTTCATAAGCACCCATAAAAGCAACAAATTCTTCTATATGTTCCACATCATAGTAATCATAGATACCATGAGCATAAGAAGCTAAGGTTTTATTATCATCAAATTTGCATGAAAAGGGAAGGTGTGGAGCCTTCATCCTAGAGCAACAAGTATAATCATATCTCAAGCATAGTTTCCTAGCATACCACTTCAATATATACATTTGATCCCATAATAGTTTCCCTTTTTGTGTCAAGCGATAATCCCTAAAGTATTCACGTTGATCCAACGTTACTCCCATTACCAAATTGAATGGGGTTTTCTCTGGATTATCAAAGTAGTACATACTATCTGTCACATAACGAGCATCGAGGGTTTTAGGAGGTTCCTCATCTCCATGAGTAGCAAGTACACCTAATTTTTTTGGTATTTCGTGTTCCATATCCATAACTAAAGATAAAGAACAACTAATAACAACAAATAAAAATTACTTAGTGATAAAGCAAACAAGCACACACAAGAATATTCACCCCACGCTATTGCTCCCCGGCAACGGCACCAGAAAAAGGTCTTGATAACCCACAAGTATATGGGATCAAGTGTAGCCTCTTTCGATAAGTATGAGTGTCGAACCCAACGAGGAGCTAAAGGTAGAACAAATATTCCCTCAAGTTCTATCAACCACCGATACAACTCTACGCACGCTTGACGTTCGCTTTACCTAGAAAAAGTATGAAACTAGAAGTACTTTGTAGGTGTTTTTCGATAGGTTTGCAAGAATATAAAGAGAGCGAATAAAATCTAGGGGCTGTTTAGATGAAGACACAACTAAATTAGTTTTAGTAGAGAGCTTTTTGTTACGAGAAAGTTATTTGTCCCTAGGCAATCGATAACTAGACCGGTAATCATTATTGCAATTTTATTTGAGGGAGAGGCATAAGCTAACATACTTTCTCTACTTGGATCATATGCACTTATGATTGGAACTCTAGCAAGCATCCGCAACTACTAAAGATCATTAAGATAAAACCCAACCATAGCATTAAAGTATCAAGTCCTCTTTATCCTATACGCAAACAACCTACTTACTCGGGTCTGTGCTTCTGTCACTCACGCCACCCACCATAAGCAAATCATGAACATATTGCAAACCCTACAACGGGAATCCCTCACGCTTGCGCGACAGGAGAGCACCATAGGACAACACCAATAATAAAACATGCAACTCAAACCAATCTTGATCATCAAATAACCCATAGGACAAAACGGATCTACTCAAACATCATAGGATAGCCATTCATCATTGGGAAATAATATATAGCGTTGAGCACCATGTTTAACTAGAGATTACAGCAGGTAAGAGAGAGGTTACACCGCTGCATAGAGGGGGGAAGAGTTGGTGATGATGGCGGTGAAGTTGTTGGTGAAGATTGCGATGATGATGATGGCCACGGCAACGTCCTGGCGCCACCGGAAGAGAAGGGGAGAGGGGGCCCCTTCGTCTTCTCCTTCCTTGACCTCCTCCCTAGATGGGAGAAGGGTTTCCCCTCTGGTCCTTGGCCTCCATGGCTTGGGAGGGGCGAGAGCCCCTCCGAGATTGGATCTGTCTCTCTGTCTCTCTCTGTTTCTGCATTCTCCTCTGCTGCCCTTTCACGTTTCGTATATATATGGAGATCCGTAACTTCGATTGGACTGAAACCTTTGCCGTGATTTTTTCCCAAAAAATAGCTTTCTTGCAGCCGAAGAAGGGCATCAACCGCCTTACGGGGGCCCCACGAGGGCCAGGGGTGCGCCCCCTGCCTCGTGCCTCCCTCGGGCACCGTCTCGCGTGGATTTTCCTTCCCATATTCTCCGAATATTCCAAAAAAAAATCTCTGCCCGTTTTTATCCCGTTTGGACTCTGTTTGATATGGATATTCCGCGAAATAAAAACATGCAATAAACAAGAACTGGCACTGGGCACTGGATCAATATGTTAGTCCCAAAAAATAGTATAAAATGTTGCCAAAAATATATGAAAGTGGAATAATATTGGCATGGAACAATCAAAAATTATAGATACGACAGAGACGTATCAACCCGCAAGTTGATCACCAAAACATACATCAAGTGGATCATGTGAATATCCCATTGTCACCACAGATAAGCACATGCAAGACATACATCAAGTGTTCTAAATACTTAAAGACTCAATCCGATAAGATAACTTCAAAGGGAAAACTAAATCCATTACAAGAGAGTAGAGGGGGAGAAACATCATAAGATCCAACTATAATAACAAAGCTCGCGATACATCAAGATTGTGCCATATCAAGAACACGAGAGAGAGAGAGAGAGAGATCAAACACATAGCTACTGGTGCATACCCTCAGCCCGAGGGTGAACTACTCCCTCCTCGTCATGGAGAGCGCTAGGATGGTGAAGATGGCCACCGGTGATGGATCCCCCCTCCGGTAGGGTGCCGGAACAGGGTCCCGATTGGTTTTTGGTGGCTATAGAGGCTTGTGGCTTCGAAACTCACGATCCATTGTGTTCCTCGATGCTTTTAGGGTATATGGACATATATAGGCGAAAGAAGTCGGTCAAGGGAGCCATGAGGGGCTCACGAGGGTGGGGGCGCGCCCAGGGGGGTAGGGCACGCCTCCCTACCTCGTGGCTTCCTCGAAGCTTCCTTGACGTCTAATCCAAGTCTCCTGGATTGCTTCCGTTCCAAAAAAAACTCTCCCGAAGGTTTCATTCCGTTTGGACTCCGTTTGATATTCCTTTTCTTCAAAACACCGAAATAGGCAACAAAACAACAATTTGGGCTGGGCCTCCGGTTAATAGGTTAGTCCCAAAAATTAATATAGAAGTGTTTAGTAAAGCCCATAAACATCCAAAACAGATAATATAATAGCATGAATACTTCATAAATTATAGATGCATTGGAGACGTATCAGCATCCCCAAGCTTAATTCCTGCTCGTCCTCGAGTAGGTAAATGATAAAAGAAATAATTTATGAAGTGTGAATGCTAGCAGGTGCACAAGTTTGATCAATGATAATTTCAATCACCTTTTCTAGCATCATCATATGTCATAACAGTAGCTCATCTCATAAAACTTTTCATGATCAAGTAACAAACTATTCACATGTTAAAGTATAGATCATAAACTTTCTTGAAAACTAACAAACCGTGTTATTAGTCATCAAACAATTACAATTCATCTTATTTTCAGGAAGAGTCTATGTCAGAGCTTTGATTCAGCAAACTTCACATACTCAACTATCATTTAGTCTTTCACAATTGCTAACACTCACGCGATATTTATGGGTTCAAAGTTTTAATCAGACACAAAGAAAGATAGGGTCTTATAGATTCGCCTCCCAACCTTTTACCTCAAGGGTAATGTCAACAATAATAGTTCATGATGCCTTACATCCAATTGGATATATATATATCAGGATCTTTCCAACACAATGTGCTTGCCAAAGGATAAAATGTAAAAAGGAAAGGTGAAGATCACCAAGACTCTTGCATGAGGTATAAGACAAGAATAAAAGATAGGCCCTTCGCAGAGGGAAGCAGAGGTTGTCAAGCGCTTTTATAGTTGGATGCACAAAATCTTAATGCGAAAGAACGTCACTTTATATTGCCACTTGTGATAGGGACCTTTATTATGCAGTCTGTCACTTTTATTTATTCCACATCACAAGATCGTATAAAGCTTATTTTCTCCACACTAACAGATCATATATATTTAGAGAGCAATTTTTATTGCATGCACCGATGACAACTTACTTGAAGGATCTTACTCAATCCATAGGTAGGTATGGTGGACTCTCATGGCAATACTGGTTTAAGGGATGTTTGGAAGCACAAGTAGTATCTCTACTTGGTGCAAAGAATTTGGCTAGCATGAGGGGGAAAGGCAAGCTCAGCATGTTGAATGATCCATGACAATATACTTTATTTCGGATATAAGAAAACATAACCCATTACGTTGTCTTCCTTGTCCAACATCAACCTTTTAGCAAGTCATATTTTAATGAGTGCTCACAATCATAAAAGATGTCCAAGATAGTATATTTATATGTGAAATCTCTCTTCCCTCAATATTCTTTCATGAATTGTTCAAGTGACCAATACAATGTTTGCTAACCTTCAATAAATTTACCACCTCTACTTCTTATATGTGAATCATTACTCCCCATGGGATAAGCATATGAAACATACATAATTTCAGATTTATGATATTCACTCATTGAACTATTTACTCATAGGATATAAGTGAAGCACACGAGTAAATGACAAACTACTCCAAAAAGATATAAGTGAAGATCAATGAGTAGTTAAATAATTATGTAGCTATGTGAAGACTCTCTCTCATTTAAGAATTTGAGATCTTGATATTTTATTCAAACAACAAGCAAAACAAAATAAAATGACATTCTAAGAATAGCAAACATCACGTGAAGAAGCAAAAACTTAGGATCAACCGATACTAACCGATAGTTGTCGAAGAAGAAAGGTGGGATGCCAACCGGGGCATCCCCAAGCTTAGATGCTTGAGACTTCTTGAAATATTATCTTGGGATGCCTTGAGCATCCCCAAGCTTGAGATTTTGTGTCTCCTTAAGTCCTCTCATATCATGATCTCCCTAAATCTTCAATGCTTCATCCACACAAAACTCAACAAGGACTCGTGAGATAAGTTAGTATAAACCAATGCAAAAACCTTATCATTTTCTACTGTAACAAATCACTAAAATTATTATTCAACATTGCATACTAAATGCCTCTGCATATTTAATACTCCTATCCTCAAATAGGATCATTAAACAAGCAAACATATGCAAACAATGCAAACATAACAGCAATCTGCCAAAACAGTACAGTCTGTAAAGAATGCAAAATTCATCATACTTCCCCAACTCCAAACATTATGAAATTCTACCAAACTGTAGAAAATTTATCAGAGATCAATATGCAAAAAGTTTCAACGTTTTATCATATTCTGACTTTTCTAGGGAATTTTTGCAACATCGGTAAACTTTCTGTTTTGAAACAGCAACATGTATACTTGCAAAATAAGCATGGTAAAGGCTATCCTTGACATTTTTATTGAAAATAGAGAAGCAAAACATTATTCTAAATAACACCAAGCAAATACTAACAAAATAAAATGACGCTCCAAGAAAAACACATATCATGTGGTGAATAAAAATATAGCTCCAAGTAAAGTTACCGATGAACGAAGACGAAAGAGGGGATGCCATCCGGGGCATCCCCAAGCTTAGGCTCTTGGTTGTCATTGAATATTACCTTGGGGTGCCTTGGGAATACCCAAGCTTAGGCTCTTGCCACTCCTTATTCCATAGTCCATCGAATCTTTACCCAAAACTTGAAAACTTCACAACACAAAACTCAACAGAAAACTTGTAAGCTCCGTTAGTATAAAAAAATAAAACCACCACTTAGGTACTGTTGTGAACTAATTATTTATTTATATTGGTGTAATATCTATTGTATTCCAACTTCTATATGGTTCATACCCTCCGATACTACTCATAGATTCATCAAAATAAGCAAACAACACATAGAAAACAGAATCTGTCAAAAACAGAACAGTCTGTAGTAATCTGTATCAAACGTATACTTCTGGAACTCCAAAAATTATTAAATAAATTGTTGGACCTTAGTAATTTGTCTATTAATCTTCTGCAAAAATAATCAACTTAAAATCACTCTTCTGTAAAAAATGACAGCTAAACTCGTGAGCGCAAAGTTTATGTTTTTTACAGCAAGATCACATTAACTTCCACCCAAGTCTTCCCAAAGGTTCTACTTGGCACTTTATTGAAAAAAAATCTATAAAACATGATTACTACAGTAGATTAATCATGTGAACACACAAAAACAGTTGGGGTAAATATTGGGTTGTCTCCCAACAAGCGCTTTTCTTTAATGCCTTTAGCTAGGCATGATGATTTCAATGATGCTCACATAAGAGATAAGAGTTGAAACATAGCGGGAGCATAATGAAGAATATGACTAGCACATTTAAGTCTAACCCACTTCCTATGCATAGGGATTTTGTGAGCAAACAACTTATGGGAACAAAAATCAACTAGCATAGGAAGGCAAAACAATCATAACTTCAAGATTTTAAGCACATAGAGAGGAAACTTGATATTACTGCAATTCCTACAAGCATATATTCCTCCCTCATAATAATTTTCAGTAGCATCATGAATGAATTCAACAATATAACCATCACATAAAGTATTCTTTTCATGATCTACTTGCATAAATTTTTTACTACTCTCCGCATAAGCAAATTTATTCTCATTCGGAATAGTGGGAGTATCATAAGAGACTTGAATACTATAAACATTAAAAGAGTAATGTTGAGAAAAAGGGTAATCATAATCATGACAAGTTTTAATACAATCATCACTACTTTTTTATAGCATAAGTGTCATCACAATAATCATCATAAATAGGAGGCATGCTATCATCATAATAAATTTGCTCATCAAAACTTGGGAGGCTAAAAATATCATCTTCATAAATCATAGCATCCCTAAGCTTGGGACAAACATTAATTGCAGCAAATATATTCTTAAACATGTCATTCTCATAAAACATAGCATCCCCAAGCTTGGGCCCTTTCATATCATAAGCATAATCACTCTCATCATTAATAGTATGGATAGCACCAATAGTATATCAATTATCATCATAACAATGAGTAATAGGAGCAACATCACTTGAGAGGGATACCTTTCTACCTTTGCTTCTCCGTCTTTTATTTTTCTTCTTCACATCATGTGTGGGTTTAACCCTCTTTTTTTAGCTCCTTATTAATGAGATTGGTTGAATAGAAGGCTCCTCCTTGTTACCTGATTCATCATAAGAAATAATAGGAGGATATTGGGAAGCCTCTTCCCTTTCATTAGTATTCTCTTCATCTTCTATTTGTTTTCTTTTCTTTGTAATTGGCAATATAAGGATTTTCAATGCAATTCACCGCACAATACATATAAATTTCTTCTAGATCAATATCGAGGAATTTCGCAAGGTTATATTCTGGAATATGCTTAGTTATACGTTTCATTTCTTCATAACTCAAAAGCAAACTAAGTTCGTTATGATGTGCAAGGGAAATCAAATCATCACAATTTTTTGACACCATGCGATCATGAAACAATTTGTATTGGAGATTTAAATGACCACGTTCATTGCAAAGTTCACAAGTATGGCAAAGAAATTTTAAATTTTCAGCACAAACATCTAGCCTGTCTTGCAACCATTTAGTTTCTAAATACTTATGCCTCTTGCAAAATCTATCTTCCCTATTTGGTGTGTACTTTCAAACTCTATGCACTCCACAAAAGTTGACATGCTTATAAGAGACATTTTCATCATGACTAGTGCAATCATCATTAGTACTATGGACATTCAAGGATTTTGTACTAACAACATTGCAATCATGCTCATCATTCAAAGATTTAGTGCCAAACATTCTAATGCATTCTTGCTCTAGCAATTGAGCACAATTATCGGAATCCTTATTCTCATGAAAGATATTAAAAAGATGAAGCATATGAGGCACCCTCAATTCCACTTTTTTGTAGTTTTCTTTTATAGACTAAACTAGTGATAAAACAAGAAACTAAAAGATTCCATTGCAAGATCTAAATATATACCTTCAAGCACTCACCTCCCCGGCAACGGCGCCAGAAAAGAGCTTGATATCTACTACGCAACCTTCTTGTTGTAGAGGTTGTTGGGCCTCCAAGTGGAGAGGTTTGTAGGACAGTAGCAAATTTCCCTCAAGTGGATGACCTAAGGTTTATCAATCCGTGGGAGACGTAGGATGAAGATGGTCTCTCTCAAACAACCCTGCAACCATATAACAAAGAGTCTCTTGTGTCCCCAACACACCCAATACAATGGTAAATTGTATAGGTGCACTAGTTCGGCGAAGAGATGGTGATACAAGTGCAATATGGATGGTAGATATGGGTTTTTGTAATCTAAAAATATAAAAACAGCAAGGTAACTAATGATAAAAGTGAGCACAAACGATACTGCAATGTGTTGAAACAAGGCCTAGGGTTCATACTTTCACTAGTGCAAGTTCTCTCAACAATAATAACATAATTGGATCATATAACTATCCCTCAACATGCAACAAAGAGTCACTCCAAAGTCACTAATAGCGGAGAACAAACGGAGAGATTATTGTAGGGTACGAAACCACCTCAAAGTTATTCTTTCGGATCGATCTATTCAGGAGTTCGTACTAGAATAACACCTTAAGACGCATATCAACCAAAACCCTAATGTCACCTAGATACTCCAATGTCACCTCAAGTATCCATGGGTATGATTATACGATATGCATCACACAATGTCAGATTCATCTATTCAAACCAACACAAAGTACTTCAAAGAGTGCCCCAAAGTTTCTACCGGAGATTCAAGACAAAAATGTGTGCCATCCCCTATGCATAAGTTCACAATGTTACGGAACCTGCAAGTTGATCACCAAAACATACATCAAGTGGATCACGTGAATATCCCATTGTCACCACAGATAAGCACATGCAAGACATACATCAAGTATTCTCAAATCCTTAAAGACTCAATCCGATAAGATAACTTCAAAGGGAAAACTCAATCCATTACAAGAGAGTAGAGGGGGAGAAACATCATAAGATCCAACAATAATAGCAAAGCTCGTGGTACATCAAGATCGTGCCATATCAAGAACACGAGAGAGAGATCAAACACATAGCTACTGGTACATACCCGCAGCCCCGAGGGTGAACTACGCCCTCCTCGTCATGGAGAGCGCCGGGATGATGAAGATGGCCACCGGTGATGGATCCCCCCCGTGAGGTGCCGAACAGGTCCCAATTGGTTTTGGTGGCTACAGAGGCTTGCGGCGGCGGAACTCCCGATCTATTGTGTTCCTCGACGTTTTTAGGGTATATGGACATATATAGGCGAAAGAAGTCGGTCAGGGGAGCCACGAGGGGCCCACGAGGGTGGGGGGCGCGCCCAGAGGGGTAGGGAGTGCCTCCCTGTCTCGTGGCTTCCTCGAAGCTTCCCTAACGTCTACTCCTAGTCTCCTGGATTGCTTCCGTTCCAAAAATAACTCTCCCAAAGGTTTCATTCCGTTTGGACTCCGTTTGATATTCCTTTTCTTCGAAACACTGAAATAGGCAAGAATCTGAAACAAGAGTTGTACAAAATAACATATTCTTCGACTTTGAACTCACGCTTTTGGATTCTTTTATCATGCCATCTTTTAACTTTTTCTTTAAATAATTTTCCATTTTCATAAGCTTGGGTTCTCCATTCATCTAATGAGCTAATATCAAGTAACCTCTTTTCACTGAATAGTTTGAAATCATAATTGAGTTCTTTGATTGCCCAATATGCCTTATGTTCTAACTCAAGAGGCAAATGACAAGCTTTTCCATATACCATTTTATAAGGAGACATACCCATAGGATTTTTATATGCTGTCCTATAAGCCCAAAGTGCATCATCTAATTTCTTAGACCAATTCTTTTGGGACCTATTAACACTCTTTTGCAAAATTAGTTTTATTTATCTATTGCTAAGTTCAACTTGACCACTAGACTAAGGATGATAGGGTGGTGCAATTCTATGGCTAACATCATACTTGGCAAGCATTTTACGGAAAGCACCATGAATAAAGTGTGAACCACCATCAGTCATTAAATATCTAGGGACTCCAAACCTTGTGAAAATAACTTCCTTAAGCATTTTAATAGAGGTGTTGTGATAAGCACTACTGGTTGGATAGCTTCTACCCATTTAGTAACATAATCAACAACAACCAAGATATGTGTATACCCATTAGAGGAAGGAAAAAGGCCCATGTAATCAAATCCCCAAACATCAAATGGTTCAACAACAAGTGAATAATTCATAGGCATTTCTTAACGCTTACCGATATTACCTATTCTTTGGCATTCATCACAAGATAAGACGAACTTACGGGCATCCTTGAAGAGAGTAGGCCAATAAAATCCAGATTGAAATACCTTATGAGCAGTTCTATCTCTAGCATGATGCACTCCATAAGCTTCAGAGTGACATCTCTGTAGGATTTGTCCCTGTCCATGCTCAGGTACACAACGTCTAATAATACCATCTACTCCTTCTTTGTAAAGATGTGGGTCATCCCAAAAGTAATGTCTTAAATCATAGAAGAATTTTTTCTTTTGTTGGTATGTAAAGCTAGGTGGTAATATTTAGCAACAATGTAATTAGCATAATCAGCATACCACGGAGTGTTATTAGAAACATTTATTGCCCCTAACTGCTCATCAGGAAAACTATCATCAATAGGTAGTGGATCATCAAGCACATTTTCAAGTCTAGACAAGTTATCAGCTACGGGGTTCTCAGCTCCTTTCCTATCAGTGATATGTAAATCAAATTCTTGTAGCGAGTGAACCCATCAAATAAGTCTAGGTTTAGCATCTTTCTTTTCCATAACATATTTAATAGCAGCATGATCAGTGTGAACAATCACTTTTGAATCAACAATATAAGATCTAAATTTATCACAAGCAAACACCACTGCTAAGAATTCTTTTTCAGTAGTTGCATGATTTCTTTGAGCACTGTCTAGAGTTTTACTAGCATAATGAATAACATTTAGTTTCTTATCAACTCTTTGTCCTAGAACAACACCAACAACATAATCACTAGCATCACACATAATTTCAAAAGGCAGGTTCCAATCAGGTGGTTCAACAATAGGTGCAGAAATTAAGGCTTTCTTGGGTGTTTCAAAGGCTTCTAAACAATCATCATCAAAAACAAAAGGAACTTCCTGTTGAAAAAGGTTTGTAAGAGGGCTAGAAATTTTAGAAAAGTCTTAGAGAAATCTCCTATAGAAACCAGCATGACCTAGGAAACTACGAATACCTTTGATATCTTTAGGACATGGCATTTTCTCAATTGCATCAACCTTAGCTTCGTCCACCTCAATACCTCTTTCAGAAATTTTATGACCCAAGACAATACCTTCATTAACCATAAAGTGGCACTTCTCCCAATTCAAGACAAGATTTGTTTGTCCACATCTCTGCAAAACTCGATCAAGATTGCTTAAACAATCATCAAAAGACTTCCCATAAACATAGAAGATGACACTAGATGCAATAAAACACATAGGTATGAAAAACATGGTCAAAGTGAACTTGCCTGGTATGTTGATGAAGATATAAACGCTCTCGGAAACTTGATAAGACTATTCGTCACTCCGATGTAAATCTATATAGTCAACATAGCATTCATATAAGCAACATCCTAGCAAACAATTCTAACACTCATAATAAAAATCAACAAATAAAATGCAAATCACAAAGAACACAAAATAAAATAAAATAAAAAAAACCACTGAAAACTACACAAGAAAACTGCTAAAGAAAATTCTATGACATAACCCAAAAATAGTTTTTCCTAAGTAAAACTTAACAATAATTAAAACACTAAACTAATAAATTAACAGAAAATACAAAGTAAAACAAGTAAGTTAACAGAAGGTATTTTTCATAAAATTTTATTTGCAAAAAGAAACAAATAAAAAGCTTTTATGAAACACTAACTATGACCTAAACAAGTTTTCATACAAAACTAAGTAAAATAAAATTTTAAAATAAAAACAAAATTTTCTTTTGTTTACTAACAGAAACAAAACTAAATTTTTAAGAGTGACAAAAATAAATAATTTGAAACTAATAAAAACAATAAAGAAAAGACTGAAACAAAACTATAACTAAAACAGTACTGTTTTGCTAGAAACTTAATTTAAAATAAACTAAAAATAAATCACTATATGACTGGATAGAAAAACAATAACAAAACCGTAGCAAAAAGAATCAATCAAAAATATTTTATAAAACTCAAGATACAACCAAAATAGTGATTTGAACAAATTTCATAAAACTTAAAATTTAAACTACTCAAACTTGATAACTAAAGATACAAACAGAAACTGCAAGAAATTTTGAATCTAATGCAAAAAGAATCGCTCAATTTGGATAAACACACTAAAAGATATAAGCAATCTAAGATTGAAACATTTTCTGTTTTTAAAACAGAAACGAAAATAATTTAAAAAAAAACACCCGGGCACTAGCTACGTAGCGGGCTGTGGCTGTAACTGGGCCTACGGGGTGTGCGTTCTTTAACTAAACTACGGTCGGCCGTATTATCACTAAAACATACATGTGTGTTTAATAAAATAAGCCGGCGAACCGGTCTGGTCTAAACCGACGTAAACCGACTAATAGAACCGATCTACTAAAACCGATCCAACCGATCTAAACAAAAACCTATCTAAAAAAAAACCAAAACACATTTTTTTTCTTAACTGAACGAACAGAGCTCGTTGGTATAGAGAAGAATCAACGTACGTTGGGGCGATGGGGCGACTCGGCTCCGGCGGTTCCGGTGGTCGGGGGCAGCGGCGGAGGTGTCGAGTAGATGCGGTGGTGAGTCGCGGTGCCGGGGTGGCGACGGAGTAACTTGGGAACGTCGGACGGCTGCGGGTGAGGTGACGAAACTCGGTGCTCCGGGTGCTCCGACGAAGACAACGAGTTTGGTATGGCCTCTGTAGATGGAGAGGGGATGCAAGACCTTGTCAAAACGAAACTAGGGATCGATAGTCGTCGAAACACAAAAGAAGAAGACTCGGGATGGCTCACCGGAGTGGGAAAATGGCGATGAACTGCAGTGTCTTCGGCCAGATTGGAACGACAAGTACGAGCTATAGGGGTGGACTTGGTGAGGGGTTTCGAAAGGAATCGGTATAAAGGGGTCGTGCCTATTTATAGGACATATTTCTTGGGCGAGGGGAAGGCTAGAGATAGGGTTTCCACAAAGATTGCACACGGCGGCTGCGTGTACGTGTACGTGTAGATTTCTGTTCGATCGTGTATTGGGGAAGAAGAATATCTGTGGGCCCGATCATCGGAGAGAGAGTCAACGAGGAAGAGATCCAGTAGGCGAAGGAGGCAGCGGATGGGGAACGCGTCGTTGGGCGCTCGGCCTCCTTTTTTGCTGAGCGCTCGTGCATCGCTCGTCTCGCTGGCTGCGGCAGGCAGCGCTAGCGCTGGATGGGCCGGCTCGCTGGCCTGCTCGCTGGCCTGGCTGCGCAGTTTTCTTTCTATATAAAAACGCTTTTCTTTTTTTTTCACAGAAACAAAATAGAAATAAACCAAAAAAAATAAAACTATTATATAGGCATATAATATATCAATAAAAAATCATAAAAGATTTCCTAACACTTGAACATATTTCCAGATGCAAATAAAATTCACAAAAAGTCACAAAAATTCAAACATTGATCTTTGTTGCAATATAACCCAATAAAATTAACTTTTTTAAAAATACCACAATGATTTCAAATTTTATTTTCTCCTAACTTTCCATTGAAGGGAATCATTTTACCCTTATTTACATTTATTTATTTTAGGAGAAAAATAATTTGAATGAAATCCAAATAATTCCAAATTTGAAAGGAGTTTCAAATGACTTTCAACTTGATTCTTTTTAACTTCCAACTCATATTTCATATAATTGAAGAATTCATTTTATTTTCTCTCCTGAAAATCATTGAGTTGCATAAAGTTTCAAATTTTAAATATTTTCAGATGGAATTCAAATCTTTTCAAAACCTTTTCGTTTCAAATGGAAGAAGTCATGTCATCTTCACTCTAGCGTTTTGTGATGAAATGAATTTGAATTCCTGAGGATCAAAATGCAAGGTTGAAAGTTTGGGAAAGTCATTTCATTCCCTCTCATTCAACTTTCAAAAGTTTCAATTTCACTCACTTTCAGTCAATCAATCAAACAAACAAACATAATAATTTATTTAATATAACATTCCAAAAATTTATATTTTTGGGATGTTACAAACCTACCACACTTAAAATGAATCTCGTCCTCGAGATTCGAAGTGGCTAGCAAGAGAAGGTTAGGGTTTGGGGGTCTTCCAGCAAATCCATCGATCGGAATGGTCTAGTGTGCTACCACATTTAAAACAAGGTTACGGTTCCAATAAACTCAGATACTTCCTCTGGAGTGCCGACAATATATGTCTCTTCACATATCTTACAATAGCTCCTTCATTAACGCTCTTCTGTCAGAAGCATAGCGTTTTCCTCAAAATCTTGGGTCGGTTCGTCAAAGTTGAAGTTCGTCCGAGACTGGATCTTCTGATAGGTCTGCGTCCATTCTAGACAACTATCGAAATACTCATGGTGGTCTACCATTAATGGTTTCTGCAGAAAAAGGGCCTTGGCTTATTTCTCACCGTATAATCTACGATTGGCAACAGCTGCCATGTACATGGGTTTATCATCATACCATTCTAAGGCTTAAGCAAGGCTTCAACAAGCGTCGTCACTTTACTATGGGTAAGTCTCTCAGATTTACCATTCCAAATATCAAGAGCAAATGATAAGAGTAAGTCGGTATGGTGATCAATCCATTCCGCACCCAGATCATTACCGTGTATAAGGTTTAGCGAATCTCGCAATTCTACACTCGGGCATTCTCACAAGCATTGCAGAATTTCTCTTGTCCACGAACTGGGTTCGGATTTATCCATTAATTTTCCAAGCTGAACAAAACATCTATCGTTTCTTCACAACTCTCGGGTTTTTGCGTAACCTCCTACGAAACGTATGCTGATTGAATCACCGATTCTTCCAAATTTCTTCCTTCATCAAGGTTACATCTGTTCCTTTTCAAATCCTGGGCCTGTGGGTTATGGCCCACTTCAACACTAGTGCAGCTTTAACTCATCCTTGGAGTAACTCTCTTGTTCCATATTACACCTCCTTTAAATCCAGTGGTACTCTGTTTCTTCATACCATCATATCAAAAGCAAAACTCCAACCATTTTTTTCCTTCGAACTACAGTCCGTGGAATATATATTTTCTTATCCATTAGTCTAGTCTTCTTCACAGGGTACTACCACCCTTAAAATGAAATTCGCAAATCCATCCATAGACCATATTTCTCATATCCTCAAAAATGGTCAAAATCTTTGTTCACAGAGTAACAACTCAAAAAAAAAAAACAATCCACGTATGAAATCATGACACATTAACTTTATTGATTTCACGGATTCATTACAATCTCTGAGCACTCATTACATAACTCAACTCATCAAACTCATGAAAATGAAATTGTTTTCTACTACTCTTGTTTCCAATATCAAAATTCCAACTACTCAACTCCAGCTTTCATCTTGTCGGGACATTTAGTAGCATAATGTCCTGCTTCCTTGCAATGAAAACACATAACTTTCGGTAAGTCTTTGGGCTTCTTGGAGATGGTGCCTGCTCCTTGAGTTCCTTGCTTCCTTTCAAGACAATGATTGGCATAATGCCCGACGTCCTTACATTCAAAACAGGTAATATGACTCTTGTCCCTCTTTGCAGAAATTGGGTTGTTCTGAGGGTGTCTTTGTTTTCTCTTCCGGGGTTTCTTCGTTCTGATCAAACCTTTTATTCCTGTGGATCAAACTCTATTGCTTCGCCGGGAAGTATCCAGATACTCTTTTCTTTCCTTGGTGCAATCTGTGAAAATGTCCTTCTTCTCCACATGAATAGCAGGCATTGGAGTAAAATCTGTTGAGGCCTTCTCCATCAGGGTCTTCAACACATTCCTTCATCACAGGTTCTTTCATAACTTCTCGGAGGGCTTCTTTCATTCCTTCTTCCTGCTCCTGAATAGTTTGTTGCACCATGGGGTAAATGTGACACTGAGTCGGGTAGTGGGTGGTTCCTTCACACAAGAAACAAGTCACCTGACTAGTTGGGCATTCCTCAGCTGGGTGTTTCTCCTCACAATGAGGGCATCCATCCTTGTGTTCCTCCTGGGTGTGTCCTATTTCTCCGCAAATCTGCAGACACAAGGTTTATTTCTTGGTGTATCATGGTGCTTCCGGATAAGACGAGATCTTGTCAGAGTCTTCTTGAATTCTTCCCAAGTCTTTGCTCCATTCCATCCCTGTATAGCTTGATGCATCTGCCACCATGTTGCAGCACTTCCTTCAAAGTACTGAAGAGCGTAAGATACTTCATTCTTCCTTGAAACCAAATTGCTCCCGAAGTGATTCTCCATGTTCCGAGTCCATAGCTCTGCCTCCGGCTGGGTTTTCGGTCCAGAGAATATCAGTCCAACTTCCTTTATCATCTATGGGGTCCAAAAGTTTTGGGATGAGATATGAGAGAGGTGGGGAGGGATACACACAATACAAACAATAGTTTTTGAAGAAACGGGTTTTACTTTGTGGCTGTCGGAAAAACATCAAACAAATGATAGCTCACGAATCGTCGCATCTAACGTAGGTGTACAACAGGGGTTTGGTCTCTAAAGGTCAAATAATTCTTCAGGAACTTCAAATTCTTCAAGTCTTCAGAGTCTTCAATTATTGCAGCTGCAATTCTTCCAACGCATGGTGAAATCCTCTTTACTCTGAAATGGCCATCAGTTGTCCGATATCTTTAATTCTTGAAGTGACTTCAGTTGATCTTTCGTGTGGTCAAAAGGGAAAGGTGTATATTCTAACTATTTGAGGTCAGAGGGACTATTTGATAAAATCAGAAAAGACGAGAAGTAAAGGATCCTTTTGAAAATAAAGTTTTTTGAGACATCCTATCCTAGGGGCTTTCCGATTTCTAGGGTCACGTCCTACAGTCAACATGTGCTCGATACCATATCAGAACGACCCAACCTCACACGGTCAAGCCTCGTGTATCCGTGCCATCCTCGGATCAAGTATCTTCGGCACACACAAGACATCAATGTATATATCAAAGTGCAATCACATGTATAAATAACGTAAAACTGATATATACCTCATAAGTCTCGTGAAACAAGTAATCGGTGTGGAGTCCCATCAACGCCATCGGCAGGTTGAGTGTAGACCGTAACCCTGTATCGTAACTCTTACTCGTCAAAGAAAATCCTGCAACATGATACGTTGCAGCCGTGTAGGTCAGTACATTGAATGTACCGGCAAGATCACTGTAAGAAAGACAGATGATATAACTATTCTATATGCAATATGGCTTTGTGGCTTTGGGTCTGAGTTTTGTTTGCGTAAAAGCTGGTTTTATTTTCCCTACAACAAAGGAATATCAGGAGTCTGTATTATGGAGTTTTCTATCATGACATGGTTCCGCCAACCGATGTATCATAGCCCAAAATCATCATAGGTAGCCAACAATTAAGTTATCAATCCGGTGTTGAGAGTTCCGAGATAGATCCAAGTCCAGATGCTCAAATTGTCCGTAACCGGGGACACGGCTAATCGATTAGGTTTTAACCCTCTGCAGAGGTTTGTACACTTTACCCGCAAGATTCGATCACTCTTTTTACGTTCTCGCACTTCAGGGTGTTTGAGAACAAGATGACCGAAACATGATCTTCCAAAGAGTTCCTCTGACCACTGTCCGGTGCTCATCCAATCCTACCGTAGTTCTACATCTGCTAGCACCGTCCCAGCCAGATTCACCACTAAGGTCAACCAAGCCGAGCCCATAGTGACTTGCGGTTGCATGTAAGCTTCGGGCATGAAGTATTCTTCCGTCTCTTTGAGTCTGGGTGAAGCTTTCCGCAAGATGTCATGGCGCTTCTCCATGCATCCCGCCAACAACTGGTTTCTCCAGGTGCCCGTCAACCGTCCTTCACCCAAGAGTGTGTATTGAATTCTTGTCTCGAGTCTTGAAGTCTTGAGGCCTTGAAGATGCAGTCCTTGCAGATTCCATCATGGAGTTGTCGTCATTGACGTAGATCCTCCATTCTCACACCACTCCGAGCACTCATTCCAACCCCGTCTACTATAGTGTAGCATTAAAATAAATAACGTCCGGGCTTGGTAACAGGTGATGGGTTCCTACCTCATGCATACTACTCAACTACAAGGATTCAATATCACTCTTTGGAGGGATTGTTGCAAAGATGACACTAGATGCAATAAAACACATAGGTATGAAAAACATGGTCAAAGTGAACTTGCCTGGTATGTTGATGAAGATATAAACGCTCTCGGAAACTTGATAAGACTATTCGTCACTCCGATGTAAATCTATATAGTCAACATAGCATTCATATAAGCAACATCCTAGCAAACAATTCTAACACTCATAATAAAAATCAACAAATAAAATGCAAATCACAAAGAACACAAAATAAAATAAAATAAAAAAAACACTGAAAACTACACAAGAAAACTGCTAAAGAAAATTCTATGACATAACCCAAAATAGTTTTTCCTAAGTAAAACTTAACAATAATTAAAACACTAAACTAATAAATTAACAGAAAATACAAAGTAAAACAAGTAAGTTAACAGAAGGTATTTTTCATAAAATTTTATTTGCAAAAAGAAACAAATAAAAAGCTTTTATGAAACACTAACTATGACCTAAACAAGTTTTCAGTACAAAACTAAGTAAAATAAAATTTTAAAATAAAACAAAATTTTCTTTTGTTTACTAACAGAAACAAAACTAAATTTTTAAGAGTGACAAAAATAAATAATTTGAAACTAATAAAAACAATAAAGAAAAGACTGAAACAAAACTATAACTAAAACTATACTGTTTTGCTAGAAACTTAATTTAAAATAAACTAAAAATAAATCACTATATGACTGCGGATAGAAAAAACAATAACAAAACCGTAGCAAAAAGAATCAATCAAAAAATATTTTATAAAACTCAAGATACGGCCAAATTAGTGATTTGAACAAATTTCATAAAACTCAAAATTTAAACTACTCAAACTTGATAACTAAAGACACAAACAGAAACTGCAAGAAATTTTGAATCTAATGCAAAAAGAATCGCTCAATTTGGATAAACACACTAAAAGATATAAGCAATCTAAGATTGAAACATTTTCTGTTTTTAAAACAGAAACGAAAATAATTTAAAAAAAAAACACCCGGGCACTAGCTACATAGCGGGCTGTAACTGGGCCTACGGGGTGTGCGTTCTGTAACTAAACTACGGTCGGCCGTATTATCACTAAAACATACATGTGTGTTTAATAAAATAAGCCGGCGAACCGGTCCGGTCTAAACCGACGTAAACCGACTAATAGAACCGATCTACTAAAACCGATCCAACCGATCTAAACAAAAACCTATCTAAAAAAACCAAAACAAATTTTTTTTCTTAACTGAACGAACAGAGCTCGTAGGTACAGAGAAGAATCAACGTACGTTGGGGCGATGGGGCGACTCGGCTCCGGCGGTTCCGGTGGTCGGGGGCAGCGGCGGAGGTGTCGAGTAGATGCGGTGGTGAGTCGCAGTGCCGGGGTGGCGACGGAGTAACTTGGGAACGTCGGACGGCTGCGGGGTGAGGTGACGAAACTCGGTGCTCCGGGTGCTCCGACGAAGACAACGAGTTTGGTATGGCCTCTGTAGATGGAGAGGGGATGCAAGACCTTGTCAAAACGAAACTAGGGATCGATAGTCGTCGAAACACAAGAAGAAGACTCGGGATGGCTCACCGGAGTGGGAAAATGGCGATGAACTGCAGCGTCTTCGGCCAGATTGGAACGACAAGTACGAGCTATAGGGGTGGACTTGGCGAGGGGTTTCGAAAGGAATCGGTATAAAGGGGTCGTGCCTATTTATAGGACATATTTCTTGGGCGAGGGGAAGGCTAGAGATAGGGTTTCCACAAAGATTGCACACGGCGGCTGCGTGTACATGTACGTGTAGATTTCTGTTCCGATACGTGTATTGGGGAAGAAGAATATACGCGGGGCCCAGTCATCAGGAGAGAGTCAACGAGGGAAGAGATCCAGGCGGGCGAAGGGAGGCAGCAGATGGGGGAACGTGCGCTGGGCGCTCGGCCTCCTTTTTTTTGCCTGAGCGCTCGTGCATCGCTCGTCTCGCTGGCTGCGGCAGGCAGCGCTAAGCGCTGGATGGGCGGCTCGCTGGCACGCTTTCGGCTGGCTGGCTGCGCAGTTTTCTTTCTATATAAAAACGCTTTTCTTTTTTTTCACAGAAACAAAATAGAAATAAACCAAAGAAAATAAAACTATTATATAGGCATATAATATATCAATAAAAAATCATAAAAAGATTTCCTAACACTTGAACATATTTCCAGATGCAATTAAAATTCACAAGAAGTCACAAAAATTCAAACATTGATTTGTTGCAATATAACCCAATAAAATTAACTTTTTAAAAAATACCACAATGATTTCAAATTTTATTTTCTCCTAACTTTCCATTGAAGGGAATCATTTTACCCTTATTTACATTTATTTATTTTAGGAGAAAAATAATTTGAATGAAATCCAAATAATTCCAAATTGGAAAGGGAGTTTCAAATGACTTTCAACTTGATTCTTTTTAACTTCCAACTCATATTTCATATAATTGAAGAATTCATTTTATCTTCTCTCCTGAAAATCATTGAGTTGCATAAAGTTTCAAATTTGAAATATTTTCGGATGGAATTCAAATCTTTTCAAAACCTTTTCGTTTCAAATGGAAGAAGTCATGTCATCTTCACTCTAGCGTTTTGTGATGAAATGAATTTGAATTCCTGAGGATCAAATTGCAAGGTTGAAAGTTTGGGAAAGTCATTTCATTCCCTCTCATTCAACTTTCAGAAGTTTCAATTTCACTCACTTTCAGTCAATCAATCAAACAAACAAACATAATAATTTATTTAATATAACATTCCAAAAATTTATATTTTTGGGATGTTACACCTAGTTGCTTTATTTAATTTTCTGAAATCAATTACCATTCTATAGCCCGTAACAATTCTTTGTGGAATAAGTTCATTCTTATCATTAGGAACAACAGTAATACCTCCTTTCTTAGGGACACAATGAACATGACTTACCCATCTACTATCAGCTATAGGATATATTATACCTGCTTCCAGAAGTTTTAATATTTCCGTTCTTACCACTTCTTTCATCTTCGGATTTAACCGACGTTGGTGATCAACAACGGGTTTAGCATCAGGTTCCATATTAATCTTGTGCTGACATAGAGTGGGACTAATGCCATTTAAATCATCAAGAGTATACCCAATAGCAGCTCGGTGCTTCCTTAGAACTTTCAATAATCTTTCTTCTTCATGTTCTGAAAGGTTATCACTAATAATAACATGATATATCTTATTTTCATCAAGATAAGCATATTTCAAAGTGTCTGCCAATTGTTTTAATTCAAACACAGGATCGCCTTTAGGTGGAGGAGGACCTCCTAGAGTTTCAATAGGCAAATTGTGTTTAATCAAAGGACTTTCTTCAAAGAAAATCTTATCTATTTCATTTCTTTCATGCATATGTAAATCATTTTCATGGTCTAGCAAATATTGTTCTAAAGGATCAGTAGGAGGCATAGCAATAGAAGCAAAACCAATTATTTCATCCTTACTAGGCAATTATTTTTCATGAAGCTTTCTACTAAACTTGGAAAAATTAAACTCATGAGACTCATCACCAAAACTAACACCGACAGTTTGTTTCTCACAATCTATCTTAGCTTTAACAGTGTTCAAGAAAGGTCTACCAAAGATAATGGGACAAAAGTCGTCTTGTGGGGAACCAAGAACAAGAAAATCAGTAGGGTATTTTATTTTCCCGCACAAGACTACAACATCTCTAACAATCCCAATTGGTGATATAGTGTCTCTATTAGCAAGTTTAATAGTAACATCTATGTCTTCTATCTCTGCGGGTGCTATGTCATTCATAATTTCTTGATATAAGGAATAAGGGATAGCACTCACACTAGCACCTATGTCACATAGACCATGATAACAGTGATCTCCTATTTTAACTGAGACAACAGGCATGCCAACAACAGGTATATGATTATCCTTTTTATCAGGTTTGGCAATTCTAGCAGCTTCTTCACAGAAGTAAATAACATGCCCATCTACATTTTCTTCCAAGAGATCCTTAATCATAGCAACACTAGGTTCTACTTTAGTTTGTTCATCAGGTTTAGGTGTTCTAATATAACTTTTGTTAACCATAGTTGAGATGTTAGCATGTTCCTTTATCCTAACAGGGAAAGGTGGTTTCTCAATATAAGGAGTAGGAGCAACTGGATCAACATTATAAATTATGGGTTCCTCTTTAATTGGTACCAGTTCTTTAATTTCTTCTTTAATAGGTGGGTGATATTTGAACCACTTTTCCTTAGGGAGATCAACATGAGTAGCAAATGATTCACAAAAGTAGGCTACTATCTCAGAGTCAAGTCCATATTTAGTGCTAAACTTTTGAAGAACATCGGTATTCATAAAGGATTTAACACAATCATACTTAAGCTTAATACCCGACTCTTTACCTTCGTCGTGTTCCCAATCTTCAGAGTTGCGTTTAATTCTTTCCAAAAGATCCCGCCGGAATTCAATAGTCTTCTTCATAAAAGAACCGGCACAAGACGTATCAAGCATGGTTTGATCATCACGAGAAAGCCGAGCATAAAAACTCTGAATACTAATTTCTCTTGAGAGCTCATGATTGGGGCATGAATATAACATTGACTTAAGCCTCCCCCAAGCTAGAGTGATAATTTCTCCTTCACGAGGCCAAAAATTAAATATATAATTCCGATAACAATGAACTAGATGCATAGGATAATTTTTTTGGTGGAACTCCAATTTCAATCGATTCCAATTCCAGGATCCAATATCATCGCCTAGCCTATACCATGCCAATGCTTTTCCCTTCAAAGATAAAGGGAAAACCTTTTTGATAACTTCATCTCCGGGTAAACCTGCAAGCTTAAACAATCCACAAATTTGTTCCACATATATCAAGTGCATATCAGGATGTTCGGTTCAATCTCCTACATAAGGATTATCTAGCAGTTGTTCTATCATACCCGAAGGAATTTCATATTCAATATTTTCAGTAGGTGCAGTAGGTTGAGGGGTAGAAAATTGTGGTTCTGGTCGAGGTGAAGACACCCCAAACAAACCCCTCAAAGGATTGTTTTCCATAGTAACAAGTGACAATAAATTTTAGCACACTATATAAATGTTTCCTTACCAAATTCCACTTACCAAAGGCGCTTCACTCCCCGGAAACGATGCCAGAAAATAGCCTTGATGACCCACAAGTATATGGGATCAATTTTAGCTCTTTTTGATAAGTAAGAGTGTCGAACCCAACGAGGAGCAGAAGGAAATGACAAGTAGTTTTCAGCAAGGTAATGTCTGCAAGTGCTAAAATTATAAGTATCATAGTAGTTTGATAGAAAGGTAATTTGTAACGAGCAAGTAACGATAGTAGTGACAAAAGTGCTGCAAGGTAGCCCAATCCTTTTGAGGCAAAGGACATGCCAAAACGGTCTCTTATGATAAGCAAAGCGTTCTTGAGGGTACACGGGAATTTCATCTAGTCACTTTCACCATGTTGATTCGATGGCAGTTCCTTACCTCCCCTCGTAGTAGAGGGATAGATCTTGGTTTTGTCGTCTTTTAGATTCCTCATAGTGATCACCAAATATAAATCCCAAGTGACTCAGAGAATAGAGATATGCTCCCCGGCAACAGCGCCAGAAAAAGGTCTTGATAACCCACAAGTATAGGGGATCGCAAGAGTTTTCAAGGGTAGAGTATTCAACCCAAATTTATTGACTCGACACAAGGGGAGCCAAAGAATATTCTCAAGTATTAGCAACTGAGTTGTCAATTCAACCACACCTGAAAGACTTAATATCTGCAGCAAAGTATTTAGTAGCAAAGTAGTATGGGAGTAACGGTAAGAGTGGCAAAAGCAATAGTAGCAACGAAAAAGTAACTTAGCAAAGATCAATATGAAACGAGCTCGTAGGCAATGGATCAATGATGGATAATTATGTCGGATGGCATTCATCATGCAACGGTTATAACATAGGGTGACACAGAACTAGCTCCAGTTCATCAATATAATGTAGGCATGTATTCTGAATATAGTCATACGTGCTTATGGAAAAGAACTTGCATAACATCTTTTATCCTACCCTCCCGTGGCAGTGGGTCCTATTGGAAACTAAGGTATATTAAGGTCTCCTTTTAATAGAGTACCGGACCAAAGCATTAGCACTTAGTGAATACATGAACTCCTCAAACTACGGTCATCGCCGAGAGTGGTCCTGACTATTGTCACTCCGGGGTTGCTGGGTCATAACACGTAGTAGGTGACTATTGACTTGCAAGATAGAATCAAGAACACAAATATATTCATGAAAACATAATAGGTTTAGATCTGAAATCATGGCACTCGGGCCCTAGTGACAAGCATTAGGCATAGCAAAGTCATATCAACATCAATCTTAGAACATATATAGTGGATACTAGGGATCAAACCCTAACAATACTAACTCGATTACATGGTAAATCTCATCCAATGAATCACGATCCATCAAGCCTACGATGGATTACTCATGCACGGCGGTGAGCATCATGAAATTGGTTATGGAGGATGGTTGATGATGACGATGGCGACGGATTCCCCTCTCTGGAGCCCCGAACGGACTCCAGATCTGCCCTCCCAAGGAAGAACATGGCTTGGCGGTGGCTCCGTACCGTAAAACATGATGAATCCTTCTCCCTGATTTTTTTTCTCCCCGAGCGTGAATATATGGAATTGGAGTTGAGGTCGGTGGAGGTCCAGGGGCCTCACAAGGTCGGAGGGCGCGCCCCAGGTGGGTGGGCGCGCCCCCCCACCCTTGTGGCCAGGGTGTGGCCCCTGACGACCCACAAGTATATGGGATCAATTATAGCTCTTTTCGATAAGTAAGAGTGTCGAACCCAACGAGGAGCAGAAGGAAATGACAAGTGGTTTTCAGCAAGGTAATGTCTGCAAGTGCTGAAATTATAAGTACCAGAGTAGTTTGATAGCAAGGTAATTTGTAATGAGCAAGTAATGATAGTAGTAACAAAAGTGCAGCAAGGTAGCCTAATCCTTTTGAGGTAAAGGACAGGCCAAAACGGTCTCTTATGATAAGCAAAGCGTTCTTGAGGGCACACAGGAATTTCATCTAGTCACTTTCACCATGTTGATTCAATTTGTGTTCGCTACTTTGATAATTTGATATGTGGGTGGACCGGTGCTTAGGTGCTTTTCTTACTTGAACAAGTCTCCTACTTATGATTAACCCTCTCGCAAGCATCCGCAACTACGAGAAAAGTATTAATTAATTTTAACCATAGCATTAAACTTTTGGATCCAATCGGTCCCTTACGGAATAGCGCATAAACTGGGGTTTAAGCTTCTGTCACTCTCGCAACCCATCATCTACTCCGCAATGCATTCCCTTAGGCCCAAATATGGTGAAGTGTCATGTAGTCGACGTTCACATGACACCACTAAGGGAATCACAACATACATACTATCAAAATATCAAACAGATATCAAGTTCACATGATTACTTGCAACATGATTTCTCTCGTGACCCCAAGAACAAAAGTAACTACTCAGAAATGATAATCATGCTCAAGATCAGAGGGATATTAAATAGCATATTGGATCTGAACATATAATCTTCCACCAAATAAACCAATAGTAATCAACTACAAGATGTAATCAACACTACTAGTCACCCACAAGCACCAATCTATAGTTTCGGTAACAAGATTGAACACAAGAGATGAACTAGGGTTTGAGATGAGATGGTGTTGTTGAAGATTTTGATGGAGATGGCCCTCCCCAAGATGGGAGAGTTGTTGGAGATGATTATGATGATGATTCCCCCCTCCTGGAGGGAAGTTCCCCCAGCGGAATCGCTCCGCCGGAGGGCAAAAGTGCTCCTGCGCAAGTTCCGCCTTGAGACGGCGACACTCTTTCCCGAAAGTCCTCTCCTTATTTTTTCTAGGTCAAAATGACCTATATACTAGAAGATGGGCACCGGAGGTGGGCCTGGGTGAGCACAACCCACCAGGGCGCGCCCAGGTGGGTTGTGCCCACCTGGTGGGCCCCCTCTGGTACTTATTTGCTCCAATATTCTTAAAATATTCCATAAAAATTCTCCGTGAAGTTTCAGCTTGTTTGGAGTTGTGCAGAATAGGTAGCCTGACATAGCTTTTCCAGATCCAGATTTCCAGCTGCCGGAATTCTCCCTCTTTGTGTGTACCTTGCATATTATGAGAGAAAAGGCATTAGAATTACTCCAAAAAGCATTATTATGGACAAAAACATCATAAATAATAGTAGGAAAACATGATGCAAAATGGATGTATCAGCCCCCTCCACTTGTTTCTTTCGTGAATATTTTTTATTAATTCCAAAAATCATCTCCGTGAAGTTTCAGGTCATTCCAAGAACTTTTATTTCTGCACAATAATAACACCATGGCAATTCTGTTGAAAACAACGTCAGTCCGGGTTAGTTCCATTCAAATCATGAAAATTAGAGTCCAAAACAAGGGCAAATGAGTTTGGAAAAGTAGATACGATGGGGACGTATTAGTGACCCTAGAAACTGGAAAGCCCTAGGAAAGGATATCTCTATAACTTTATTTTCAAAAGATCCTTTACTTCTCATCCTTTTATGATTTTATCAAATAGTCCCTCTTACCTCAAATAGTTAGAATAGACCCCTTTCCCTTTTGACCACATGGAGAATCAAGTGAGGACCACCTCAGAGTACAAGGATTGAAGCTACAACAATCGAAGACTCCAAAGACCCTGAAGAATCCCAATATTTATATGACCTATAGAAGACCAAACCCCTGTTAAATACCCACGTTAGATGAGATGATTTGTGAGCTGTCATTTTGTGATGTTTTTCTGACATAAAAAATCAAACCTATTTTTAAAACTAGATTCTTTGTATGGGTATCTTTCTCTCTATCTTATCTCATCCCAAAACCCTTGGACCCAACATATGATGAATGAAGATGGACTCGTATTTCCTGGATCAATGACTCAGCTGGAGGTAGAACGGTGGATACAGAACATGGAAGATCACATGAAGGAATACGATGCTGAAAGAGAGTATATGGTTCCATGCACCCTATAGTACTTCACACAAGGGGCTGCAACATGGTGGAAGATGCACCAAACTATACAAGGATGGAATGGAGCAAAAACCTGGGAGGAATTCAAGATAACTCTGCTAAGATCTCATCTTATCCAGAAGTCCTATGACACCATAATGAAGAAGCCTTGTGCATGCAAGATCTGTGGAGAAATAGGACACCCATGAAGAATGCAAGGATGGATGCCCTCATTGTGAAGGAAATCACCCAACTGATGAATGCCCGACCTGGCAGGTTACTTGCTTCCTGTGTGAAGGAATTATGCACTACCCTGCTCATTGTCACATTTACCCCAAGGTATAGCAAATCACCCGACAATAGAAAGAAGGAATGAAAGAAGCCCTCTGGAACCAACTGGAAGTACCTATGATGAAGGAAGAAGTTAAAGATACACCTGAAGACAAACCAACAAAACAGTACACCAAGCCATGTTATTCCTATGGAGAAGGACATGTCTCTCAGAATTTCCTGAAGGAGTGTAAAGAGTATCTCGGAGAGTTCTAGACACTCGAGTTTGAAGAACTTCTATTTTCAGGTCATTTTTATTGCACGGAAAATTTAGAAAACAGGAAAATCATGGCATTTCTACTTTCTTAACTTTAAATAACAGAGAGTAAATAAGGGGTACAGTAGGTTGTGCTTGCTAAATTCATCGACCACATGCCCCTAAAAAGAATCCATTAATAAGGTTGATCAAGTCTTATTAACAAACCATTTTTGAATGACACGAAACGGAAGAATCTCTGTATAACACTAGGTTACCTCAAGAGGGATATGCATCTCCCCAATAATAAGAGTTTCATATTTCTTCTTGATAGTAGGAATAGGGAGTTCAAAACTTCCAATAGTAATTGTTGGAGCTTTTTCAATAACATTAATACCATTCACTTGAAATTGCTTCTTCAGAAAGTGTAGAGTATGCTCATTACCATTGATATGAAAAGTGACCTTGCTTTTGTTGCAATCAATAACAACCTCGGTAGTATTCAAGAAGGGTCTACTAAGGATAATCGACATGTTGTCGTCCTCGGGCATATCAAGTATAACAAAGTCTGTCAAGATAGTAACATTTGCAACTACAACGGGCACGTCCTCACAAATACCGATAGGTATGGCCGTTAATTTATCAGCCATTTGCAATGATATTTTAGTAGGTGTGAGTTTATTCAAATCAAGTCTTCTATATAAAGAAAAAGGCATAACACTAACACCGAATACTAAATCACATAAAGCATTTTTAACATAGTTTCTTTTAATGGAGCATGGTATACTGGGTATTCCAGGATCTCCTAGTTTCCTAGGTACACCATCCCTAAAAGAGTAGTTTGCAAGCATGGTTGAAATTTCATCTTCAGGTATCTTTCTTTTATTAGTGACGATATCTTTCATATACTTTGCATAAGGGGCCATCTTTAAAATATCAGTCAAACTAGTACACAAAAAGAGTGGCCTAAGCATTTTAGCAAAGCGTTCAAATTCTTCTTCATCCTTATTCTTAGACACTTTAGTTGGGAAAGGCGTGGGTTTATGAACCCATGGTTCTCTTTCCTTACCATGTTTTCTAGCAACGAAATCTCTTTTATCGTAACGTTTATTTTAGGAGGTGGGTTATCAAGATCAACAACAATTTCTATTTCAACATCATTATCAGGTTCTTTATCATTGTCTGGTTGAGCATCTACATGAACATCATCATTATCATTATCACTAAGTGAATGTTCATTACCAGATTGTGTTTCAGCATCAGAAATAAAAACATCATTACTATTCTCAGAAGGTTTCTCTACCCCAGGTTCACTAGAAGCATGCAAAGTCCTATCATTTTTTTATTTTTAGAAGGACTATGTGCATCGACATTAATTCTTTGAGATTCTTCACTACTGCAGGAAGATGCTAACACGACACTACGATTAGAGACCCTTTGATGAAACTATGTGCGATGCATTAATCGCAAACGGTGATGTAAAACAGCCGTCAAAAAGAAGCAAAACATTTGCGATGGCGGAGACATAAAAAACGGTTCATATTCTAATTCCATGTGCGATGCGTGACATACGGTTAATCCATAAGAACTATTTGCGATGAGACAGAAAAACAGAAACGGGCAGCTATATCATTGTGTGTGCGACACACGGCATACAGTTCGCTCGAATGAACTGTTAGCTATTAGGGAATGCAACAGAAACGGTCAACCTGATCAGGGTGTGTGCGATATACGGCATATGATTCACTCGGACGAACTGTTTTTGATTAGGAACACAACATAAACGGTTCAGTTTAACAAGATGTTTGTGATATGCGGCATAAAGGTCACATAGATGAACTGTTTGCTATGAGCCAAAAGAACACAAAGGATTCGTGTAAACAATATGTGGGTGATATGCAGCAAACAGCCCACTCGGATGAACTGTTTACGATGAGAAAATATAACACAGACGGTTACTAGAGTTAATTCGTGTGTGATTCTGTGTGTAGTAAAAACTCTAAAAATGCATACTACACTACTGGAATCTGCTACTTCGCCATCTGCCAGCTCTTTGCTGTCTGCCAGCTGACGGCAAAGAGGCTCTTTGCCGTCTGCCTTGGGATAGCAGACGGCAAATAGCTGGCAGATGGCAAAGAGACTGTTTGCCATCAGCTAGCTATTTGTCGTCTGCCAGCTGACGACAAAGAGGGAAAAGGCAGACGGCAAAGAGCCTAGTGGCGCCACGGGGCACGGCGTGGCTAGGTCAAGTTCTTTGCCCTCTGCTAGCAGACGGAAATATCCAACCTTTGCCATCTGCCAGTAGACGGCAAAGAAGTGACATGGGGCCGCTTAACAGGCAAAGAACAAATAGCAGCCGGCAAAGCCGGGGCGGACGGCAAAGAAGAAGCACAACACCCGGATCGATCATGCGGATCGATGACTTGGCATCCCCACCCACACCCCATCGGACGCACACCCACGCACGCACCCACGATGCACGCGCCCCGATGGCAGTATCACCCCACCACGCCCCACCTCACCTACCACGTCTCTCTCTCTGTCCCTTATCCCCACCTCACCCCACCACATCTCTCTCTCTCCTTTCTCTCCCTCTCATCCAAATCGGCACACCGGCCGGCCGGCGCCCGCCACCGCCTTGACCCCCGGCCTTGCCGGCCAACACCTCGCCCGCCGGATCCAGCCTCGCCGGCCACCACCTCTTCCGCCGGCCGCATCCACTTCCCCCATCACCGCCGGCCCCGGCCACTTCACCCGTCGCCCCCGCCGGCCTCCATCAGCCCGCCGGCACCGCCGCCACCTCATTGGCCGCCATCTCGCCTCTCGGCCCCGGCCCGCCGCCGTCGCCCCCTTTGCCTCCGTGTCTCGTCGCTCGTCGACCGCGGCGGCCTCCGCACCCCGTCTCCCCTGCCGGCCTCCATCGGCCCCGGCTCCATTTGCCCCAGCTCCGTCAGCCCCGCCGGCCTCCGCCGACCTCGAACCCCGGCCCCGGCCTCGAGGAGAAGTGAGAGGGCGCGACTGCTAGTTGCTCCGGCGACCACGGGCACAGAGGAGTCCGTTCGTTCTTGGAACAATGTGTGGATGGATAATGTCATGTTCGTATTGTGAAATTTGTGAAATTTGTCCATTCGTGGATGATGTATTCTGTGTAAATATTGTAATTTTGTATTGTGAAATTTGTCCGTTCGTCTTCGATTCTTGGAACAAAGTGTGGATGGATAATGTCGTGTTTATTTATAGCCTCTGCACTTGGACTGTTTATTTATTTTAATAAACAAACAAACTTCTTTGCCGTCTGTTATTGTAGGAGGCTGACGGCAAAGCCTCCCGTTAGTGGCTAACAGAGCTAACCCTATCCAGTGGCTTTGCCATCCGTCTGCTTTCTTGCCGTCAGCTGCTGATGGCAAAGGCCCCTTTGCCGTCAGCTGCTGATGGCAAAGGCCCCTTTGCCGTCAGCCGCCGAAAGCAGACGGCTAAGTAGCTCTTTGCCGATCCTTACTTTGCCGGAGCCTTTTGCCGTCCGCGGCAGACGGCAAAGACCTTTGCCGTCCGCCGTTCCAGCCTTTGCCGTCTGCCGTGGCAGATGGCAAACTAGCTAGTTGCTTGCGATGGCTAGGAGTATCGCACATGATGCGTGTGCGAGTACTCGTGTGCGATGATTAGTAAGTTACACATACGTTTCCTTATGTTAACACGTGTGTGGTAACACGTGACACCGCATATGGTTGTCAGGTTGTGTGCTCCACTTAGTCTTTCCACGCTCCAGTGAAAGCTTGCTGCGCTCCAGCAAAGGCTTCCCGCGCTCCACAGGGGTGAATTTTAAAATCCCCAATCCCCTAGCCAGCTGCTAGCTATAAATAACAACAGCATTGACCGCCGTCGGCGATTCTCTATTGATCCACTTGCTATCTAGTTACCCACACATACCGGCATACCCCCAACGGCCGAAGACGGGACGGAGTTGCGCGACGGGAACGGGTGCCGGAGATCATAGTTTAGGTTAATTAATTATACCTCCAGAGCCGGATGATTTCGGCTATGAAGGTATAATTAATTAACATAATCTAAGATCGAATAACTAAAGCTTCCCCAACGTGATCGTGCGCCGGCCCCAACCGCTAGCAGAGCGCGCACGAGGGTGCCTAAACGGCGAGTAGAGCACGCGGAGGGACGCCAGAGCGGAGCGCACTGTGGCCGCCTTAATGGCGAGCAAAACGCGCGGACGGACGCGAGCAGAGCGCGCCGCGGCCGCCTCAATGGCGAGCAACCAGACCTGCATATTGCAATTCTGGTCTACCTTCTGGCACCCAGTGGGAGGCGCAACATCGCATCCATCAGACATGATGGTGTTATCTAGACCATGTGTGATAGTGCGCAGACCCGTACACGTACATCCGATAATGCGGGCCCATGTACGCCATCCAGGAACCATTTCGTGCTTCCGATGCGTGGCATATGGTTGATCCATAAGAACTGTTTGCGATGAGCCAGAACAACAGAAACGGGCAGCCATATGAAGTTATGTTCCGGGCTTCAAGCCCGGAACCATCAATAAATTTTGACTTATATCTCATCACATTCCCGATTACAATGCAATAAGTAATTGCAAATTTGTTCACACCGACCAACCTAAATGTCATTCACACTTATCACCGGGCTATAAAAACTACCCATTCGAAAATACTTCACAGTTCCTGTTCTCGTCACCCAGAAAATAGGTCTTTCCTGTCAAGTCGTTCTGCCATGACCGGTAGGAGGAGTTTCAGGTGGACATATAACCAGGGAGCAAATACCAAGGCCGCGGAAGCACTAGAGAGGTCCCGCCGCTACGCGGCAGCTGCATCAAAGATGTCCTGGCACGCCGCAGAGCCCTCAAACGAGCTCTCACCGGCACGTGAGGGCTCTCACAAGCGCACTCGCCGCATCGGCGATCGCGGCGAGCTGGCGTTGCTGAAGTCCTTGGCCAACGACGACGACATTCTCGCTGGCCTTATTAAGCGGCATGAGCTGGTCGATGGCTTGATGAAGCTGCTCGAGGTCAGCGATGCCTCGGTTGAGAAGGTGACCTGCCTCGTCGAGCAACTCAGAGGTGACAATGCGAAGCTCCTCAAGGCGCTCGCCGAGAAGGAGGAGGCTGCCGGCTGGAAGATGCTGCATGAGTAGAGTAGTGCCTCGGGGATGACGCTAAAAGCGGTCGTCGAGGAACTGATGGGTGGCTTGAGGAAGCTTTGGATTGAGCACGAGCAGGAGGTGGAGGAATCCGTGGCTGCTGTCAAGCAAAGTCGTGAGGAATTGAAGGAGCTGGAGGATGTCGTCGCCCGGCGATCCATTGAGGAGTAGAGACAGTAGCGACCCAGATCGTTGTCTGTGATTTCCTTCTTCCCTTGCCCCCGTGTCTTCCGGGCTCTACCATATGTGGCATTTTTAATTATCCAGAATATGTAGGACAATTATTATCTACGCCATTGTAAATTTGTCGTCGTATTATCCGTTGCCATTTTATTTCTTGTCGTATTATCCTTTGCCCTATGTGGCATTTTAAATTATCCAAAATACAAGTTGAAAACACGAACAAAGCAAATGCTAACATTGAGTGGGGCCATGGGATCACAAGCAAACACTCTCCGTCCAGGTGCTTTAATTAACCGCGTGTTAAACAGCGGCTCGGACGCCATTAATGGAGAAGTTGTGAGTGAGGCAGGCAGTTGGTGGATGGAGGTCAAAGAGCTCGCTTCCCGGTGAGTATGGTCGTCCTTGCTGCTTGCACGCGTCCCGGTGAGATGGACATGATGCACGCGTCCCGTCGAGCCTGTGTGGCGGTCTGCTCGCGTGCGTCCCATCGAGCCTGCACGGCGGACTTCTCGCGCTCGTCCCATCTAAGCAAACAGCTGCATGCACGCCACCGAGTATGGTTAAATTTTGGCACAAAATAAAAAGATGACCAATAAACAAGGACAGAGGTAGTACTATCCCATAAGAAAAGAGGGACGCGTGGCCGCACTTAAATGGTTACGGGAACACATGGTTCATATAGTACAACTGTTTGCGATATTAACGCGTCAGCTATTTGTTTCATAAGGACTTCGTTGGTTGTTAATGTGTGCGCCTTCTCTCAAACTGGACGTTTTTTACCACGGCATATATGTGCCATGTCATGAAACCATGCCAAGTTTCATGTTTTTTGGGTGAGTTTTTGATTTACTGGGATTTAGAAACCGAGATTCTCTATGTTTCAGGACGACAAGATGTATGTAATTCATTCCCATCCCTTCAATGAGACCTAAACATACACCCAATGACACATGTACAATTTTCCACCTATTTTGCTTCACTGGAGCATGTGCTTGTAGTTCAAATTTGAATTATGGACTACATTAAACGCCTAGAAAACTCAATTAATATATAAAATGGCCAAACGAACCCTGAACGGTTTCAAATTTTAGCACGACACTCCTGTTATTCTATGTTGCATGTAGAAAAGAACATTCAAGGCGAGAAGAGGCAGTGATTATCGTTTCGGCCACAAGAGGGGCATGTTTCCCTACTGGAACCACGAGGGTTGCGAGAAGCTTCAGTTTGTAAGAGGCTTGTAATATAGCTTGGCCCAAATTGGACAATTTTTTTACCATGACATACATGTGCCATGTAGTGATACCATGCCAAGTTTCATGATTTCTGGTGAGTTTTGGATTTAAGGAGATTTAAAAACCGAGATTCGCAATGTTTGAGGTCGAGCCAGGACGCTGAGACGGTTGAATTCATTCCCATTCGTTCCATGGGACCTAAACATGCACCCCAAGGACACATGTACGGATTTTCTAGCCATTTTGGTGCACTGCGACATATATTTGTAGTTCGGATTTGAATTATGGACATTAAATGCCTAAAAAACTCAATTAATGAATAAAAAAGGTCAAACGAACCCTGAATAATTTCAAAGTTCAGCGCAATCTCCCGTTGTTCCATGTTGCGCTTAGAAGAAAAATACAAGGCTAGAAGAGGGAAGGATTATCGTTTCACCCACAAGGGGACATGTTTCCCTATCGAAACCATGAGGGTTTCTACGACAGGCTCCAGTTTGTAATAAAGCTTGGCCCAAATTGAACGATGTTTTTACCACGACATATATGTTCCACGACGTGACACCATGCTAACTTTCATGACTTTCTGGTGAGTTTTGGATTTATGGGGATTTAGAAACCGATATTCCAAATGTTTGAGGACGAGCCAGGACGCCGGTACGGTTGTAATTCATTCTCATTCCTTGCATGGGACCTAAACATGCACCCAAGGACACATGTATGATTTTTCTAGCCATTTTGGTGAACTGGAGCATGTATTTGTAGTTCAGATTTGAATTATGGACATTAAATGCCTAGGAAACTCAATTAATGTATAAAAAGGCCAAACAAACTTGAATAATTTTAAATCTCAGCATGGATATCGTGTCGTTCCATGTTGCCTGTAGAAGAAAATACAAGGTGAAAAGAGGCAGTGATTATCGTTTCGCCCACAAGGGGGGCACGTTTCCCTATCAGAACCACGAGGCTTCTTGAGAGAAGCTCCAATTTGTAAGAGGCTTATAATAAAACTTGCCCCAAAATGGAAAAAGAAACTCCTTGACATATATGTGTCATGTCGTGACACCATGCCAAGTTTCACGATTTTCTGGTGATTTTTGGATTTACGGGGATTTAAAAACCGAGGTTCTCACGAAATGTTTTCAAATAGCACATGGTTCACTCACGAAAGCTGTGTGCCTACCAAACTATGGCCGATGCCCCCCTACTGTGCGCGCGATCTGAGTTGTGCATTCTGATTGGCCAGAACACAAACCCCACGGATCGTACGTCTGCACCGTTGGATGACCCCAGATCGAACGGCAATCATCATCCCTTTCGATAGCACATGCAGTTCCGGTTGTGATTTTGTTTATATGGGTAAGCACTGTGTGCATGCGTCGTGCTAGCTCGCACTTCCTTCTGTACTAAGTTTTCCATATTAATGTTGTTATATATCAAAACACACTACCGTTTCCCGCCACTCCTCCCATCGGTTTCCCGCCTCTTCTCCCATCATTTTCCCTCTGCCAGTGTTAGTGCTCATAGAAGGCTAGGCGGCGACACACCAACCATTTAAATATTGCACATAGTTTCTAAAAGCACAAACGTGTGTGATAGTATGGAGTAGGTCCCATAGGGTGACCAGCGTGACACACCTTGAAGGCAAGGAGGCAATTGCTATCAGCAAGGGGTGGCTTCCCATCCGCTAGCCTAGTCGAACAGAACGCGGAAGTTAAGCATGCTCGAGCTGGAGTAGTCTAAGGATGGGTGACCCAGTGGGAAATTGCATATCTCAAGCTTCATTTAAATGCTATGATACGGTCATTATAGACATTTATCATCTAAATGTCTCTATAGTGACATGTCAGGACGTTTATATAAACCTTGGGATCCTTGTTTTGCTAATTTGTGGACTATGTTTTTTATTGGTTATTTTTTGCTCTCAAAAATCAAAGAATGACCGACATCTGTAGACCCATACAAATTATCCCTTTGACCCAACGCATGAGAAGGGTTTACTCTTTGCTCCTTCTGCTATATTAGAACAAATCAAGTTTCAACACATGCGTTGGACCGCACCCGGTCCCTACCCCCCACCCGCCTCGAAGTTGCGTTCCCGACATCATACGTCTTTAACCTGGCTGTGGGGTGATACGTCTCCAATGTATCTATAATTTTTTATTGTTCCATGCTGTTTTATTATCAATCTTGGATGCTTTATAATCATTTTATAGTCATTTTATATCATTTTTTGGTACTAACCTATTGACATAGTGCCAAGTGCCAGTTGTTGTTTTTCCATGTTTTTTACATCGCAGGAAATCAATATCAGACGGAGCCTAAATGCCACGAAACTCCACGATGATTTTTTTATGGGCCAGAAGGAACACAACGGTCCCTGGTTGCACCTGGGGGGAGTCCCTAGGAGGGTACAACCCACCAGGGCGCGCCAGGAGGACCAGGCGCGCCCTGGTGGGTTGTGCCCACCTCGAGTGCCCCCCAGACTGCCTCTTTACTCTATGAATACCCCAATATTCCAGAAACCGCAGAGTCCAGAACCACCATATCCAATCTAGACACCATCACAGAGGGGTTCACCACTTCCATTGGTGCCTCTTCGATGATGCGTGAGTAGTTCTTTGTAGACCTTCGGGTCCGTAGTTAGTAGCTAGATGGCTTTCTCTCTCTCGCTGAATTCTCAATACAATGGTCTCTTGGAGATCCATATGAGGTAGCTCTTTTGCGATGTGTTTGTTGGGATCCGACGAACTTCGAGTTTATGATCAGTCATATCTTTTTATATCCATGAAAGTCATCCAAGTTTCTTTGATCTCTTATATGCATGATCTCTTATAGCCTCATATTTATTCTCCAATATTTGGGTTTTGTTTGGCCAACTTGATCTATTTATCTTGCAATGGGAAGAGGTGCCCGGTAGTGGGTTCGATCTTACGTTTCTTGATCCCAGTGACAGAAAGGGAACCGGCACGTATGTATCATTGCTTACTAAGGATAAAAAGATGGGATCTATATCTACCGCCATAGATAAACGGATCTTGTCTACATCACATCATCTTTCTTATTGCATTACTCCATTTTTCTATGAACTTAATACACTAGATGCATGCTGGATAGCGGTTGATGTGTGGAGTAATAGTAGTAGATGCAGGCAAGAGTCGGTCTACTAATCTTTGACGTGATGCCTATGTAATTATCATTGCCTGTATATAGTCATAATTATTTGAAGTTCTATAAATTTCCCAACAGTAATTTGTTTACCCACCATTTGCTATCTTTCTCAAGAGAAGCCACTAGTGAAACCTACGGCCCCCGGGTCTTCTTTCCCATATATTGCTTTGCGATCTATTTTATTTGCACTTTTTATTCAGATCTATTAAACCAAAAATACAAAAATACTTTGCTGCACTTTATTTTATTTGCGATCTATTTATTCAATCTATTACAACTTTCGTAATTTCTGGCGCCGTTACCCGAAAGGGATTGACAACCCCTTTAACATGCCGGGATGCGAGGTGTTGTTATTTGGGTGCAGGGGCTCTTTATGTTGTGTTTCTTGGTTCTCCTACTGGTTTGATAACCTTGGTTTCATATCTGAGGGAAATACCTACCGCCACTGTGCTGCATCATCCCTTCCTCTTTGGGAAATACCGACGTAGCTTCAAGCGACATCAAAACGAATTTCTGGCGCCGTTGCCGGGGAGGATCTTCAACATAACCAGGTTCCTAATCACAAATATCATCTCCTCGCAATTTAAATTATTTGCCGTTTACCTCTCATTTTCCTCTCCCCCACTTCACAAAAATTCGCCATTTTATTCGCCTCTCTTTTTCCGTTCGCCGTTTTCTCGCCGGATCTGTTTTTGAGTGCAATCTTGTTGTGTAGTCATCATGACTCAAGATAACACCAAGTTATGTGATTTATCAAATACCAACAACAATGATTTTATTGGCACTCCGCCTTCTCCTCGCGCCACTAGTGCGGAGACTTGTGATATTAATACTGCTTTGCTGAATCTTGTTATGAAAGACCAATTTTCCGGTACTCCAAATGAGGATGTCGCGTTCCATCTTAATTCCTTCTATGCGATATGCAAAATAAAAAAGATGTGCATGATGATGTGGTCAAGATGAAATTATTTCCGCTCTCTTTGCGTGATTCTGCAGAAATTTGGTTCTCTTCTTTGCCTCGCAATAGTATTGATTCTTGGAACAAGTGCAAAGATGCTTTTATCACCAAGTATTTTCCTCCCTCAAAAATTATTTCCCTTAGAACCCAGATCATGAATTTCAAGCAACTTGAACATGATCATGTTGCACAATCTTGGGAAAGGATGAAAATGATGCTAAGGAATTTCCCAACTCATGAGTTAAATCTTTGGATGATCGTAAAGAAATTTTATGCGGGATTGAATTTTGTTTCTCGTAATATTTTAGATTCCGCCATGGGTGGAACTTTTATGGAAATTACCTTGGGTGAAGCCACCAAATTGCTTGATAATATCATAGCAAATTATTCACAATGGCATACCGAAAGAGCTCCTACTAGTAAAAAAGTTAATTCGGTTGAAGAAATTTCTTCTTTGAGTGATAAAGTTGATGCTCTTATGAAATTGGTTGCTAGTAAAAGTGCTCCTATTGATTTTAATGATATGCCTTTGTCTACTTTTATTGAGCAAAATAGTGATGCCATTGATGTGAATTTTATTTCTCGCAATAATTTCAACAACAATGCTTATAGAGGTAATTTTAATCCTAGGACTTTTCCTAGTAATTCCTCTAATAATTATGGTAATTCCTATGGAAATCAATCTTATTATAATAATAGAAACACCTCTGATCTTGAGAATAATATTAAGGAATTTATCAACAAACAAAAAGTTTTCAACACTTCCATAGAAGAAAAGTTGAATAAGATTGATGATTTGTCTAGAAGTGTTGATAGAATTGCTCATGATGTGGAAAATCTCAAGATGAAAAATTTTGTGCCTAGAGTAGATGAATCAATTAAAGCTCTTTATGTTTATATGGATGAAAGTAAGAAAAGAACTGCTATGCTTAGAGCTAAAAGAGAATTTTTAGAGAAAGCTTTTTCTAGTAATTATTCTTGCAAAGATGATGAAGACCTTAAAATGATTGGTGTTTCTTCTATTGATTCTTTATTTAGTAAAGTTAAGAATGGTGAAAAAGGGACTGGATAAGAGTCAACTTTAGGTAGAAGGCGTCCCAGTATTTCGGAGGGTGAAAATCTTGTTGAGAAAATTGATAAAAGTGGGTTTGGAGAGGTCAAAACTTTAGTTAGTGATGCACCCACTATTTTGGATTACAAAGACTTTAATTATGATAGTTTCTCTTTAATTGATTGTATTTCTTTGTTGCAATCCATGATAAATTCACCCCATGCCTATGAACAAAATAAAGCTTTTACTAAACATATTGTTGATGCTATGATGAAAGCTTTGGAAGAACAGTTGGAATTAGAAGTTTCAATTCCTAGAAAATTGCATGATGAATACACGTGGTATAGGGCTGCTCGTCCCGCCTGGTGTTGAGGGAGCTAAAGTGAAACTCTCACATACATGTTCCTTAAGTGTTTAGCTCGCTAAATGATACAGTCCTCGCTGATGGATCGACAAGTACTCCACGGTCAGCGGCTATCAGCTAACGTTATGGGCCGTTAATGGTGGTTCATTGCCTATAGTGTTGTAATCCAGAATCCAAGTTTTGTGATAACCGTGTTGTTTACTTTCAGTGTTGTTTATTGTTCACAGCTGGATTGAGCTCAGTTGAGAGTGTCATGCTCTGTCAATATCTGTTGCAGGAGTTGTCATTCTATACCGAACCGCTTGCAGAATCAAATCCAGTTCCACAAGATCCTATATCAGCAGCCAAAGCCAAGTTTCAAGAAAACCGAGAGACTTCAGCAACAACTCATCGCTATCAAAAGGTTCAGTGATCACTATATGCCTTTTCACGGGTCACACAAACTTCTGCAAAAGTAACATTGGCTTGTTTCCAACTTCTGCAAAAGTGACATTGGTTGGTTTGCCACTTTGCCAACTACTTAAAAAGTCCGGTGACAAAGTCGGGGTTTCCCGTTTCCCTCTCAAATAGG